>JARQAB010000016.1:3000000-3498298 GCA_036172955.1 Meloidogyne arenaria | reverse complement strand
GTTACCTTTTGGTATGATTTTGTCTGACCAAGCTAAGTGGGAAGAGCTCATTCCTTTGAAATTTATAGCAGACTCCAAAGATTTGATCCGACCAGCCAAAAAGTGTACTGTATTTGTTTTGGAGAGATGAACGATAATATCCCCGATCTTCAAAAGTCAGGAGTAAAGTTTACGAAGGAGTCTCATGAGGACTTGATAAAAAAATATCCAAAACCATTATTGTGAATTCTTGCTGATCTTGACTCCTATCTATGTGAACATATCTTTCGGAGTATTTACAAACAACGTCCCACCATCAAAATTTTGCAATTGTTTTTGTTAACTCAAAACCTATTTGAGAAAAAGATACGGTTGGCGACAAAATGCCCAATATAGTGTTTGGATGAGGTCGCCGAATTCTCGCACTATCTGGGAGGAAATTTGGAGTACCAATTTATTTCCCGTCAATTGTGATTTATATTTCCTTGATGCGTACCAAGGCAACTACTGAACCATACGGTATACCATAGATTAGACTTGCATGCTTCCTACATCCAATTAAGACTCAGAACAAAATATTTAAGGAAGGACGACAGAGAAGATAATTTTCATTTTCCAAAAATGTTTAGTCAATTAATTTGTTGAAAAATAAAGATTTTTTTGTCATTAGCGAAATCAAAATCTGAAAGGATGATACCAAAACTTTACGAAAGCTTGATATAGTCAGTTTGGATCTATAGTTGAAATTTGTTTAATATAGTAAAATCTCGTTTCAAGATAATAATCGTCAAAGAGCGTTAGTACACATGCGGAAAGTTATTCGTAAAATGGTCGCGCTCGGAGTCGAAACGTGGGGTAAAGAAAAGTTTGAGGCAAAAAAGGTGGAGGAATAGGGAGTATTTGCTGCTCTTCTCACTCCTGTTCTAATGGAATAGCTCGAGCAATAGTATAAAAGCTATCAAAATAATTCAAATCAACAATAATATAAAAATAAATGGCAAAAAAAACTTAATCTTGTTCCAGAAGAAGATTATAGAGGGCTTACTTCAAATAATATGGGACCCAATTTCGATTTTACGAGAGTGCAGTGAGAATGCCAAAGAAAAAAAGGAAAACCTCTCTGCCATTAAAAATATTCATTAACAACGGAACTAGACGGTTACTGAAAATTAAGGAATGAGAGGTGAAAATAAACCTGCTCAGAGTCGAAATGTAGCTAACCCAAAGGAGCAATTATGAATAGCTGTTATCCGAACCTGAACAAAATATTAAGACCGTAACGCGATTTATGGATAAGTGATGTTTTTCCTATTTCTGCGTACCACAAGAGCGCCAGCCTTATCAATAATATTGTTCTCTTTGTCAATCCTCAAACGAGCAAGGGGCCCCGAAACTCGACGTAGAGAAACTTATTAAGATCTGGAATTTCCCCACCCCTCCTACACATAGAACAAAATGCAAGAGAAAACTTTCTCTATCCTATATTCTGTACGGCATCCTTTTTGACACGAGCTGCTCCTCTCGATTAGTTCAACCCCTAAACTGTCACCATTATCGTAATTCTTTATCGACGGGATGAAATGATCCTGAACCTATATACCGTAAATTGGTCTCCCAATTTGGATATATCAACCGTTTCAAAGGATCTTTTTTCATGCTAGTACGAAATAATCTCGTTCCTTAGCTTTGCTTTACTTTTCTTTCTCCGTTGATGAAAATTCCTCTGTATACATTCGCTCCCACACCGTTGTGCATTAGAAAAATTTATATCAATAGTGACTATCCAATGCACCCTTCGCTCATTGATTATTAGCGCCATCTAATATTTTATCAAGTATATTCAATCCCAATTAAAGATTCGGTTGCCCTTTGCCCCGCAAAATATCTATTCAAAGTCTTTGTTTTACATTTCTTATTGCCTTTCAGGGCCACAGAAGCTTTAACAGTCGGAATCGAGCTAGCCTCATTCTTTTGTATCTCCTCATTCTCAAAATATTCTTTTACAACTTTGTTTTTAAATTCTAAATCCTTTATCAGAGCTCTAATGCCTATTGAGGTGTTCATCGGCATTTGACTCCAATCACTGTTTGTTTGAAGGCCTCTCCGCCCTCACATATACTTTGAGCCTTTTGATTTACCTGGTAACACCAATAGAGTCGTTTTTTTAAAGATGGGTTTTTTGACAGAAAAGAAAAAAGAAATCAACCCCTAGAAGAATATATTTATTTCCCTTATTATTTCTGGCTGAGAGCCTTGCAGTCAGCCAGATCTACTTGTACTCACGTCATAAAACATGCCGCCTACAGTTTCTTGCTCTTTTAAAATGAAGCTTTCGCTTCTTTAGGCTTGCGTATAAGCGCTATAAGTCCTATGGCCGCCTCCAAAAATCTTGAACAATATTTCTAGTTGTAAATTTGCTGATAACTTTTCTCGCTTCATACCAAAGTCGATCAACCTCCTGAAAATGCTGCAGCGCGAAATCTGGATCATTGTAGAGCATGGTTCAAAAGTTTGTAGGATCCGCCCCATTGTTTATTAAAATTCTTTACCAGAGGTAGGTGTCAAATATTTTAATACCAGCTTCGGTGACGTTTAGAAAAAATTTATAAGTCTAAGCACTCCATTCTCTACGGCTGTTGCTGAGTGAGTTTTGTGACAGGTTTTACTTTTTTCAAGGCAATTAGAGGACTTTCGTCGGACCTTCCCATTTTTTTAATTTCTTTTTCTTTGACGTCCTTCGCACATCAGCTTTCCTAGCTTACGAGCTTGAACTATATTGGTCGCTTGCCCCCCATGACTGTGACAATAGGAAACTTTGCTCTCTAATTTTAATTGCATCGTTGGAACGTCCTTCCCTTTCTTTTCGTTCCCGGCCTTACTAATTTGGTTCTTCATGTTCATTAAATCCCGTTTTCCATCTCTTTGTACCTTCACCGCTCATCTGACTGCCCTTTTTTGTAATTTGTCTAGTTGGAGGTTAGGGAGTTCTCAGATACCAAGGGGAGCATCAATACCTTCAGGAATAGTAGAGATGAAATTGGGTTGTTGTTCTCGCGAGGAGGATGTACGTGAGGAAATCACTCATCTAACGGGGAACATTTGTATCTATATTCAGGAGTATAAGGGAATTTCTTTCAATTTTGCACATCTGTTTTCTTTCAAATTTTTTCCCATCCTTATGTCCTAGCCTTTTCAGAAAGGTGTTCATATACTCATCTCTTTCGGGCCCCATTTTTATAATTATCAAATGTCGTCTTTATTTTGTCCCTAACTCATTCCTTCCTCTATCTTTCTCTGAATTTTTGTCTATGCTGTAGGACGTTGTGGGTGGGCGGAAATTCCACGATTCTTAATAATGTTCTACGTCGAGTTCGCGGCGCGTGCCCCTTGCTCGTTATAGCAGAATTGGACAAAAGGAAGGAACAATATTATATGATAAGGCTGGCGGCTCTTGTGGGGTTATTAGCCAGAACTAGGAAAAAATCATCACTTACTTACCATAAATCATAGCGTTATCGTCTGTAATATTTTTCGTGCCGGAGGTCTTGATAACATCGCTATTCATTAATGGCTCTTTGGCTGCTCCTTTTTTTTGTTAGTCCTAGTTATTTTTCCCATTTCGACTCTGACAGGTTTATTTTCACCTACTCATTCTTGTAATTTTCACGATACCGTCTTAGTTCCTGGGTTGTAATGAATATTTTTTGCAGAGAGGTTTCTCTTTTTTTCTTTTGGCATTCTCAACTGGCCACCTCTCGTAAAATCACCATTTGGGTTTCCCATCATTCCGATTGACGTGAAAGTAAGCCCTCTATAATCTCTCTTCTGGAACCAAGAATTAATTTTTTTGCCATATTTTTATATTTGGTTGAACTTGAATTATTTTGATATGGCTTTATCCTAATGCCGGAGCTATTGCCATTAGAACAGGAGGAGAAGCAGCAGCAAATACTACCTATTCGCCCTCCACACTTTTTGCCTCATCCTTCTAACCGTGCTTTCTTATCCCACGTTACTCATAGCGCACTCATTTACGTCCAAAATTCCGATGTGTTTCTGTTCCTCGGTAATAAACGATCTCTTTGTACTCCGCTTATTAAGGCTTGAAACGATTGTGATGTGTTATAATTTATTTAAACAATTTCAACCTATAGATAAACACTCTTTAGCACTAGTATCAGCTTTTCGTTAAAAGTGTTGGTATCTCCTTTCAGATTTTGATTTCGCTAAGAGCATAAAAAATCTTTATTTTCACAAAATTAATTGACTAACATTTTTGAAATGATAAATTATCTTCTTCGTCTTCCTTAACTATGTTTTTGTGTTTGTTTTTTTTTTCTGAGTCTAGAGTTGGATCGGGGAAGCATGCAATGGTCTCTGAGTAAGTATCCGTATGGTCATTAGTTGCCTGTTGTAACGCATCAAGGAAATATTACAATGACGGGGGAAAATAATTGGAACTCCCTATTGCTCACAGAGAGTTGCACGAATTCGGCGACTCATCAAAACAAAATGGGGCATTTTGTCGCGCAACCTTGAACTTTTTATCAAATAGGTTTGGGTAACAAAAACAATTGACAAAATTTGATGGTGGGGTTGGGGACTTTTTGTAAATAGCCCTGAAAGATATTTTCATCTATAGATAGGAGAAGAATCATAAAGAATTACAATAATGTTTTTGGATATGTTTTTATCAAGTCCTCAGGAGGAATCCTGCGCGAAACATGTTATCCTGACTTTTGCAGGATCGGGTATTATCGTTCATCTCTCAAAACAAACAGTACACTTTTGGATTGGGTTCGATCAAATCTTGGGAGTCCTGAATATACCTTCAGAAGGAACTGAGCTCTTCCACTGTTTGAGCTTGGTCCCCCAAAAGACAAAATCATACCAAAAGGTAACTTAAGTTTAAAGTCTTTTATTCGAAAATGATGTGATTCCATATATAATTGTAAAAAAAAAAATATTACATAAAAATTAATGCGTATATAGGGACAGTGTTTCATCCTTTTTCGCTTCTGTTCAATTCCCCTCCAACTTCTTCGTGGTGAAGTGAATCCTGTCGTAGCGCATTAAACTATCAGAAAAATGTAGCTCCTTCTCAAACTCTACATTATCAGGAGGTTATTAGGACGCGCAGTATTGGATATAGCTTTGGACCTTCTGTTGGAGTCGCAGGCAGGTTGGAAAATATGTTGTGGAGGAGCAGGTAATTTATTGACGGGAGGAGTAGGGCGAAACATGACGGGGAGGGAAGATAAGTAGTCGACGGGAGGAGTATCAGAAGAAAAAAAAACATTCGGGGAGGAGAAGGTAAGTAGTGATAGGAGAGTATGAGAGAAACATGATAGGAGGTGACGACAATTCCTCACATTCCTTTTCCCTTCTTCGATTTTGATGGATGGATAATTTGTTGTGGTGGTAATCATGAGGGACTGGAAAACTCTTCCAACCCTGTTCCTTGACTTGGAAAAGCAATGTGGTGGGAAATCATTATAAACATGGATCGAATGGGACAAATTGGTACTGATCAAGTAGTGTACTAGTAGATGTAACCCCTTCCTTAGTCACAATAAAGTCAATTTCCACTTCTTACTATTTACATTCCTTACATCTGTCTGACTGATCATAAGGAATAAATCGTGGATGGTAAGCCGGAACTTAAAACGGTTATTCCGCTGGTACCGGAGATATTGAAATCTACTTCTGGGAGGATTGTGGGGGAAAACAAGATGAATTGCGGGTTCAGGATTTGAGAATGAAATGATTACTAAGAATCCCGAAAATCCTCCAGCTTTTTATTACTCAAGGTTTCAGTGGAATTACAACTTTAATCGAAAGACTCGCACGTCACACCCTAAACAAACACGCACATACACAAAAACTATGTTACACACCCCTGAGAAACGTTCGCATATCTAAAATGTACGCGCACGGCATATGTTTAATAAGAAAGTTTTATCAAAAGTACAAGGGTTATTTGCTTAAATATGCACATCTACCCCCCACAAAGGATCGTTGCTATTTCAAACTTCAAAACTTATGCTTTTGTACAAGGCTGGTAATGCTAATTTTGCACTTTTTCTCCCTAAAATCAACAAATTCTAAAAATTAAGTATAGTCCATGGCCATCTGGTGTCTAACTCAGAGCCTTAAGTGTTGTGCAATTTCTCCCTTAAATCTATCTACTTTTAAACATTAAAGTTGCACCTGTTTTATATAAAAACGACGCCAAAATTATGGCAACTAATAAACCACGAACAATGCTTGATTGATTAACTACAAAAAAACATTTGATGATTCCGGTGTATTGTAATAGATTACTTTCAGTAACAACCCGGTAATTCACTTGATGAAGTACCAGGGAACAATTATTGGTGGGTATTTAAGATGTTAACTAAAGTAAAGAATTAACAGATAATGGACAGCTTCAAATTTAGTAAAATACTTTTTCTCCACTGCGTACAAATTGACCCTTCAATATCACACAACAAAAATAAAGTCAACGATATCTCACAAATCATAGCATCCTCACTTTTTCCCTCAATCCACCAACACGCTGCCGATATGCCCTCATTCATCTTTTTAATTTTGGAACCCATCCACTCCGCGATGTTGATTGTCAGACACATCTCCCCCCCCCCCCCCCCTCCCCCCCCCCAAAAAGGGGTTTAGTAACTTAATATATGTTTACATAGCATTCTGTTCCCTCCATATTGGTATTGTCTTTTGCCATCAATATTAGCGAATTGTTCGTTTATCTTCCCCACAATTTCACGCTATGATCCTCTCGAGTTTAGACTTTACCCTCCGCCACTTCATCCTCTCTATCCTAAAATAGGATGTTGAAGTTAATAGGGAAGGACAGAAAAAGGGAAAGGAGTGAGAAGGAGGAAGACTCGGAAAATTTGGTTGCATGGGAGATAGTAGAGGGATGGAAGAAAGGAGAAGGAGAAGATTAAAAGAAGGGAGGTTAGCATCAGAGAGGTGTGAGGAAATAGGGAAAGCAGGATGAAAGGAGGAGGAGGAGGAGGAAGAAAGAGGACGTAACCATGAGGAGGATATGAAGAGAGGAGGAGAAAAGGTTTGCAGCAGTGAGGAGGAAAGTTTATAAAGAGAAGATGGGAGGATGATTCGGATAAAAGAGGAGGAAGATATGAGAGGAAAGGCTGCTGAAATGAGAAGGTACGTAGGAGAAAAAGTTTAGGTAAAGAAAAGGAAAGGGAGGAGGATTGATGTGAGGAGAGGAGGAGGAGAGGAGAAGGGAAAAGGAGAATGGAGAGAGGAAGAACAGAAAACGATAACCGATTCCTCTAACTCTTATAAATTGAGGACTTGATAGGAGAAGGGTCAGTTTAAACAAACATTTACCGCAGCTACCCAAAGTTTGGAATTTGATCATCTAATCAATCAAACGGATACTTAAAAGTCAAAAAGTCGGCCACGACGACGGCAATGTTTCACAAATTACCCAACTCAAAATTAATCCCTAAATGTTCTCTATTCCTCTTCATACACTATTTGTGATTTTATTTTAGCCATTTCAGTTATTTGCCACCGCGACAATGATTTTGTCCACATTCAAAAATGGGTTCTCTTTTTGGTTTGTCCCTCACTCCCTCATAATTAAAGATTTTCTATTGTCTGACATCATCCTCCCCAATTTTCTTTTATCGTGCCCGTCTCCACAAACATTTCCTATCCATTTTGATTTTCCCCACAAATAAATGCAATACTCTATCGTTTTTCTCTGACCCCTTTCCACCACAAATCGTGGCTCTCTTCTTTCCACTCCCACCCCAAGACTTGCTAAGTTGTCCACTCCCTTTAGGTTTTGACCGCGCGATCCCTGATATGCCCTTTCCTTTTAGGATTTGCCAGACCCACGCCACCCACGACGGTATTCCAGAGAAGCAAAGGGAGAGAGATGAGGTTGTGGGAAAAAAAAAAAAACAGGAGAGGGAGGAGGAGTAGGACGCCCGCGACATCGATGTTTTCCCTCTTCTCACTACAGGTACAGGATGTAGGTCAGGCTTTTACCGCACTAACTAGCGCTAAAGGTTTGAGCTTTGACCAGCCGCTCAATAAGGATTGACCTCAAGTCAAAAACTAATCAAAAGGATTTGACTTAAAGTCAAAAACTAATCAAAAGGATTGGCTTAAAAGTCAAAAAAGGTCCACCCGCGCACATGCCCCTACTGATGACTACTTTCTATAAAGGTATTTCTAGAAAATTCCTTTATGTTGCATGTAAAAAATAACTAAAAAAACTAAAATTTCACTTAAAAGAGAGACAACGAACGATTGTGAAAAGTACAGACTGGTTATTTTTTCGAATTATTTGGAAGGAGTAGAAGATGAAAGTTGCTTATATGAAAAGGCTATGCTTTAAAAAAGAGATAAAAACCCAAAGATAATTTTATACATAATTTGATCGTTACAGAATTTGTATTTATAAAATAATAATTATTCGATTTTTTGCGACAACCTACGGGCTCCAAAACAAGTGGCGCCAAAAATTCTAATTTTTAATTTAAGAATTTTTAATAAGGATTGAAGAGCGATACGGGAATTCTGAAGTATTAAATTTAATATCCATCAAAGGACTTGAGCGTGGGCCCATCGAAGGGATCAAGAAGATATCGTTGGATTTTGGAGGGATAATGAGGGGGATTTAAGAGATTAATTTCGACATATCCGTGGATTATTATATTGTGGGACTTGTGGGATTCAAGGGATTTTGGGAATTGTATGAGGTATATCAGGGATTTTTGGTGATTATGAGAGACATCAAAATTTGTGCCATAGTGGTCGCGCCCATTAGTGGGCTTGCGTCATAGTGAAGCCTGCGCCATAGTGGTCGCGCCATAATGGGCCGTACCCATATTTTTAATAATTGGCGCGGAAACGTGGCCTCTATAAATGGGCGCTGAACAATGTGCGCGTTTTAATTGTTAATTACAAGACCGTTAGAGTGTTATTTGATTTTTGTTATTTTCGCAGAGTATCGATTTTTACTTGTACATATTTTCATTTTCTTTTGCTATTTTTATTTTTTTTTGATTCCTTTATGGTTCTGCCTTCCAACACTCTACTTCCCTAAGCACATTCGTGAAAGTCTTCAAGGCAGATATTGGATCGATGAACGCGGTGTATTTTCTTTTTATTCTCCTTACGTTATTTAACATAGATTATGTATAACAATTTTTTTTCGGATCCGTTTCGGTCCTGTTTTCTGAATCCTGTTATGGATCGCTTGTGTTTAATTTTCTGTAAAAATTTGTTCTTGAGTGAACGAATTTTCCGTTTCAACAAAGACCGAAATAGGTAAAGTTATCCAATTTCTGGCATTGTAGCTTAAATTTTTTTAATTTCTGTCCGAATATTCGCGAATATAATGAAATTTTACGCGTAAAGCTATTGCGCCGAATATTTTAATATTCTTTGCTTTTACTTTTCATCGTATTTAATAGAAAGGGTCTGAATCTTACCCGATTTATAGTATTTTGTTTGGTGTAATTACTGTCAAAACCTTAATATTCTGTTTTTATTTGAAAATTTATTCTAAATTTCGAAAAATAACCGCTTATGGTAGACTGAGACAACAACTTTTCCTATTCGGACTACGCTTCGCGGGACGAGATTCATTGGCGTGACGGTTAAAAATTTGTTTTAATCACATTATTCAAAATTTTCAGGATAAACAATGTGCAGAAAAACGAAAATTAAAGGCTATTGCTCTTACTCGACTGGAGGTACTGTTCTTCGAAAAATTGCCAGCTGAAGATTGTTTTGCAAGTGTACTGTTGGGCATAATGATGTTGCATTCTATCAAGGTTTTAGGCACAATAGGGTTATGATTTAGGTCTTCGATTCGGCTACGGGCCCCAAGATGTAAGGTTCGGTTTCTCAAATCCGGATTTCCTGTCCCCCCCCCCGGTTGGTTAAAAAATTTCCTAAGAGTTTTCTGTCAAGAGCCAACAAATATTAACAGTATCCACACTATATCATACATTTTTAGGATCATCGAGGTCGCTCGTCTTCTTTATGAGATTGTTGGCAACACTTATGAAATCTGCTGCCACAACAGACAAAAAGTATTTCGAATCTTTAATTTTTTGAAACACGATTCCCTTGTTGAGAGGAATCCGGCCCTGGTTCCTCAACAGTCAGTCACCACCACTGCTGGTTCTCGATCAAGCGTCATCTTCTGCAAAATGCTCTGCAAACGCCGCAAAATGAACTGCAAAAATTCGGGTTTCTGATTTTTACAAATTTTAATTTATTTGTAGCGAATCATGATGACACGCCGGACTCGTTTTCTGGCGGATTTACGCATGGAGTTATGTGATGATGAGAAATTGTTCTCGACCAATTGATTCTGCCTCTTCAGTTCCAGAGATTTACATACGATTTGGAAAAGTAAAAGCAAAAAAATAGTAAAATTCGGCGCATAGCTACGGCCGTAAAATTTCATTATATTCGCGAATATCGAAGAAAGAAAATTAAAAAAAAATGTAAAGATAATGCCAGGAAAATTGTATAAAAATTTACTGTTGGTCTTTTGAAAACGGAAAATCCGTTAACTCAAAGAAAAACTATTTTACAGAAATTTAAACAGGATCCATAAACAGGTAGAAAAAACGGACCGAACCAGGATCCGAAAAAAAATTGTTATATATAATCTAGAATGAACAAAGGAGAATTAAAAAGAAAATACAGCGTAATCATCCAATATCGCCTGAAGGACTATTCACGGAATTGCTTAGGAAGATAGAGGGAAGCAGCCAGAAGGAAGCAAAAAAAAATAAAAAATAAGCAAAAAGGAAATGAAAATATGTAACAAGTAAAAAATCCTAACTCGGCGAAAATACAAAAAAATCAATAAACACTCTAAACTGTTTGTAATTAACAATCTGAAAAGCGCACATGTTCAGCGCCATTTTATAGAGGCACGGTTTCCGCGCCAATTATTAAAAATGGGTTACGGGCCCCTTATGGCGCGACCACTAGGGCGCAGGCTACTAATGACGCAAGCACACTATGGCGCGACCACTATGGCACAAGTTATGAGGTCTCTCAATAATCACACAAAAATCCCTTGATATACTCTAATTCCAAATCCTTGAATTCCCAAAAGTCAACAATATATATCCACGGCTATCAATTAATGCTCTTAAATCCCCTTTTTCCCCAATTTAACAACAAATTTTGTTTCCCCCTCCAAATCCAAACGATATCTCTTGATCCTCGATGCCACGCTAAGTCCTTTGCTATTCAACTTTAATACTTCAGAATTCCCAGTATCGCTCTTAATCCTTTTTAAATCTTATTAAATTAGAATTTTGGCGCCCATTTTTGGAGCCGTAGGCTGACAAAAAAGTCGAAAATAATTATTAATTTTATAATCAAAGTCTGTAAGAGTCAACTATGTATAAAAATTATCTTGGGGTTTTATCTCGTTTATTAAAGCAGTAGCCTTTCATATAAAGCAACTTTCATCTTCTACTCTTCCAAATAATTCGTAACAGTCTGTACTTTTTCAACTAATCGGTCGTGGTTCTCTCTTTTAAGTGAAAATTTAGTTTTTTAGTATTTATTTACATGCAAACAAAAAGGAATTGGTCTAGAAATACACTTTATAGAAAGTAGTCATAGGTAGGGGCATGTCGCGGGTGACTTTTGACTTTTAAGCCAAATCCTTTTGATTAGTTTTGACTTTAAGTCAAATCCTTTTGATTAGTTTTGACTTGAGGTCAAATCCTTTTGAGCGGCTGGTCAAAGCTCAAACCTTTAGCGCTAGTTAGTGCGGTAAAAGCTGACCATCCTGTACCTGTAGGAGAAGAGGGGAAAACATCGATGTCGCGGGCGTCCTACTCCTCCTCCCTCTCCTTCCCCACCTCATCTCTCTCCCTTTGCTTCTCTGGAATAAACGTCGTGGGTGGCGTGGGTCTGGCAAATCTAAAAGGAAGAGGGCATATCAGGGATCGCGCGGCAAAACCTAAAGGGAGTGGACAACTTAGCAGAGTTTGGGGTGGAGTGGAAAGAAGAGAAGCCACGATTTGTGGTGGAAAGGTCAGAGAAAACGATAGAGTATGTGCATTTATTTGTGGGGAAAATCAAAATGGATAGGAAAATGTTTGTGGAGAGGCACGATAAAAGAAAATTGGGAGGATGTGTCAGACAATAGGAAATATTTAATGATGAGGAGTGAGGAAAACCAAAAAAGAGAACCCATTTTTTTGAATGTGGACATCATTGTCGCGGGTGGCAATAACTGAAATGGCTAAAATAAAATCAAATAGTGATGAGAGGAGAGAGAAACATTTAGGGATTAATTTTGAGGGGTAATTGTGAAACATTGCCGTCGTCGTGGCCGACTTTTTGACTTTTAAGTAATCCGTTTGATTGATTAGATGATCAAATTCCAAACTTTGGGTAGTGCGGTAAATGTTGTTAAACTGACCCTTCTCCTATCAAGTCTCAATTTATAAGAGTTAGAGGAATCGGTATCGTTTTCGTTCTTTCTCCTTCTCCTTTTCCGTCGCGTCTCCTCCTCTCCTCACCTCCTCACCTTTCCTGTTCTTTACCTAAACTTTTTCTCCTACTCCTTCTCATTCAGCCTTTCCTCTCATTCTTCCTCCTCTTTTATCCTAATCCTCCCATCTTCTCTTTACTTTCCCCTCCTCACTGCTGCACTTCTCTCCTCTCTTCATCCTCCTCATGTTATCTTCTCTTTCTTCCTCCTCCTCCTCCTCCTTTCATCTTTCCTCTATTTCCTCCACCTCTCTGATGCTACTCCTTCTTTTATCTTCTCCTTTCCTTTCTTCCTCCTCTTATCTCCCATGAACCTAATTTCCGTTCTTCCTCCTTCTCACTCCTTCTCCTATTACTTCAACATCCTATTTTAGGATGAGAGGTGAAGGTGGCGGAGGTAAAGTCTAAAATGAGAGGACATAGGTGAAATTGTGGGAAGATAAACGAACATTCGCTAATATTGAGGAAAAGACAATACCAAAGGAGGGAAAGAATGCTATGTAAACATATAATTAAGTTAACTAAACCCCTTTGATGTGTCTGACAATCAACATCGCGGAGTGATGGGTTCCAAAAATTAAAAAGATGAATGAGGGCATATCGGCAGCGTGTGGTGGTTGAGGGAAAAAGTGAGGATGCTATGATTTGTGGAGTATCGGTGAATTTTTGTGTGTGATTGAAGGGTAATTTGTACGCAGTGGAGAAAAAGTATTTTCTAAATTTGAAGTGTCATTTATCTGTTAATTACTTTATTACAATCTTATACCCACCAATAATTGTTCTGGTATTCATCAAGTGATTACGTGGGTTGTTACTGAAAGTAATCTATTACATCACCGAATCATCAAATTGTTTTTTTGTAGTTAATCAATCAAGCATTGTTCGTGTTTATTAGTTGCAATAATTTTGTCGTTTTTTATAAAAACATGTGCAACTTTAATGTTTAAAAGTAGTAGATTTAAGGGAGAAAAGTGCACAATTAAGAGTTAGAAGATACAATGACTATACTTAATGTTTAGAAGTTGTTGATTTTAGGGAGAAAAGTGCAAAATTAGCATTACAAGTTGTAAAAAGCATAGTTTGAAGTTTGAAATACACGATTTTGGGGGTAAATGTGCATATTTAAGCAAAATAAATTGTATTTTGTAAAACTTTCTATTAAAATATGCGTGCGCGTACATTTTAGATATGCGAACGTTTCTCAGGGGTGTGTACATGTTTTGTGTATGTGCGTGTTTTTAGGTGACGTGCGAGTTTTGATTAAAGTTGTAATCCACTGAAAACCTGAGTATAAAAAGCTGGAGATTTTGGATTCTAGTATCATTATTTCAAAATGAACCAAAATTTGTTTTCCCAAATCCTCCCAGAAGTAGATTTCAATATCTCCTCCAGCGGAATAACCGTGTTAAGTTCCCGGCTTACCACTCCACGATTTATTCCTTATGATCAGTCAGGAAGATGTAAGGAATGTAAGAGTACAGAAGTGGAAATTGACTTTATTGTGACTAAGGAAGGGGTTACCATCTACTGTACACGAATTGGATCAGGTACCAGATTTGTCCCATTCGATACAGTTTATGAGTTGCCCACACATTGCTTTTTCAAAGTCAGGAACAAGGGAAGAGTTTTCAATGTCCCTCATGGAGTACAACCACAACAAATTATCCATCAAAATCCGAAGAGAGGGAAAAGGAAGTGTGAGGAATTGTCGTCACCTCCTCATCATGTTTCTTCTACTCCTCCTATCACTAGCTTACCTTCTCCTCCCCGAAATGTTTCTGATACTCCTCCCGTCAATAACTTATCTTCTCCTCCCCGTCATGTTTCGCCTACTCCTCCCGTCAATAACTTACCTTCTCCTCCAAAACATATTTCCCCTGCTGCGACTCCAACAGAATGTCCAAAGGCTATTATCAATACTGCGCGTCCTAATACACCTCCTGATAATGTAGAGTTTGAGAAGGAGCTACAAGAATTTTATGATAGTTTAATGGCAGCTACGACAGGATTAACTTCAACACCGAAGAAGTTGGAAGGGAAGATTGAGACAGAAGAGAAAAAGGATGAAACAACTGTCCCTATATAAGCATTAATTTTTTTATGTAATATTCATTTTTTTACAATTAATATTATGGAATCACAATCATTTTCGAATAAAGACTTAAAACTTAAGTTACCTTTTGGTATGATTTTGTCTGGACCAAGCTCAAGTGGGAAGAGCTCATTCCTTCTGAAATTTATAGCAGACTCCCAAGATTTGATCGAACCCAAGCCAAAAAGTGTACTGTATTGTTTTGGAGAGATGAACGATAATATCCCGATCCTTCAAAAGTCAGGAGTAAATGTTTACGCAGGAGTTCCTCCTGAGGACTTGATAAAAAAATATCCAAAACCATTATTGTTAATTCTTGATGATTTGCTCCTATCTATAGATGAAAAATATCTTTCGGAGCTATTTACAAAAAAGTCCCACCATCAAAATTTTGCAATTGTTTTTGTTACCCAAAACCTATTTGAGAAAAAGATTAAGGTTGCGCGACAAAATGCCCAATATATTGTTTTGATGAGGTCGCCGAATTCTGCACTCTCTGTGAGAAATATTGGAGTACAATTATTTCCCCGTCAATTGGAATATTTCCTTGATGCGTACAAACAGGCAACTAATGAACCATACGGATACTTACTCATAGACTTGCATGCTTCCTCCGATCCAACTCTAAGACTCAGAACAAACATATTTAAGGAAGACGAAGAGAAGATAATTTTCATTTCCAAAAATGTTTAGTCAATTAATTTGTGAAAATAAAGATTTTTTATGCTCATTAGCGAAATCAAAATCTGAAAGGAGATACCAAAAACTTTTACGAAAAGCTGATACTAGTCAGTTGTTATCTATAGTTGAAATTTGTTTAAATATAGTAAAATCTCGTTTCAAGCTTAATAATCGTCAAAAGAATCGTTTATTACCACATGCGGAATTTATTCGTAAAATGAGTCGCGCTAGGAGTGAACGTGGGGTAAGAAAAGTTTTGAGGCAAAAAGGTGGAGGAATAGGAGTATTTGCTGCTCTTCTCACTCCTGTTCTAATGGAATTAGCTCGAGCAATTAGTATAAAAGCCTATCAAAATAATTCAAATCAACCATAATATAAAAATAATGGCAAAAAAATTAATTCTTGTTCCAGAAGAGATTTATAGAGGGCTTACTTCAAATAATTATGGGGACCCAAATTTAGATTTTACGAGAGGTGCAGTTGAGAATGCCAAAAGAAAAAAAGAAAACCTCTCTGCAAAAAATATTCATTACAACCAGGAACTAAGACGGTATCTGAAATTAAGGAATGAGAGTGAAAATAAACCTGTCAGAGTCGAAATGGTAGCTAACCCCAAAGGAGCAATTATGAATAGAGATGTTATCAGACCTGCAACAAATATTACAGACGATAACGATGATTTATGGATAAGTGATGATTTTTCCTATTCTGCGTACCCACAAGAGCCGCCAGCCTTATCATATAATATTGTTCCTCCTTTGTCAAATTCCTCAAACGAGCAAGGGGCCCCCGAAACTCGACGTAGAAACTTATTAAGATCTGGAATTTCCCCCACCCCTCCTACACATAGACAAAAATTCAAGAGAAAGATAGAGGAGGATGATTATGGACAAAATAAAAGACGACATTTGATTAATTATAAAAATGGGGCGAGAGATGAGTATATGAAACTTTCTGAAAAGGCTAGGAATAAGATGAAAAAATTTGAAAGAAAAAAGATGTTGCAAAATTGGAGAATTCCTTATACTCCTGAATATAATACAAATGTCCCCGTTGATGATGATTTTCCTCCATCTCCTCCCAACCCAATTCTCTCTACTATTCCTGAAGGTATTGATGCTCCCCTTGTATCAGACCCTCCTCCAACTAGACAAATTACAAAAAGGGGGCAGTCAGATGAGCTTGAAGGTACAAAGAGATGGAAAAAGGGATTTAATGAACATGAAGAACCAAAATTAAGGCGTGAACAGAAAAGAAGGGAATATTTACAACGAAAAATTAAAATTAGAGAACAAAAGTTTCCTATTGATCAAGCAGCATTAGTTCAAGCTCGTAAAGAAGATGATGTGCGAAGACGTCAAAAATTAAAAAGAAAATGGGAAGGTCCAGACGAAAGTCCTCTAATTGCCTTGAAAAAAGTAAAACCTGTCACAAAAACTCAATCAGCAAAAGCCGGTAGAGAATGGATGCTAAGACTTATAAAAGCTAAACGTAAAGAAGCTGGTATTAAAAGATTTAAACCTACGCTCTGGTAAAGAATTTTAATAAAAAATGGCGGATCCTACAAAACTTTTGAACCAGCTCTACAATGATCCAGATTCGCCTGCAGCATTTTCAGGAGTTGATCGACTTTGGTATGAAGCAAGAAAAGTTATCAAAAATTTACCTAGAAATATTGTTCAGAATTATTTGGAGGGGCATAGGACTTATACGCTTATGCGTCCTAAAAGAGTTCATTTTAAAAGAGCAAGAACTGTAGCGGCAGGTTTTATGACTGATGTACAAGTAGATCTGGCTGACATGCAGGCTCTCTCCAGAAATAATAAGGGAAATAAATATATTCTTCTAGGGGTTGATGTTCTTTCAAAACGACTCTTTGGTGTTCCAGTTAAATCAAAAGGCTCAAAGGATATGTTAGAGGCCTTCAAACAATTAATTGGTCAAATGCCTATGAAACCTCATAGGATTTTCTCTGATAAAGGATTAGAATTTAAAAACAAAGTTGTAAAAGAATATTTTGAGAATGAGGAGATACAAAAGAATGAGGCTACTCATTCGACTGTTAAAGCTTCTGTGGCTGAAAGGGCAATAAGAAATGTAAAACAAAGACTTTATAGATATTTTGCACAAAACAAATCTTTAAATTGGATTGATATACTTGATAAAATATTAGATGGGATTAATAAGTCAATGAGCAGGGTGCATGGGATGCGTCCTATTGATATAAATTTTTCTAATGCACAAACGGTGTGGGAGCGAATGTATACAGATGAATTTTCATCAAAGGAGAAGAAAAGTAAAGCAAAGCTAAAGGAAGGAGATTATGTTCGTACTAGCATGAAAAAAGGATCCTTTGAAAAAGGTTATATTCCAAATTGGGGAGACCAAATTTTACGAGTAGATAAGGTTCAGGATCAATTTCATCCCGTCAGATATAAGATTATTAATGATAATGGGGACAAGTTTAAGGGGTATTACTATCGAGAGGAGCTAGCTCGTGTCAAAAAGGATGCCGATACAGAATATAGGATAGAGAAAGTCATAAGAAAGAAAAAGAGAGCAGATGGAACATACGATGTTCTTGTAAAGTTTGTAGGGTATCCCGAAAGGGAGTGGATTCATGAAACCCAACTAGTATAAAAGGGTTCATTTTATTGTATTTCTTTCATTTTAAATAAAAATGTCAAATAGTTTTTATGTTTGTTTATTGAGTAATGTCTCAGATTATCCACAAAATCAGCCGAATAAATTTCGTGTTCACTTACCTAAGCCTCTTTATTTCAATGGTGACTGGGTTTGCGGTGTCCATAGTATAAGCTATCCATATTCTTGGCCTTCTACTGTTGGGACTCTTGACGAGCAATGGATAGATATAAATTTTACAGATAATAATAAAACAGGGCAAGTCATAAGAATTCCTGTTCCAAAAGGCTCCCACAGTACACCAGAGGAGCTTCGTCAGTTTTTGATTGCTACTTTAGAACTCCAAAGTACAGCTCTAAAAGCTTCGTCTCTTGATAAATCAGACGGGCTAGTGAAGAAACCAAGCATACTAGCAAGGGATAAACGTGGGATTGATCCTAAAACTCCACCTAGAATTGAAAAAGAAGTAGAATTACCTGTAACTCCTCCATATACTAGTCCAACGAGTGAGACAATAGAGGAATCTATATATCCGGTAACACCTCCTTTATCAAGTCCAATATCAGATAACGAGACACGTCAAATAATACAGAATACGCCTTCTAATATTAATCAAGAGCAAACACCTCCTAAAAAAGAATCAAATATAACTAACAAACCCGATCTCATAAAATCTTTAACACCTCCAAGAGTCGAATCTCAAATAAACCAAACGGAAAATAAAATACAAACAATAATTAGCCCGCCTCCCAATGGGTCAACATCTTTGAGACTAGAAGATAGATCAAAACCTGTAATAAATTCAACTTTAACTGCGTCTCCTCCTCATCCCCCAAAGATAGATCCTGCTTATCCAAATCAAACTTACAAAACAATTTCATCTCCAAAAAAACAACCTGAGCCTCAAAAGCCAATAACACCTCCAAGAGTTAATCAAGACAAAGAAAAATCATATACAATAATACCAGTAATTCCTTCAACAGAGAACCAGGAAATAGAAAAACCATTAATTAAAAAACCAGTAAGACCTCAAATAACCACACTTGAATCAGAAAAACCATTAGTTACCAAACCTGTAACACCTCCAAGACTTCATAAAGAATTAGAAAAACCATCAGTTACAAAACCTGTAACACCTCCAAGACTCTATAAAGAACTAGAAAAACCATCAGTTACAAAACCTGTAACACCTCCAAGACTCTATAAAGAACTAGAAAAACCTTTGCCTACAAAATCAATAACACCTCCAAGAACATATCTAACACATCCTATACCTGAAACACAAACTTTACCTACTCGAACGCAGAAACGTCCTCAAAGTCCCTTAAAAAATCAAATTCCTCCGGCAAAACAACCTTCAAATCAAACAAATGTAAATATTTCACAATCCACTCAAACATCACCTCCATCATCTCCTAGTGTTTTAGATGCTATGGGTTTAGGATCATCAAAAGTAGTCAATAATAATTCGAGAGGGGACAAGCTGTTTGAAGTATTATTCGGAAAGGAAAATAAAACACCGTATGATACTACCTTTTTAAAACAAATTATTGATTCAATTAATTTATCTTATCACACAGATTTTAAACGATTTAAACTTGTATTTTCTCATCATAGTATCAAATATCTGTCATTTTCTCCGCAATTAGGATATGTTTTAGGATTTGCAAATCCTCATCTAGTACAAAATAATGAAATTGCCAAGTATGGATGTGATTTAAGAGGAGGGTTTTCCAGCTTTGCAATCTATGCAAAAGGACTTACAGAAAATATGATCGTTGGAAATTCACTCAGCTCCCTACTCCGAATTGTGTCAGTCTCAGGAGCAATACCTGGGGAGTACCACGAAAGGATTTATGATTCTCCTATCTATGTTAGAGTGCTCCCCCGAGAAGTAAATGAAATTGAAGTTGAACTAAGGACGATGGATAATGGTAGACTTGTACCGTTTGCTTATGGTACAGTCAGTATTGTTTTGATCTTTAAGAAGGTGATAAATTTCTAAGACTATATAAACCCTCGTTTTATTTTGTAATTATTTTATTATTGATAAAAATGGTTCATGTTCATTTTGATACAAATTTAGTAGGGTACAATTTTGTTGTAGATCAATGTGGGAGTGGCGCGGAAAATTATTATTTTAAGGGAGCCTCACCATATCAGCGTGGATATGGGCAAAGAGGAGCAGGAGTTGGAGATATTATGAGAGGGTTGTGGAGATTTTTTCTCCCGATTATTCGAAGAGTAGGGAGTACATTATCTGCTGAGGCACTTAATACAGGACAGCGCGTACTTGAAAGAGTCCATGAAGGTCAGCCTATAAAAGAAGCATTCATTAGTGAAGGAAAAAGAGGAATTGATACAGTCCTTGAAAAAGGAGGACTACCAAAACAATTTGGGACAGGAAGAAAAAGTATAAAAAGGAATAAATTCCCATCCCATCAAACATTTATTGGTCAAAAGAAAAAACGTGTAGACGCTTTTGGTTTTTATTAAAAATGTCTTTTAAAAAGATTGATAGAGATAGTCTTGATACAATTACAAATGCTGTAGAAATCTTTCAAGTTCCTCCTACCAATGTTACCATTTCATCTTCAAAAACATTTGAAATCCTTCCAAGTAATCCTTTGACAGACACACCATATCATTTTAAGATTCACTCAAGTGAAAATTTTATTGATTTATCCAAATGTTACCTTTTTACTGAATTTCGAATCCGAAAAGAGAACGCGAACGGTCAGATCGCAAATATTACTCTTGATGAAAATGTTGCTCCCATACAGATGATTGGAAATACTTTTATTAATAATATGAGAATAAGTATAAATGGGCGCGAAATATTCAATTCAAACTCTCTTTATGCCTATAAGACGTACTTTTCCTATGAGCTCTCTTACTCTTTAGGAGCAAAAAGTTCTCATTTAAATGCTGCAGGGTATTATTATGATTCAGGTGTATCACAAGAGTCCGGAGCAAGTTTTAATTCAAGAAGAAATTTGTTTGTAAATAGCCGAACAGCTCAGTTTATTTCAAAACTTGATGCTGATCTTTTCAATCAGCCTCAATATTTAGTAAACCATTGTGAGGTAGATATTGAAATTTTGCCCAATGATACAAAATTTCTCCTTATTGCTCCTCTCACTGTTGGAGCTCAACCTACTCGTTATATTTTTGAAGTGGTTAGTTGTAAGTTATATGTAAAAAAGTTGGACTTGATGGATGGTCTTGCTCTTGATATTGCCAGAAGACTTGATGTAAAACCTGCCCGTTATGCTATTCGTAAGACAATGATGAAACCATTATTCATCAGTCAGGGGAGATATGAGTTTCATGCCAATCTATTCATGGATCAAATCCCCCGACGAATTACTCTAGGATTGATCGCCAACTCCGATTATGTAGGGACACAAGAGCGGAGTCCTTTCAATTTTCAATCTTTTAGAGTTAGGGAAATTAGTATTATAGCGAACGGTCGTTCATATCCCCAATCTCCATATGATTTTGACTATGGATCGAATCGTTATGTGAGAGCATTTCATGACATGAATGATGCTATAGGATTTTCTGGTACACCTGAGAACAATGGAATAACATACCAGCAATATGGGAGAACCCATTGTATCTATGTTTTTAATCTTACGAATAGTGGTGAAGATAATGGTGGAACTTTTGATCTAATAAAAAATGGGTCAACAGCTGTAAATATTAAATTTAGCCAAGCTGTTCCTGAAGGAGGAGTTATGCTTATAGTAATGGGAGAAACAGATGCCCTTATAATGTTGGATAAAAATCGATCAATAACAAGTGACACCACTATATAAACCTAAAAATTGTTCATTTTTATTTCATTCTTAATAAAAAATGTTTTTTAAAAGACTTGCCAAAGTTTTATTTTTAATTAGAGTTTTCATTCCCTGTGTAAATACTCTAAGTACTGACGGGAGTGTAGATGTTCAAAATCTTCCTGAATACAGAGAGCATTTACAAAGAATGGGATATCCACCAAAGAGGAACATTACTGTTCCAAGTATATCTGCTCCCCCTATTTCTGCTCCTCAACCTTTTGGTAGTCTCCCTCAAATTCAATTATGTAAGGAGTCGCCGCAAGATATATATGGACATATATTTTGTTGGGGAATGATTTGTATGTACATTCTTCTTATTATAAGTCTTGTTATTTATCAATTTCGATCAATACATTGGGTCAGATTAAATATTTTGCGAAGAAATGTACAGCAGCCAGATAATTCAAATTTTGAGAGCAAATCAAAAGACGAACAAAATCTTCGAGGGGTGCTTCCCTTGTGACTTGCTCCCTTCGCCTAATAGTTTGAAATGCCCTACAGCTCTTATTGTCAACTTGGATTCTCATGAGATGGAAGGGTCTCATTGGATTACTCTTTATGTGGAAAAAGATCAAATAATTTATTTTGATAGTCTTTCACTCCCTATAAGTTCTTGTATTGTTAAATCATTTTTAAAAAATTTTAAAAATGTAAAAAGAAATGTAAGACTATATCAATCACCTCTATCAAGGACTTGTGCTCACCATTGTATTTCCATAATATATTTTTTATCCCTAGGCTACTCCTTTTCCCAATACATAAATTTATTAGAATCAATAAACAATACAGATTTATTTGTATTGTTTATTGATTCTAATAAATTTATGTATTGGGAAAAGGAGTAGCCTAGGGATAAAAAATATATTATGGAAATACAATGGTGAGCACAAGTCCTTGATAGAGGTGATTGATATAGTCTTACATTTCTTTTTACATTTTTAAAATTTTTTAAAAATGATTTAACAATACAAGAACTTATAGGGAGTGAAAGACTATCAAAATAAATTATTTGATCTTTTTCCACATAAAGAGTAATCCAATGAGACCCTTCCATCTCATGAGAATCCAAGTTGACAATAAGAGCTGTAGGGCATTTCAAACTATTAGGCGAAGGGAGCAAGTCACAAGGGAAGCACCCCTCGAAGATTTTGTTCGTCTTTTGATTTGCTCTCAAAATTTGAATTATCTGGCTGCTGTACATTTCTTCGCAAAATATTTAATCTGACCCAATGTATTGATCGAAATTGATAAATAACAAGACTTATAATAAGAAGAATGTACATACAAATCATTCCCCAACAAAATATATGTCCATATATATCTTGCGGCGACTCCTTACATAATTGAATTTGAGGGAGACTACCAAAAGGTTGAGGAGCAGAAATAGGGGGAGCAGATATACTTGGAACAGTAATGTTCCTCTTTGGTGGATATCCCATTCTTTGTAAATGCTCTCTGTATTCAGGAAGATTTTGAACATCTACACTCCCGTCAGTACTTAGAGTATTTACACAGGGAATGAAAACTCTAATTAAAAATAAAACTTTGGCAAGTCTTTTAAAAAACATTTTTTATTAAGAATGAAATAAAAATGAACAATTTTTAGGTTTATATAGTGGTGTCACTTGTTATTGATCGATTTTTATCCAACATTATAAGGGCATCTGTTTCTCCCATTACTATAAGCATAACTCCTCCTTCAGGAACAGCTTGGCTAAATTTAATATTTACAGCTGTTGACCCATTTTTTATTAGATCAAAAGTTCCACCATTATCTTCACCACTATTCGTAAGATTAAAAACATAGATACAATGGGTTCTCCCATATTGCTGGTATGTTATTCCATTGTTCTCAGGTGTACCAGAAAATCCTATAGCATCATTCATGTCATGAAATGCTCTCACATAACGATTCGATCCATAGTCAAAATCATATGGAGATTGGGGATATGAACGACCGTTCGCTATAATACTAATTTCCCTAACTCTAAAAGATTGAAAATTGAAAGGACTCCGCTCTTGTGTCCCTACATAATCGGAGTTGGCGATCAATCCTAGAGTAATTCGTCGGGGGATTTGATCCATGAATAGATTGGCATGAAACTCATATCTCCCCTGACTGATGAATAATGGTTTCATCATTGTCTTACGAATAGCATAACGGGCAGGTTTTACATCAAGTCTTCTGGCAATATCAAGAGCAAGACCATCCATCAAGTCCAACTTTTTTACATATAACTTACAACTAACCACTTCAAAAATATAACGAGTAGGTTGAGCTCCAACAGTGAGAGGAGCAATAAGGAGAAATTTTGTATCATTGGGCAAAATTTCAATATCTACCTCACAATGGTTTACTAAATATTGAGGCTGATTGAAAAGATCAGCATCAAGTTTTGAAATAAACTGAGCTGTTCGGCTATTTACAAACAAATTTCTTCTTGAATTAAAACTTGCTCCGGACTCTTGTGATACACCTGAATCATAATAATACCCTGCAGCATTTAAATGAGAACTTTTTGCTCCTAAAGAGTAAGAGAGCTCATAGGAAAAGTACGTCTTATAGGCATAAAGAGAGTTTGAATTGAATATTTCGCGCCCATTTATACTTATTCTCATATTATTAATAAAAGTATTTCCAATCATCTGTATGGGAGCAACATTTTCATCAAGAGTAATATTTGCGATCTGACCGTTCGCGTTCTCTTTTCGGATTCGAAATTCAGTAAAAAGGTAACATTTGGATAAATCAATAAAATTTTCACTTGAGTGAATCTTAAAATGATATGGTGTGTCTGTCAAAGGATTACTTGGAAGGATTTCAAATGTTTTTGAAGATGAAATGGTAACATTGGTAGGAGGAACTTGAAAGATTTCTACAGCATTTGTAATTGTATCAAGACTATCTCTATCAATCTTTTTAAAAGACATTTTTAATAAAAACCAAAAGCGTCTACACGTTTTTTCTTTTGACCAATAAATGTTTGATGGGATGGGAATTTATTCCTTTTTATACTTTTTCTTCCTGTCCCAAATTGTTTTGGTAGTCCTCCTTTTTCAAGGACTGTATCAATTCCTCTTTTTCCTTCACTAATGAATGCTTCTTTTATAGGCTGACCTTCATGGACTCTTTCAAGTACGCGCTGTCCTGTATTAAGTGCCTCAGCAGATAATGTACTCCCTACTCTTCGAATAATCGGGAGAAAAAATCTCCACAACCCTCTCATAATATCTCCAACTCCTGCTCCTCTTTGCCCATATCCACGCTGATATGGTGAGGCTCCCTTAAAATAATAATTTTCCGCGCCACTCCCACATTGATCTACAACAAAATTGTACCCTACTAAATTTGTATCAAAATGAACATGAACCATTTTTATCAATAATAAAATAATTACAAAATAAAACGAGGGTTTATATAGTCTTAGAAATTTATCACCTTCTTAAAGATCAAAACAATACTGACTGTACCATAAGCAAACGGTACAAGTCTACCATTATCCATCGTCCTTAGTTCAACTTCAATTTCATTTACTTCTCGGGGGAGCACTCTAACATAGATAGGAGAATCATAAATCCTTTCGTGGTACTCCCCAGGTATTGCTCCTGAGACTGACACAATTCGGAGTAGGGAGCTGAGTGAATTTCCAACGATCATATTTTCTGTAAGTCCTTTTGCATAGATTGCAAAGCTGGAAAACCCTCCTCTTAAATCACATCCATACTTGGCAATTTCATTATTTTGTACTAGATGAGGATTTGCAAATCCTAAAACATATCCTAATTGCGGAGAAAATGACAGATATTTGATACTATGATGAGAAAATACAAGTTTAAATCGTTTAAAATCTGTGTGATAAGATAAATTAATTGAATCAATAATTTGTTTTAAAAAGGTAGTATCATACGGTGTTTTATTTTCCTTTCCGAATAATACTTCAAACAGCTTGTCCCCTCTCGAATTATTATTGACTACTTTTGATGATCCTAAACCCATAGCATCTAAAACACTAGGAGATGATGGAGGTGATGTTTGAGTGGATTGTGAAATATTTACATTTGTTTGATTTGAAGGTTGTTTTGCCGGAGGAATTTGATTTTTTAAGGGACTTTGAGGACGTTTCTGCGTTCGAGTAGGTAAAGTTTGTGTTTCAGGTATAGGATGTGTTAGATATGTTCTTGGAGGTGTTATTGATTTTGTAGGCAAAGGTTTTTCTAGTTCTTTATAGAGTCTTGGAGGTGTTACAGGTTTTGTAACTGATGGTTTTTCTAGTTCTTTATAGAGTCTTGGAGGTGTTACAGGTTTTGTAACTGATGGTTTTTCTAATTCTTTATGAAGTCTTGGAGGTGTTACAGGTTTGGTAACTAATGGTTTTTCTGATTCAAGTGTGGTTATTTGAGGTCTTACTGGTTTTTTAATTAATGGTTTTTCTATTTCCTGGTTCTCTGTTGAAGGAATTACTGGTATTATTGTATATGATTTTTCTTTGTCTTGATTAACTCTTGGAGGTGTTATTGGCTTTTGAGGCTCAGGTTGTTTTTTGGAGATGAAATTGTTTTGTAAGTTTGATTTGGATAAGCAGGATCTATCTTTGGGGGATGAGGAGGAGACGCAGTTAAAGTTGAATTTATTACAGGTTTTGATCTATCTTCTAGTCTCAAAGATGTTGACCCATTGGGAGGCGGGCTAATTATTGTTTGTATTTTATTTTCCGTTTGGTTTATTTGAGATTCGACTCTTGGAGGTGTTAAAGATTTTATGAGATCGGGTTTGTTAGTTATATTTGATTCTTTTTTAGGAGGTGTTTGCTCTTGATTAATATTAGAAGGCGTATTCTGTATTATTTGACGTGTCTCGTTATCTGATATTGGACTTGATAAAGGAGGTGTTACCGGATATATAGATTCCTCTATTGTCTCACTCGTTGGACTAGTATATGGAGGAGTTACAGGTAATTCTACTTCTTTTTCAATTCTAGGTGGAGTTTTAGGATCAATCCCACGTTTATCCCTTGCTAGTATGCTTGGTTTCTTCACTAGCCCGTCTGATTTATCAAGAGACGAAGCTTTTAGAGCTGTACTTTGGAGTTCTAAAGTAGCAATCAAAAACTGACGAAGCTCCTCTGGTGTACTGTGGGAGCCTTTTGGAACAGGAATTCTTATGACTTGCCCTGTTTTATTATTATCTGTAAAATTTATATCTATCCATTGCTCGTCAAGAGTCCCAACAGTAGAAGGCCAAGAATATGGATAGCTTATACTATGGACACCGCAAACCCAGTCACCATTGAAATAAAGAGGCTTAGGTAAGTGAACACGAAATTTATTCGGCTGATTTTGTGGATAATCTGAGACATTACTCAATAAACAAACATAAAAACTATTTGACATTTTTATTTAAAATGAAAGAAATACAATAAAATGAACCCTTTTATACTAGTTGGGTTTCATGAATCCACTCCCTTTCGGGATACCCTACAAACTTTACAAGAACATCGTATGTTCCATCTGCTCTCTTTTTCTTTCTTATGACTTTCTCTATCCTATATTCTGTATCGGCATCCTTTTTGACACGAGCTAGCTCCTCTCGATAGTAATACCCCTTAAACTTGTCCCCATTATCATTAATAATCTTATATCTGACGGGATGAAATTGATCCTGAACCTTATCTACTCGTAAAATTTGGTCTCCCCAATTTGGAATATAACCTTTTTCAAAGGATCCTTTTTTCATGCTAGTACGAACATAATCTCCTTCCTTTAGCTTTGCTTTACTTTTCTTCTCCTTTGATGAAAATTCATCTGTATACATTCGCTCCCACACCGTTTGTGCATTAGAAAAATTTATATCAATAGGACGCATCCCATGCACCCTGCTCATTGACTTATTAATCCCATCTAATATTTTATCAAGTATATCAATCCAATTTAAAGATTTGTTTTGTGCAAAATATCTATAAAGTCTTTGTTTTACATTTCTTATTGCCCTTTCAGCCACAGAAGCTTTAACAGTCGAATGAGTAGCCTCATTCTTTTGTATCTCCTCATTCTCAAAATATTCTTTTACAACTTTGTTTTTAAATTCTAATCCTTTATCAGAGAAAATCCTATGAGGTTTCATAGGCATTTGACCAATTAATTGTTTGAAGGCCTCTAACATATCCTTTGAGCCTTTTGATTTAACTGGAACACCAAAGAGTCGTTTTGAAAGAACATCAACCCCTAGAAGAATATATTTATTTCCCTTATTATTTCTGGAGAGAGCCTGCATGTCAGCCAGATCTACTTGTACATCAGTCATAAAACCTGCCGCTACAGTTCTTGCTCTTTTAAAATGAACTCTTTTAGGACGCATAAGCGTATAAGTCCTATGCCCCTCCAAATAATTCTGAACAATATTTCTAGGTAAATTTTTGATAACTTTTCTTGCTTCATACCAAAGTCGATCAACTCCTGAAAATGCTGCAGGCGAATCTGGATCATTGTAGAGCTGGTTCAAAAGTTTTGTAGGATCCGCCATTTTTTATTAAAATTCTTTACCAGAGCGTAGGTTTAAATCTTTTAATACCAGCTTCTTTACGTTTAGCTTTTATAAGTCTTAGCATCCATTCTCTACCGGCTTTTGCTGATTGAGTTTTTGTGACAGGTTTTACTTTTTTCAAGGCAATTAGAGGACTTTCGTCTGGACCTTCCCATTTTCTTTTTAATTTTTGACGTCTTCGCACATCATCTTCTTTACGAGCTTGAACTAATGCTGCTTGATCAATAGGAAACTTTTGTTCTCTAATTTTAATTTTTCGTTGTAAATATTCCCTTCTTTTCTGTTCACGCCTTAATTTTGGTTCTTCATGTTCATTAAATCCCTTTTTCCATCTCTTTGTACCTTCAAGCTCATCTGACTGCCCCCTTTTTGTAATTTGTCTAGTTGGAGGAGGGTCTGATACAAGGGGAGCATCAATACCTTCAGGAATAGTAGAGAGAATTGGGTTGGGAGGAGATGGAGGAAAATCATCATCAACGGGGACATTTGTATTATATTCAGGAGTATAAGGAATTCTCCAATTTTGCAACATCTTTTTTCTTTCAAATTTTTTCATCTTATTCCTAGCCTTTTCAGAAAGTTTCATATACTCATCTCTCGCCCCATTTTTATAATTAATCAAATGTCGTCTTTTATTTTGTCCATAATCATCCTCCTCTATCTTTCTCTTGAATTTTTGTCTATGTGTAGGAGGGGTGGGGGAAATTCCAGATCTTAATAAGTTTCTACGTCGAGTTTCGGGGGCCCCTTGCTCGTTTGAGGAATTTGACAAAGGAGGAACAATATTATATGATAAGGCTGGCGGCTCTTGTGGGTACGCAGAATAGGAAAAATCATCACTTATCCATAAATCATCGTTATCGTCTGTAATATTTGTTGCAGGTCTGATAACATCTCTATTCATAATTGCTCCTTTGGGGTTAGCTACCATTTCGACTCTGACAGGTTTATTTTCACTCTCATTCCTTAATTTCAGATACCGTCTTAGTTCCTGGTTGTAATGAATATTTTTTGCAGAGAGGTTTTCTTTTTTTCTTTTGGCATTCTCAACTGCACCTCTCGTAAAATCTAAATTTGGGTCCCCATAATTATTTGAAGTAAGCCCTCTATAAATCTCTTCTGGAACAAGAATTAATTTTTTTGCCATTATTTTTATATTATGGTTGATTTGAATTATTTTGATAGGCTTTTATACTAATTGCTCGAGCTAATTCCATTAGAACAGGAGTGAGAAGAGCAGCAAATACTCCTATTCCTCCACCTTTTTGCCTCAAAACTTTTCTTACCCCACGTTCACTCCTAGCGCGACTCATTTTACGAATAAATTCCGCATGTGGTAATAAACGATTCTTTTGACGATTATTAAGCTTGAAACGAGATTTTACTATATTTAAACAAATTTCAACTATAGATAACAACTGACTAGTATCAGCTTTTCGTAAAAGTTTTTGGTATCTCCTTTCAGATTTTGATTTCGCTAATGAGCATAAAAAATCTTTATTTTCACAAATTAATTGACTAAACATTTTTGGAAATGAAAATTATCTTCTCTTCGTCTTCCTTAAATATGTTTGTTCTGAGTCTTAGAGTTGGATCGGAGGAAGCATGCAAGTCTATGAGTAAGTATCCGTATGGTTCATTAGTTGCCTGTTTGTACGCATCAAGGAAATATTCCAATTGACGGGGAAATAATTGTACTCCAATATTTCTCACAGAGAGTGCAGAATTCGGCGACCTCATCAAAACAATATATTGGGCATTTTGTCGCGCAACCTTAATCTTTTTCTCAAATAGGTTTTGGGTAACAAAAACAATTGCAAAATTTTGATGGTGGGACTTTTTTGTAAATAGCTCCGAAAGATATTTTTCATCTATAGATAGGAGCAAATCATCAAGAATTAACAATAATGGTTTTGGATATTTTTTTATCAAGTCCTCAGGAGGAACTCCTGCGTAAACATTTACTCCTGACTTTTGAAGGATCGGGATATTATCGTTCATCTCTCCAAAACAATACAGTACACTTTTTGGCTTGGGTTCGATCAAATCTTGGGAGTCTGCTATAAATTTCAGAAGGAATGAGCTCTTCCCACTTGAGCTTGGTCCAGACAAAATCATACCAAAAGGTAACTTAAGTTTTAAGTCTTTATTCGAAAATGATTGTGATTCCATAATATTAATTGTAAAAAAAATAAATATTACATAAAAAAATTAATGCTTATATAGGGACAGTTGTTTCATCCTTTTTCTCTTCTGTCTCAATCTTCCCTTCCAACTTCTTCGGTGTTGAAGTTAATCCTGTCGTAGCTGCCATTAAACTATCATAAAATTCTTGTAGCTCCTTCTCAAACTCTACATTATCAGGAGGTGTATTAGGACGCGCAGTATTGATAATAGCCTTTGGACATTCTGTTGGAGTCGCAGCAGGGGAAATATGTTTTGGAGGAGAAGGTAAGTTATTGACGGGAGGAGTAGGCGAAACATGACGGGGAGGAGAAGATAAGTTATTGACGGGAGGAGTATCAGAAACATTTCGGGGAGGAGAAGGTAAGCTAGTGATAGGAGGAGTAGAAGAAACATGATGAGGAGGTGACGACAATTCCTCACACTTCCTTTTCCCTCTCTTCGGATTTTGATGGATAATTTGTTGTGGTTGTACTCCATGAGGGACATTGAAAACTCTTCCCTTGTTCCTGACTTTGAAAAAGCAATGTGTGGGCAACTCATAAACTGTATCGAATGGGACAAATCTGGTACCTGATCCAATTCGTGTACAGTAGATGGTAACCCCTTCCTTAGTCACAATAAAGTCAATTTCCACTTCTGTACTCTTACATTCCTTACATCTTCCTGACTGATCATAAGGAATAAATCGTGGAGTGGTAAGCCGGGAACTTAACACGGTTATTCCGCTGGAGGAGATATTGAAATCTACTTCTGGGAGGATTTGGGAAAACAAATTTTGGTTCATTTTGAAATAATGATACTAGAATCCAAAATCTCCAGCTTTTTATACTCAGGTTTTCAGTGGATTACAACTTTAATCAAAACTCGCACGTCACCTAAAAACACGCACATACACAAAACATGTACACACCCCTGAGAAACGTTCGCATATCTAAAATGTACGCGCACGCATATTTTAATAGAAAGTTTTACAAAATACAATTTATTTTGCTTAAATATGCACATTTACCCCCAAAATCGTGTATTTCAAACTTCAAACTATGCTTTTTACAACTTGTAATGCTAATTTTGCACTTTTCTCCCTAAAATCAACAACTTCTAAACATTAAGTATAGTCATTGTATCTTCTAACTCTTAATTGTGCACTTTTCTCCCTTAAATCTACTACTTTTAAACATTAAAGTTGCACATGTTTTTATAAAAAACGACAAAATTATTGCAACTAATAAACACGAACAATGCTTGATTGATTAACTACAAAAAAACAATTTGATGATTCGGTGATGTAATAGATTACTTTCAGTAACAACCCACGTAATCACTTGATGAATACCAGAACAATTATTGGTGGGTATAAGATTGTAATAAAGTAATTAACAGATAAATGACACTTCAAATTTAGAAAATACTTTTTCTCCACTGCGTACAAATTACCCTTCAATCACACACAAAAAATTCACCGATACTCCACAAATCATAGCATCCTCACTTTTTCCCTCAACCACCACACGCTGCCGATATGCCCTCATTCATCTTTTTAATTTTTGGAACCCATCACTCCGCGATGTTGATTGTCAGACACATCAAAGGGGTTTAGTTAACTTAATTATATGTTTACATAGCATTCTTTCCCTCCTTTGGTATTGTCTTTTCCTCAATATTAGCGAATGTTCGTTTATCTTCCCACAATTTCACCTATGTCCTCTCATTTTAGACTTTACCTCCGCCACCTTCATCCTCTCATCCTAAAATAGGATGTTGAAGTAATAGGAGAAAGGAGTGAGAAGGAGGAAGAACGGAAATTAGGTTCATGGGAGATAAGAGGAGGAAGAAAGGAAAGGAGAAGATAAAAGAAGGAGTAGCATCAGAGAGGTGGAGGAAATAGAGGAAAGATGAAAGGAGGAGGAGGAGGAGGAAGAAAGAGAAGATAACATGAGGAGGATGAAGAGAGGAGGAGAAGTGCAGCAGTGAGGAGGAAAGTAAAGAGAAGATGGGAGGATTAGGATAAAAGAGGAGGAAGAATGAGAGGAAAGGCTGAAATGAGAAGGAGTAGGAGAAAAAGTTTAGGTAAAGAAAAGGAAAGGTGAGGATGTGAGGAGAGGAGGAGAGGAGAAGGAAAAGGAGAAGGAGAAAGAACGAAAACGATACCGATTCCTCTAACTCTTATAAATTGAGACTTGATAGGAGAAGGGTCAGTTTAACAACATTTACCGCACTACCCAAAGTTTGGAATTTGATCATCTAATCAATCAAACGGATTACTTAAAAGTCAAAAAGTCGGCCACGACGACGGCAATGTTTCACAAATTACCCCTCAAAATTAATCCCTAAATGTTTCTCTATCCTCTCATCACTATTTGATTTTATTTTAGCCATTTCAGTTATTGCCACCCGCGACAATGATGTCCACATTCAAAAAATGGGTTCTCTTTTTTGGTTTTCCCTCACTCCTCATAATTAAATATTTCCTATTGTCTGACACATCCTCCCCAATTTTCTTTTATCGTGCCTCTCCACAAACATTTTCCTATCCATTTTGATTTTCCCCACAAATAAATGCACATACTCTATCGTTTTCTCTGACCTTTCCACCACAAATCGTGGCTTCTCTTCTTTCCACTCCACCCCAAGACTCTGCTAAGTTGTCCACTCCCTTTAGGTTTTGCCGCGCGATCCCTGATATGCCCTCTTCCTTTTAGATTTGCCAGACCCACGCCACCCACGACGTTTATTCCAGAGAAGCAAAGGGAGAGAGATGAGGTGGGGAAGGAGAGGGAGGAGGAGTAGGACGCCCGCGACATCGATGTTTTCCCTCTTCTCCTACAGGTACAGGATGGTCAGCTTTTACCGCACTAACTAGCGCTAAAGGTTTGAGCTTTGACCAGCCGCTCAAAAGGATTTGACCTCAAGTCAAAACTAATCAAAAGGATTTGACTTAAAGTCAAAACTAATCAAAAGGATTTGGCTTAAAAGTCAAAAAGTCACCCGCGACATGCCCCTACCTATGACTACTATAGAAAACAATTAAAACAAAGATTCCTTGTTTTTGTGGTCCTACATGTTCTATATAATATATACATTTATGTACATACCATTAAATAATGTGTCTGAAGAAGCATTTTTGTCGATTTGTGTTCTTCAAGCTTCTCAAAACTTGCATATCTTGATCTTGTTTCTACTACGTCACTTTCATCAAACAGACCCCTAAGAAAATTTTGGAATAATTTTTTGGTGGGAATAATTCGTAATATTACTTAGGGTCACCTATAAGTAAAAATCGAGGCAATTCTCCGTCTTTTCTTTCATTGACCATCCTCAAACAATTTAGATTACAACTTCTAATCCAAATTGTTATCTGCTCTAAAAAAATTAGCAAACTTTTATTTCCTTTGAGAAAATACCTGGTTGTTCAATTTCATTACTTTTCCATTCCATAATGCGCACGTTTTTTAAAACAGTATATTCTGTTGAGCTGTCACCAATTTGGATGGTAGCGATATTTTTAGAAGAGATTCGGAAGAATAAAGCTTAAAGAGAAGATATAAACACAATGATAAATAAAAATATGTTGAAGCCTTTAAGCACCAATTTTTTCCAGCTTTGATTTTAAATACACTAGAAGTTATTGTGAAGAGGGAGCATATTTTTAGCCGGAAATTTATTCATTTATCATAAAATAGATTAATAATTAAGTAAAGTACATACACTTTAGAATAATTTTTTGAATATTTGAAAATGGCAATAATTTAAAAAATTTTAAAGTTAAAAAAATGACACGTAGAAAAGGTTCAAGAGATAATACTCACATATTTATTAAATTTCCACGCAATTAACAACCTTCAGCATAATTTTGTACTTTATCATATGTACAAATATTCTAATTAATTTTATAAATATTATTTATCTAAAGCGAATGAATCAAAGTCTAATGATAATTTAACAAATATTTTAAAATAAACTCGAGATATATTCCATACAAATTTTCAGAAATTGATGGATTACTATTGAAGTAAAGTGCATTTTGCTTAGAAAAATTAAACAGGAAAAGAATAAATGGATTTGCATGAAAAAATTTTTCAAGTACTATTATAGTACATTATGTAAATTTAAGGACAACGTTCGCAAATACCTAATCAATCTTTTATTTAATTTAACCCCATGGCATCATAAATTAAACTTAAATGTATAATATAATTTGTGACAAAATTGAAAATCCTTGGGCTAAACTTCAAAATATTGTTTAAAATTATCAAGATAGATAAAGATACATATTTATTTCACAAACAAAGATTCTTGTGATTAAACTTTTTTATTATTAAGGAAGAAATAGTATTTTATGTATAAACAGATAAACATATAAATTTTCTTAATAAAAATTTTCAATTCCAATAATAAAAAGTACCATGTGAGGAAATAAATATGCAAAAATATAAAATAAGATGGTAAACAATAAAAACGTAAAAATAAATATGTACGCTCGATAAATTGTTAACAGTAAATTTAATTCTCTAAATGCCCCGGCCATGTGGTTGTTTTATTTTTGTTATACAAACAAAAAGATTTGAATATTAAAAAAATTTTTTTTAATCTGTTTACGAATTTGAAAATCTTGTGATTGCGTGGAAATTTAAGGAGAGAGAAGAGAAAAAAGAGAGAAATAAGAGAAGAAGAATTTATTATAGCCAAGTTGGCTTTTTTGTTCACATCCCCATGGCTGGAATTTTGCCCCCGAAAGGTCAAATAAAAGGCCGCTGAATTTTTGATGTATTCTATATAAAATTTTCCAATTATAAAATATAAATCTATAAAGTTTTTTAACAAACTTTAATTTCCATATTAAAAAAAGTTTCTCGAATAAAGCTCAAAAACTTTCAGATGTAGCACTAAAAGAAAGAGCTTATTGCTCTTTGTAAATAATTTTTATAAATAGCATTAATATACAAATTAGCAACAATATTTTTAACCCCCAATGGGAAAATTAAATGCAGTTTCAACAAAAACTGAATAAAGAATTCCTAGAACTAATTAGAAATCTGTAAATGTGAAGACTTCAATTCTCTAATTTTATTAGCTTTAAAAATATTTTGCACTTTATCTACCCTACTGATAATCAAATGATCTAAAGTGCCCATAAAAATTTTAAATCTAAAAGAAACAAATTCGATCAGTATTGATTCTAGAAGACTCTACCTGACTTCCGGCCCCATCTTGAAAATTGACGGGTTCATGGCCAATGGATAAAGACGGATGAGCTGGCTCTAGGATCAAACGTCGAAAGAATTCAACATGTAAAAATACTTTACTATTCATCTCCATATTTTTCATCATCAATTTCACCTCCATAATCACCCTAGTCAACTTTTATCCCTTACCTATTATCCCGAATATTTGTAATATTTTTTTTCTTTGCACTACTATAGTACTATAGATACTTTTTGATTAATTTGTTTTTATAATTTTTTGTTTGTTATGTAAATTTTATTTATATCTTATATAAAATGTTTAAAAATATGATGTTGCACTATAAAAAGTTAGTGATTAAATTTGAATGTTTGATATATGTATTTAAAAAATATACTATTTAGTTTTTCATCGTAATCATTCGATTTTGCTTTCGATTTATAATTTAAGTGAAATTTTTAAATTTATGCTCTAAGTCAGCTTTTATTTTTTAAGTCAAATGTTAAATCTTGTAAAATTTAAAAATCTAAAATGCTAAAAAATCTCAAGTTCCATGCAAAAGCTATATAATCATTCTAAAAATTAAATTATGAATACAAAGTCCTCGAAATATAAAAAGTGAAGCGGACATAGTCACGTTTAAAAATGTGACTAATTTTAGTATAATAAATAACAAACATTTCTTAGTTTTGAACGTCAAAGATGTTTAAGTAATAAAAAGAAGAATTTGAATAACAATAAATCGACAAGAATTAAGTTAAAAATAACTCTAAAATTTGTCGTATGACGCTAGGTAAATTTAGAAATGAGTCAGAAAACTAAAATTATTACGAATTAAATTGTGAAAGTTTAGACAAAATCTATCGAAATAAGTATCAAATAAATATAAAAAAAGTTTAATTGATCAGTCGAATGAGTATCAATCGAGTAGAATAATCAACCTAGAATATAAGGAAGGAAATTGTATTTAGAGTTCTGAAGTATCTAAAGAATCCTAAAACTCTAATATAAGGTGATTTAATAAGATAAATTTTAATAGTAATGAAAGACGAATGGAATGAAAGCTCAATAATTGTAAATTAATAAAATATAAAATATTTTTGAATGAAAAAAGTTTTAGAGATTCCGAATTAGCTTTGCAAAACAAAATTTTAAGCAAATCTGATAAAAAATATTTTTGAACTTTACATGATTATAAAAAATTTTTAATAAACACACACATAACTGCTGTGGTCTTATGTACTGTTTGAAAAGATTTGGAAGGATTGAGAGAATTATTGATAGAAAAATAGTCACTGTTCAAATAAAACCAAAAACTAAATTATTAATCAATTTAAAATTATAAATAAAAAATAGATAGAAAATATTCTTGCAGGGAATAAAGCTTTTTATGTAAAAATTAAAATACCAAATATTTCTATATTTGGAAAATAGTAGAATAAAATATAATCGAATGGATTTTTGTGGTTTATGCAAATTCAAGTTGTATTTGAATGTATTGAAACAACATTCCTTGCTTAGCCCTGTCAAAACGACCTCAATCCTCCTTAATCCCTCGAAATCCTCCCAAATCCACATTTACCCTCTTTAACCTCTTCAGTTCCCCTATTAAACTTGTGACGAGATAAAAAATAAAAATGGTCTTTATAAAACTGGAGTTGGTCGTCAGGGAAATAGGAATTCAGGTTTAGGTAGGTTTAGGTAGTAGTAGTCTTTCAATAGTTCTTATTTCAAAAATTTAAAAGTAAGCCACAGAAATATTTAAAATAAAATCTTAATTTAGAAATACAAAAAATTCAGAAATTTTCTTGAAATTTCTCTAAAACGCGAGGTAAAGAAACGTGGCTAAATTAGTCACAGGTCCATTGCTTGTTTTGCAGTCTTGCGTCATTTAAATAATAAAATAGTTTTTTTAAATATTTCTTTCTCCCTCTTCCTTCTCTTATCTCCCTTTACTCTCGATTCCATTCCTGACAACCGACCCGCCCATTTTTGGCCAAATAAAAGACTCAATCCTAAAGAGAAGAACATACATACACACATTTACAAAATTTAAATTTTTATTTAATTTTAAATTTATATTTCTCACTTGGAAGAATATAAATTGGAAGAATATATAGTTTATTTCCAAATTTAGAAGCTAAAAGCCAACATCATTAGCTTATTAATGATAAAAATTTCACCTGAAATTTCTAATAGAATGCCCGCTCTAAAGGGACATCTACTAGAGGGAGCCGGTCTCTAATTCTTAGCTTATTATTGATAAAAAATTTTTACTGATTAAAAATATATTAATTCCTTCTCATTTTATTAATATAATCTTAACGAACTAAAAAATATTCTTTATCAGATGTAAAAATTCCAGCAAATAAAGGAATTCCACAACTAAATGATCTCCAGTTTCTTATGTAAATAAAAAATATTTTCCTCAACTAGAATTACCACCACAACAAAAACTAATTTTGCATTCTCGCAAATACGCTCAACAAAAAATAATATTGAAATACTTCAAAATATTTTTAAAAAATTGCGAGAATACAAAACAACAACGATGCAAAAACCGGTCAATTATTTTTCTTCCCTCCCTACTTACGCTTCAGCTTCCGAAATTTACAAAATTTTAAAAAATTTTCTTTATCAACTAAAATTCGTCTATTATCCTTAGCTTTATTAAAAATTATTTTTGTTCATTTCAACAAAAAAAACTCTTAGCACCCAGAAAATGACAGCAAAACATTTGGTCTTTAATTTTAAAGGTAAAATAGGAATGATCACAAATAAAAATTATTTAATTTTTATTTTTCAGACTAACAATAAGACTGCTCTTCCAAAAATTCTTCTTCATTTTACTCTACAAAAACTCTTCAAAATTCGATCAGTGTTGATTCTGGAGGGCTCTATCCGAAGTCCGGCCCCGCAAAAAAATTGTGGACTCATGGCCAAAGGAAAAAGACGACTGAGCAGGCCCTAGGATCAAACGTCGAAAGAACATTTAATTTTAGACTTTTCTATCTTTTACTCATTTTTACTTTAGCATTTTTATTTTGTACCCAACAACAACCCAAAAATTATGCCATTCTCCCAATAATTTTTTTTAATTTTGTTGCTCATCCCATATTTAAATTAAAGCAACTTTTAAGCTGCTAAATTATCTAATAAATTTTACTTATTTTAATTTTTATATATTTGTTTAAAAGACAAAATGATTAAGTTTTGAGATATTTAAAATACTTAAAAAGTGTACTTTAAAAGAAAAATAGTAAATTATAAAATAAAAATATTAACAAGTTATTCACACTTTTTTCAAATAAAGTGTTATTAAAAGAATTATGTATTTAAATATTGAAAGCATAAATACTAGAATATTCTGACATTTTTAAAACACAATTAAAAAAAAAAGAAAAAAATTTTGAAAAATGATTAAAAGGGAATATTTAATTATTGTTTGAATTAATTACCTATTTGTTAAATAATTAATAAAGTATGATAATTAGTTAATAAATAATTTTGGAATTTTTGAGGTCCTCAAGCCAGATTTGTTCCATTTTTTGCGCCTCAGGCGAAAATCAGGCAAAAAATCTCTATTTTTCAATTTATTGTTATCTCCATAAATAGGTAAATAATCGTTAATACATACCTATTTTATTTAAAAACATATCTGATTATGTATTATATAGGTATTTAATCCCTTTTGATTAAAAACAATTAAAGTGTAAACAACAACCAAGTATTAACAAAAAATCTGATATTTTGTTATCAACAGCCGCTCTTTTTCAAAATTATTTTTCGAGACTTTTTTAAATAAAATGTGTTTATATAAAGTACAAATATTTATTTATATTTATTTTAATAAATAAATAAATTATTTGTCTGACTTTTGAAGAGGTCGTATGACTTTTTGAAAAAAGGGAAGTCAAGTGCAAAAGGTAAAAATGAGTAAAAAATGACTAAAATTGCGGACAAAAATATTTGTAAAAAATAACCAGAGATATGATAAATAGACTGATAATAAATTAAAAGAAAAGTGAAAGATTGAAAATTGATAAATCAGACAATAAGACGTTTATAATTAATTTAGACAACTAGACGATATAATAAGAAGATTCAGGAAAAATTATTTTTCTGGAAAATCTCTAACTAATTTTTATATAAAAAATCACCAACGATCAGGAAGGAAATATTTAATGAAAATTTTTTTGAAAAAGCATAAAATCTAAGTTTAACATGCAGGAAAAGCGTGTTACATAAAGCAGATTATTTATTAAGGAAGAAAATTTTTTTAAATATTGAAATTTTTTTGATAAATAGGAGGAAAAATAGGTACTTAAAAATTATTTTTCGAAAATATAGTTTAATAAAAAAATTAAAAAAATATATACAAGAGAGATTATTGAAATGATTCAATAATCTAATTAGTAATCATTTTGTGGAAAACTTAAAAATGAAAATAGAGTATTCGATAATTAAAAAAGAATTAATAGTTAATTAAGTATGGGAATACCCAAAGGGCTCATTTTAGCATAAAAGAGCTAAAGGTCGTACTTAAAAACTATGTTAAAGATTACTAATTGACCCACCAAATTTACGTCCTTCCGGAGTGTTGATATTCTCACAAAGCTCACCAAATGTAAGCCTAAAAAATACATATGCCTTGAATTTCATATTTGTGAAAACGACAACCTGGCACAAGAGGAACATTTGACTGTACAGCTTAGCTCCGCGCAAGTACAAGCTCCATTTTGCAGACAAATTGTTTCAACAATCTATAGAAAAAATATTAACAAATCGAAGTTAGCTTAATTATTAGATGCTTAAATATTAGATTTGCCTGGATCTGGATGCAGCCCTTAATTTTTCCTGGATCATGAGTCAAGATCAGTGCATTTTCAAGTGTCCCTTGATTTTTCCTTGACTCAACGTCAAGAATCTGGTTAAGGTCCCCAAAAAATCAAGGTCAAGATATTTTAAAATTTCTGATATCTGGTAAATCTGACTCCAAAAATAAATATATAATGAGATTACCTCAGATTGAGGCTTATCGCTCTTTTCTGTGATCAAATTTAAAAATCGATGCTGTTGATTTGATTTTGTTGTTGACTTAAAGGATTTATGTAAAAGAAGTAAAGTATTTCAAATTAAATTAAATTTACATTTAAAACATTAATTTCCTCATTATCCTTTTCGGGTGTTGCCAATGGACTCAGAAAAGAAGTGGCAACTGGAAATATTGCTGGAGGAAGAATATCCCTCTCAGAATTAGTTAATACTGAACGTCGTCTCCTAGATGACGTTGTTAAGTCTTCAAGAAAGTCAAAGTCCTGTGGCAAAACAATAAGTTGAGCAAGTGATAAATCTTATTAAAAAGAAAATTAATTTGATTAAAATTTTCAGTTAAAAAAGGACTAACGATGATGCATTGCACTAATGGAGATGGGTGCCAAATTCTCAGGTAAATAGCCTCCATTAGGTTCGATTAATGCAACTTGAATGAAAAAATATTAGAGCGATCGGTTGATTTGAATTAGGGTTTTCTGGCCCTTCCGCTTCAATCTTCTGTTTTTACTTTCTTCCGTAAAATACTGCAGGGCCTTCCTTGGTTCTATTATGAATAAAAAATATATTTTTCTTCCGCTTCCGTCTTTTTTGAACCTTCCGCTTCCATCTTTCGTCTTCTCTTTTTTATCCGTTTTCTTCCGCCTCCCGTTTTTAAAATATGGATGAGCCCACTCATGATGTATATATGTTATCAAAAAATATTTACTTGTATAAACAACATTAACTTCTTTAATTAAATTAGTCAGAACAAAATGGACAGCTGTAGCACTAATGCGAGGTTCCACTTGGAAATTTGCTGGGCCTCTCTATCAAATGCTTAATTTAAATTTCTAAGAAAAATTTTAAAAATTAACCAGAATATTGACAAAATGTGGATAAGTACTGAATCCAGTAAATATGCCATGTTCAATTTGAATTGAATTGAGTAAATGTGAATTACAACTACATGTATTAGATAATTATTTAAAAACTTTAATTAATTTACCGAATTGTAACTGTTTGATTTATAAATCCAGCTTGTATCCTTTTTTGTTCTAAGCTTAAAACAATCGGTTCACCCTCACTTGGATCACGTCGAGAACGTTTTCTCTTTTCTATTTGAACTTTAACGCCTAATAAGAGTTGTGAATCTCCTCGAGATTTAAGCTCCATTTGACGGACTGTGGGTTCTACAAATATTCCAAAAGGCAAATCATGATCTTTAAATAATCTGCTACTATTTGATGATGTTGAATATACTGTGAAATTTGCCTAAGAAGGTTAAATAAAGTTTAATCTCGTTATAACCGCAGATGGATGTGGTATCTACTCCCTACACAATTATTATTATCCATCTATTATTCCTTGAAGTGGGAATTATATACACAACAGGATCTAGCCGACCTGATTCCCGAAAATATGGAATTCCCGTCGCTTTCTAACTCCGTACCCCAACTTCACGAAATCGTAAATATCTTTTGTAGGCTATATCTCTGATACATAAGGACCATATGCACCTTGGTTAAATTTGTAATAGTTACAAAAATTTTAACTCCATAAATATACAAATATTTAAAAAATACATTAAGTGTTCCTGTCAAAGCTTGACGCATTTGCCTTTGCGCATTAACAACAGCAAATTGATGCAATGCACGAGTAGCAAAGAAAGTGTCCTAGATTGTAAAAATTTTAAAATATTTTTATAAGAATCACCAAAGCATTCTCATATTGTCTATTACTATCTTGTTGCTCAATTAACCAATTACTCAAAGCCTCCAAATTAAATTCATTCCTCCAGAATTTGTAAATACTTTGATTTTGTGTATAAGCTAGTAAGGCTAAAGCATTTACAAGAACGATTGAACTCTAAAAATATTTTTTGAATTAAATAAACCACATAAATTTACTTTTTGCAAACTTCTTTCGAATAAATTTTGCACTTTGACTGTTCTATTCAAAAAACCCTCATTCACACTCCAATATGGAATATGGTTATCATTGGCAGTTTTACCGGCAAGTTTTGCACGCATCTCACTTCTGAAAAAATTCTCTAATCAAATAATCTCCCGATCAAAAGACTACCTTATAGCCGGTGTAGACATATAAGCAAGAGCAGCAATTACTTTCACATCATAGTCCACACTCAGATCAACAGAACGATAAAAAGAACTGTGCAGTTTCATCCATGCTTCCTTGGCCAAAGAAGACTGATCATTCATTAATGGCTATTTTTTTCTTTTTTTCATTTATTATATATTAATAATAAATAAATAAAATTAAATAATTATTTTAACAATTTTAATTATTCTCCAATCTAAAATTAACTTACTGCTGCACATGCATATGCTGAACAATCCAGAACAACTTGGACTATTAATGCTTGTAAAAATAACCACTTGCTTTTCTTGTCGTTCTAAAATACACAATTATTAAAATTATAAAGAATTACTAAAATTAAAAATGCATGGAGTTCAGACCGTACCTTTCTCATGGATTTATAAGGTTCATTATACTAATTTAAATTTATTTACAAAATGGGCAAAAGCATCAAGTCCTGCTATAATTTCCTCTTTTTCTTCTTCGCCATTTAATATTTTTAGAACTAATTGAGCAAGAAATTGAATTGGAGCACATATCTAATAAAGATATTTTTATTAACTATTTTTTAATTTTACATATTCATCCGGCGTTCTTTGTTCACAAAGTAGGGAGGTTGCTAGTGATGTTAAAACCTTAGTAATTGCTTAAGATTAATTTTATGATCAAATCAAAGACTACCAACCAAATTGCGTTCTTCAGGTTTATTTGGCTTTCCAAATTCCCCAAAAGCACATAACTTCTTTCCTTGACAATCAGAAAAAGTGAGCAATTCTGATAATAAATTGCCCAATCTGCGTTCCCGTTGTTCTAACCATTTTTTTTCTATTGGATTATTCCAGAAACTTTCTTTGGAACCATCATTATTTTCTATTCCCGCTATTAAAGCACGCAAAGATTTAAATTCATAACTGGCTTGAGCTAATTCCTTGAGCAAATTAGGCAGGGAATAGCCTTAAATTATTTTTAAAAATAAATAAAAGCAAAATAGGGCTTAACCTTGAAGAGGTCTATCAATTTCTTTACTATTATCCAAATCTACTCCTTTAATTAGCGCTATATTAGGCAATATTTTTCTTATAGGCAATTCTTTATTTTGGATTCTTCCTCCTTTTTTGGCTTTTGAACGTTTTCGACGGGTTTGTAAATTTTCAGCAATTGATGGTGACAATAAATTTGTTGGAGAACGATTGCGCACACGCTGTAGAAATTGGTCAGAATTGAGTGAAAGAGGTGAAGAGGCAGCTATCAATTCAGTAGAAAGTGCTGGAGGAAAGGAGGCAACGAATTTAGAGAATTCTACTCCAATGCTAAAAATTCTGAGACCTCCAGGGTTTATTTGAATCTGAAAATTTTAAGACATTGATCCGTTAAGTAGGGTTGTACCCCGCTCCAGAAAGTAATTTACCTGAGTAATCAGATGATTCTTAACTTGTTCAGAATCAATAATAGTTGTATCATCGTCTTGTTCTTCTTGATTTTCATCCACTTTTAAAGGTTGTTGTTGACTATAACTAATAACATCTTGTGTTGAACGTAAAGTTAAATAATTTTGTGAAGAATGATCTGTTGTTGCACGCGTACTCGATTTCTCTCCCAAAACTTCTTCAAGTGTAACAGTTCTTGGGGGTAAGCTTTGACGCTGGTAAACAACAATTTGGCGAAAATGTTCTTCTATATCGACACGATTGGTTACACTTATTTGCTTTACTATGCGGTCAAAAACGTGTATATTCCCATCACGACAATGCCAACCATGGCCTTTCAATACCTCCTCATTTCTCAACTCAAAAGTAAGATTGTGAAGTCCTGGACGAAGGAAACGAATAAAAAATTGTTTTTGTTGTACTGGCTTTTCTTCTGTTAATTCTATACGAGTAAAATCTATCTCTCCAGCAACACCATCTCTCCCAACATCCCCACAAACAGAAGGTGAAAGGCCTTTAAAACAAACTGCCATTCTTTTGCCTTCTCCATTTTTATTTAGATTTTCTGCTGTAATCGTTACCTATTAAATTATTTAAATAATTCAAAAATCAAAATAAAATAATTATCATCCTTAAATTAATTTAGTACCTTTACTGAAATAGTTTCATTAACATAAATATGCGAAGGTACGTCAACATCCATAAAAACTGTAAATTTAGAGATAAGTATTATTTTAGGATTTATAAAACTTTTTCTCACCATCTTTCTGGACAAACAAAACATGTTTATTAAACAGTTTACAAACATCCCTACGTCCCTCCGTCCAAAATTTAGGAATAAATAACCATTCAGTTACGGTATGTGGTGTTTTTAGATTTAATTCCAATTCTCCTGTTTGACCAATAAAGAAATCATTAAACATCCAAACATCAGGGAAAAAGTAGCGCCACAAAACATCATTGTTATTTGATGTTTTTTCCTGGTCGCCATTTCTTAATGCCTTCAAATTTATTTTTTTAATATTAAACTTTAAAAATTCAAGTTGCCTTCAAATCATCCATTTCAACATTATTTGATGCTTCTTGAACATTTTGGACATAGCTCTTTTTATTTAACATCCACATAAGTTGATTATCATTTCCAGAGGTTTTTATCGGCCAGGCATTTTGTTGTTGATTATTTTGGCTTTTTTCTGTTAAAAATCCATTAGCCGATTCTCGAATTGTTTTTTGACGTTCACACTCTCCCTAATAAATAAATGTATTGAATAAATTGTTAATTTCATCTTGGTTGGTTAAAAAAAGTTCTTAGTCCGTGTTATTAATCAACTTTCTCAAATCAACCTGTATTTCGCGCAAACATTCAGTAGAAAATCTAGAAGCCGAAATTGGTATTCTTGTTTTACTTGATGGTTGGATATGAGCGTTTGATATCTGCTCAGTACCCTCAACTGGACATTTAGGAGCAAGTTTTCCAGCATTTTGACATATTTCTTTTCTTTTTGCAAATAATTTAGACAATTCCAAAACATTAGAAAACCAAATAAAATTTTCAAAATAGTGTTCCCCAGGTTCCGGGTTGAGAAATTCTGAGAAAGTCCATAATTGGTTATTTGAGGTAGAAGAGACAGATTGCTTGATTAATGCATCCAGACGACTATCTAAATATTTTTAAAGAATTCTTTTGGGTACTTTAAAGAAACCATAAATATGCAATGTAGCTAAAGAATTTGGTTGTGATCGTAGTGTGATGTTAATAGGAACTCCAACAGTCACGTTTTCATTGGGAATAATTATTCCATAATCCTAAATAATTAAATTTCATTAATCTAATAATTATTCGTTATTTAATTTTTAAGATATTCAACTCATGTGATTTTTAATAAATAAAATTTTTCAGAGAGAAATTTCAAGTAAATTTGGGTCGTTATTTAATAAATCCCTTAATACAAATATTCCCTTTTATCCATTTCGCGCAACAAAAAGGATTTATTCCTTCTCTTTCCCGATCAACATCGACAATAAAAAAACAATCACGTAAATGCATATTCATTCCATTTATTCCTTCATTCCAGAAGATACTCTCATCACTCCCCAGGGTTTAAATATATATAAAGCTTTTTAAAGGGAAAAATAAATATATACAGCTCGATCAAACTCAACTGTACGACAGCACTTGGGGAAGGGAATCATCCCAGACATGTGGAATTAATCGAAATTGGGGAAATATTTATTGAATTAGTGAAAAAAACTCCTAATCTATATTTTAGCTAAACTAGATTTTGATAATAAAATGTCCTCAAAAATCAGGGAAAGAATTTCGGCAGTTATATTAAAATTCGTTTTTATGCTGTTTTTGCTTGATAAAGGCAGGACAATAAATTTTTACGAATAAAATTTCTAATCTAGATGTACTTTCTATTAATTATTATGGCGGTGTTATTGTCCCTGGCAGGAGTGTTCCAGCTATTCGTTCATTTGAACTTTTTCTTAATCTCTGCCGATCATCTCCTACTCTGGATAAATTACATAAGGCAAGAATTATTATTTTTTAAGTTTCCTTCATAGGGTTAAAAAAATATTCTTCAATTAAAAGTTAATAAAACAAGTAAATGCTGATCAGGTAGCAGAAAAATTACAAAGAAACTTATATGTTGCTGTTGATGATTTGGATGTTGAAAAAATGACAGGGAAATGGTACACGGTTGGTTTACACAAAAATAAAGAACCCAAGGAGATGGATAAATTTTTAAGATGATTTATGATCCTAGAGTTGAACAGGACCATTGTATTAGAACACAATGTAAGTTAACAAAGCTTGTTTGTCAATCCAGAAAATTTCCAAGTTAAATTACTCGACCAAAGCCCTAATTTTGCATCATTTTCAACAATAAGACATTCAATCCGCGCAAGCGATGGGTCAATTCGAATATTGCATGGAATTGGTCGAAAATATGGTCCAGACCCTTTCTCTATGTTGATCACAATGGGACAAGCGAATGAACCATGCCCTTGTTTGTTTTTAAAAATACAAGCATAAAGCTAATTAATTTTTTAAAGATTTTCCAGTGAAAGTTGGACAGTCATTATCGGGCAAGAATGAAAACTATAAATATTTGGTATTAACCCAAGCATTAAAACAACCAACAATAGTACTAGCAAGAGATCCAGAAGAGTAAATAGATTTAAAAAAATAATAGATCTAATCTGAATAGATTTAATAATCAATATCGCGAAGAAGTGCTTGATTATCTAACTCGTTTTGGATATTGGAAAAATCCTTTGACTGGGACAGAACTTATAAATACAGACTGGAGTAAATGTAATAAGCAGGAATTGTTTTACGGACAGATTGAGGAGGATGAAAACGAAAAAATTGAAGGAATAAAAAGAATTGAAAGAGGGGGACTTTTAAATCAGTTGGAGGGAAAAGAGAAAAGAAAATAAATTATTTTTTTATATTTTAGAAGTAAATATTAGCTATTTTTTTCATTTTTATTCAAAAATTGAAAACCGACCTTAGGACAATATCCAGGCCTTTTAGAAATAAGGTGCATATCCACAACCATTTCTGAATTTTTCCCATTGCTACCATAAACGTAGAGAACACAAGCACCAGTACCCATTTGTTCAGTTATTTGGACTCTGACACGGCCATCTTTAATAGGACCAACAGATGCCAATTCTCGGCCATTCCCACAAATTAACTAAATTGATTTTTTCAACAAATTTATATCAACTTTTACCGCATAGTTGAAGTTTCGCCCAGTAACATTGTGAATTATTGCCTCAATAAATTCACCTTCAATATATTCCACTTTGTTTTGATTTATTTCGATTAATGAAAGATCAAATTTATCGAATCCATCAAGTAAAGGAAGTACTAAAGTTTCAGAAGTGCTAAAACCTCCATTAATTAGTTTACGCCGGGCCTGATAAAAACGGGATATCAGTACGGGATAACAGAGAGCGGATATCTATACATACCTTAATAATATAAGCTATGCATCCAATGTCAATTTCTATCTCAGCAATAGTACCCAAACGTTGAATTAAGGAATGGTTAAGTCCGTTTAATGAACGTTCTTCAGAAATACATTGTGTGGTTAATTCCGCATCGCCTTCTATTAAAAAACGGCGACGTAACTATAATAAAATATAAGTAAGGCTTTAGAATTAGATTCAACATAAGTTAAAAACGTACATAAATGAGCATTCTACGTGTATTTCGAGTGAACGCCGGTCTCAACGGAATCTAAAAAAAGGTTCAAGTATTGGTTGGGAAATTTACCAGTTCAAAGCCTGGATTAAACAAATCCCATTCTTTAACAGTTTTCGCTGACAAAAAAGATCCACGTTCAGTAACCTCAGCAATTAATTTAATTTTTTTATGTTTTTCTTCTGTCACACCGCAGACTTTAAGATCTAGTTTGCCTGACCAATGGCCTTCTAGCAGCTAAAAAGAATTTTTAAAACATGGCTACTTTAGGCTAATACTTGAGTTGAAAGTATTTTTCTTGCAGTCGAAGATGCTTCCTTACCATCATTTTCGTTGGAAGTTTCTTTATCTACAGGTAGACAACGAAGCGTTAATTCACCTTTTACTTTCATTCCATGAGCAAATCTAATTTACAAAAATTAATTATAGAAATTATTTTTTGATTTTGATGTACCTAGCAAATATATCTACATTCAAAGAAAATGGTGAATCAGATACCTCTTCCAAAGCCATAAAAACATGAAACTTTGGGAGTTCTAAAAATATTATTTAAATTTAAGTTGAAAAATTAAATTGACTAGCCATATTCTTCCACACGAATTGTAGTATGAAAGCGACTAGAAGAGCCATGTTCGTAATCTCCAGCAAAGGCTACCACTTTCCAATTACCGTAACGAAGAAACTTTAAAAATAATTTTATTTAAATTTAAAGCTTTAAGCTGAAATTTTTTACTTTGGGCAAATCAAAATATTCTCTTATAAATTCGCTAGTTTGACTTTTATTTTCATTATTATCAGACAAGCTATTAACTTCATCATTCTCTTCCAATTCTAGACTGTCATCATTATCATAATGTAAATTTCCATTGTTAGTTTTGTTGAAAATACGAAATCCATTAGGATCCTGAAAATAATTTTGAGTTACTTTGATCTATATCGGTGATAAGATAATATTTGATCAAGTACTATAACGGGTAATATTATATGTAGCACACAAAAGATAACTAAAGAATACCAACCAGTAATTGGAATTGAATAGGACCTCTATAAATCTGTCTATCACTTGTCAATGGCAGTGCCCTTATATTAACTATATGAATAAATTAATTTAAAAAATAGAAATTCTTAAATTTACTTCTCTCATTTGGCCTATAAAATAATTTATCTGTTTGTATATTTATCAGATTTATATCTGGTGCACCAGCCAAAACCGTAGAAAAAGGCGAATGACCATCAATTTTTATAGAAACGTAGAAATTTTTAAATAAATTTTTCGATGTGTCGAGTCTGTGAATATTAATTTTAAATTGTTGTTGTATTCCTTCTGGATAATTATAATTATTAGAGTTTGAGATATAATTAGAGCCCGGACAGTACCGTGCTACCGTCGGTATTTCTAGGGATTTATCTGTATTCCGCATCGGTAGCATGGTACGGAATACCGATCGATAAAATTTTGGAATTTATCGGTATTTTTGTATTAAGGTACCGAATATGGTACGATATGAGATTCAAGGCTCTAGCTATAAAAATTATTTTTATCAAATCACCCACCCTTCTGGCGAATTGTCTCGCTAAAAATCTGTGTTTTATTTCCATGAATACTTTCGCCTTCAACTCGTAAATTGATATCTACAGGCTGGAAATTATGTTATTTCAAATTTTTGAAATAATTTTAAAAATGATCAATAAATTTAGGAATTTTATCAAATTTTAAACCAACTTTGTCGCTCAAGGTCGACTGTTGTGTTGGAGTGATGTAAATAAAATTGCTTGCGTCCCAATGAAAAATTGAAGGTAAAAGGACTGTTGGCAAATGTTGGGACTTTTGTTGCGACAAATCAACAAAACTAATAAATTAATTTTTTTTAATTTAATTTTTATTTAGGTACCCCCTCCCTATTAATTTTTCTTTCATCATTTACTTTCCTCAAGCATTTTATGATAAGGTAAGTTAGGTGACAAAACAAAGTGAATTCTTAAGTACTTTATTTCCTCCAAAACATAAATAGGGGAGGGTGGTATTAATAAAGTACCCTTATTTAAATATGTAGTATTAATTAAATTGATTAACCATGCCAAAAGAAGATACGCAAAAGCTGAGATCATTTTTGTTCAATAAAAAAAATTAATTAGCCGTAATTTTTAGATTAAAATATGGCAAGGGATTTAGTTGTTTTGGGTTTATTGTTGTCGTCTAAAATTACAAATTGTGCAGATTTGGCAAATAGCCAGATTTATTTTTTATTTTTAGATGTTAAAAAATATGAATTTTAAAAATTCGATAATGGAAACAATCTAAAGTTAAATTGACAGGATTTTCCACGAAGGAAATGACGTTTATTAAATATTACTAAAAATTTGATGAATGGTCGATTAAAGGAATGCAAACATTTATATGAATACAAATAAGCATTACCACTCTAAGCTTTGAAAAATTAAAAGAAAGTTTTTAATTTTAAATATCTACTTTGATTTTAAAAGTATTTTTAAGTAGATTTAAAGCGCGAGAAAGATTATAGCCTTCCAAAATAAACGATCTTTTATGAAAATAGTAGATGATATTTATTTGTCCTTACTTTAATTTCAAATTTTCAATTTTTAAAATACCGTATTTCATCCAGTTGATGCTCCTCTCTAATAAAATGCCACTTTGGAAGAGGATTGAAAAATAAAATGCTGAAATTTTCCTAGGAACATTGCTCCATGAACAATGTTCTTCTTCCAGAAAGGATAACGGTGGATTTGGAAGTTGTAAGGGGATTTAGAGAGATATCTGAGTTAGGGGATGCCATGGCATTCGATTGGAGGAAATAAGGTAATTAAAAATAGATGTTTTAATGATTTATACCTATTTTAAAACATGTCAAAGAGAGAGAAGCAAAAGAGTGATCAAATTTAGTGTCAGTTTAAATTTTCGATCATTAGCCTTTACTTAAAATAATCAACATTTGACGAAAAATAAAACAGATAATCGATAACGTGGATTTGGCTAAAAAATAATATACTAGAGAACAAACAATATTTTAGGGTATTTAATGGAAGGGTTTAGTTACCTATAAATGATGAAGGGCTATTAAATAATTATTTGAGCAGGAGTGAGGGGAATTTTCTATTAGAGAGAAATATTGCTATAGGCAACTTAAAATAATTAAAAGCCTAAAGTTTTTTTGTCAACAATCAGTCAGAGTTGACTTTTTTTTGCATGTAAATGGCTGCAGGCTGGCTGTTAGTTTTTTTTTGATTGATCGGGGGCAGATGGAAAGCAAAAAAATTGAAAAGAAATAAGCCAAATAATAAAGCTTTGGAAATGTTTGGAACGATTTTATGGGAAATATAATATTATTAATAATAGTAATAAGATTATAAATTAAGATAAGCTATGGGAAATTTTAGTTAGGCAATATTTCTCAAATACCAATCTAAAATTAATTAAAAAACATCACTAAAAAGCTTCAATATCAATTTATTTTTCAAATTTGTTTTCCAATAATTTACTCTTAACTCTAATTGTTTTCCATCATACCTGAACAATCAAAAAAAATAAATTGATTAATCGTCGGGATACCAAAACAAACACCACACAAATTAATTTATTCGCTGCGCGGATCTATCATACTAGCTAGCCTCTGTTTGCTTTTCTTTTATACAACATAAGGATTTTATTCACAAAAATTCACTGTTCATCAAAATAAAACTTCCTACATACATATACATATTATTTTTTACAAATTGTACTAACTTTTACAATTATCAATTCTTAGTTTTTTTACACAAAATTTTTACAAATTGTAATATGTATGTAATTCGATCCTACAAAATTGGAAATTTTAATAAATTATTCAAAACCCCAATAAAAAGACCAAATCTAGGGTGTGCATTTTTTTAAATCACAAAGTTAAAAAATAATATGCAAATCCATTTAAAAATTAGTATAGCAATTAAGAGGTTGTTTTTTATTTTCTACAATACATACTCCTTCAAGAATTAAATAAGTCGGCCCCAATCCCTAATATGTATGTTTTTTAATATTTATTTTCTAATGTGGAACCCATCATCCAAATTTATTTTTTTCTAGAGTACATTTAGGGGTTGTTGCGACAAAATCGACCCATTTCCTATGTCCAACCAATTTGCCTTCACTTTTTTTACTTTACACTTCTACCTTTTAGTGTAAAAATAGCAAGTATTACTAGTTAGTTGGGCCAATCATTAACAACACTATTTTATGTTTTATGTGTTTTCTAAAGTCATTTGAAGCTTCCTCTTTCTAATTTGATTATCACAAAATTCTTAAAATAAAATTTAAACAATAAAAATATTTATTTTTCTAAACAATTTTCTGAATTCTCTAAAAAACATCCTTTCAACAAAAAATTAATTACCAGCTGCATAAATATAAATAGTATGTAAAAATATTTTTTATGCTCTGTCCTTTAATACACGCCACAATGAACAATGCATCTATGCAGCACCAACATTCTATCTCCGCTTCCGCTATGTCCACCTCACAGCATGGATCGATTGCTCAGCAAACAATAGCTTCGAATGATGGTTAGTTAATAAAATTTTGAAATAATTGAAAAATAGTTGTTTTAAAAGTAAAATCTTGGGAATTTTTTAAAAATCATTTTAAGGTCTTCCCTTGCACATTTCTCCATTTTACGGACCCAACTTTCCCCAACAAAATCCAGTTGCATCTACTTCTATCCAACAAAAACAACAAACATCTGCCAGTTTTGACCCTCGAAATTTGGAAATAAAAACCCATTCAGTTGAACAAACTTTACTACCTCTTGTTCAACAGGTTTTTAACTCAGTTTTGAAGAAAATAAAAATTAAATTTTAAAGATCTCAACTTTGGTTAATTTTAAAGAAACTATTTTGACTGGTGGAAGACCAAAATCAGATAGAGCACTTCGAGCAGCTCTTAAGGTTTGCACTAAATTTAAATTGGCTTAAAAGTAATTTCCCTCCTTAAAGATTGGAACAGCGGTAGAAGCAGCTGTTGAACGCTTTGTTGCCGTTGGAGAAACTATTGCAGATGAAAACCCAGATATTCAACCAGAGCTTTATGATGCTTGTCATGAAGCTAGAATTGCTGGTTTTTAACTTTTTAAAATTATTTTTAAAATTTTTAAAGGTTCTTCTATTGCAAATTTGCATGGTTCGATGCTGGCAGAGCCATTGCACGATTCCTCTAATTTTCCCGTAGAAAATGGGGGTACTGCAATCTTCCCAAATGTTAATACAACACAATTAGTTAGAGCTGCTAGGCAGTTACTTTCTTCTGTTACACGGTTTTTATTTTGTGAATATTTTTGAAATAATTTGTATAATTATTAGGCTAAATATTGTTAAAGATTGTTTCAATCCTTGAGCTTTAAGATACCTATATCCTTAACTTAAGAAAGTATCTTTAACTTAATCTAAAGCGGTTAAGCTGAGTTATCAAAATTTGGAGGTCCAGTTCAAAAAATAACCTCTTTTTAGTAAAGTAGTTACCTTAAAATACAAATTATTTTTAAAGTGTTTTACTCTTGGCTGATCGTGTACTTGTTAAACACATTCTCCGAGCTGAAGATAAAATAGCCTATTCTCTTACAAAATTAGAACATACTTCTAATTTTACTGAATTTGTCCAAATTTTTACTGAATTTGGTGGTCAAATGGTGGATCTGGCACATCGTTCTGGTGATAGACAACAAGATCTGAAAAGTGAAAAAAGGCAAGCACAAATGCAAGTTGCTAGAGCACAATTAGAAAGGCTTACAATGCTTTTATTGACATCTGCTAAAACACTTTTGAGACATCCTGATGACCCTGCTGCTAGGTAAAATACTTGGTCTTTCAAATTACTTTAAATTTTGGATACTGAAAAATTCCACAAAATTAAATCAAAATACTTTAGGCAATGTAGAGATGGTGTCTTTCACCAAATCCGTTCTGCATTACAATTAATTGCTATATGTGTAACTGATGGTGTAATGGCATTCGATGCGATGTCTGCTTATTCCTCTCCATTAGATGAATTATCACTTGCAATGGTTATTTTAAGTTAAATTTAAAAATAATTCTGTAAAATATTAGGATGGGCCTCTGGATATTGGAATACAATTGACAGCTTCAGTTGCGATTAGACAATTGTGTGAAATGGTAAGCATAAGAATATCAATTTTATCATGTCACCTTTTTAAAGCTGGATATGTGTCGAATGATGTCCTTAATTGGAGCTGGTGTCCGAGAACGTTTAATCTCTGCTTTAAGCGCTCTTTGCGAAATGAGCACAGACTTTACTGATTCTTCTTGGACACCAAATCAACAAAGAGAACAAATTCTGGACTTATTAGAAGAATGTAGATTTGAAATGGGAAATTTAGTTAATCCTCCAACATCGGAAATAGGAAATGATGAAAGATTGAGAAATGAAAGTATTCAAGTAACTGTTGAAAGATTGAATAGAAGATTAAAGGATTTGCGTAAACAATTGCAACTTGTGGCATTAGAACAGGTTAGAATGAAGTAAGGGCGTAATGAGGGTTGGATTTCAGGAAGGCATAGACGTCGGATTTGGGTGATAGGCTAAGACGATTTCAAGGCCCCCTGGATACCCCTTATATACCTCCCCTTTTTGACTTAGTATTTTACAGATAGCTTCAGTATTTCGTCAAAACGAAGATCAGACCCTTTTATCTTCATTAAAAACTTGTTCAATCTCTGGTGATATAGACGGTGTTGAACGCTTCTTGGAACAATTTCGTATACATTCTGAACATTTACAGGAAGTATTTTAGTAGAAAATCCCCAAAAATATTTAAGACTTAATATTTTAGGTATGTCGTCTTCTTCATCATATTTCGATTACTGATGCTCTCCATGTTTTTACTGGACATGCTGAGAGGAATCTTCGATCATTGGCTCCTTTGGTAAAAATATACTTTGATTAAATAATTCTAAAAGGATTATTTAGACATTATTATCTGGCCGCATCTTATGCGTTCATCCTTCCTCAAGAATTGCTCGAGAAAATTTGGAGGTGTTCTGCGATACATGGGCAACTAATGTAAGTAGAATGAATTGATTTCTAAAAAATAATTCAAAGGTCAATGATTTGGCTCGTCTCACCAAGGAGATAGATGCGGCTTGTTCCGGTCATTTAGCAGCTGAAAAACAGGCTTATATGTCACTTCCCAGGCCAGGAGTGAGTAATTTTATGTGGTGGTCTAATAACTATAATACTCCTGGGAGTAGTCCATTATTATCTTCTTCAACACGTTCATCTACAACTGCTAATTTTGCTTCTAATAATCTTTTTTGCAGTGGTTTTGTTAATAATTTAAATAGTTGTGTTAGTGTTAGTGGTGGTGTTTGTCCTCAGTTTCAACAAAATTCTGTTTTGCCTTTTATGCCTCAACAAAACAATTCTGATAATTCTGGTTTTATTTCAAATACAACAACTACTTCGGAATTATTCCAACCCTCTATTGTTGAAATAAAACCTTCTGAAACACCAAAATCAGAACAAATATATGAAGAAAAATCGGAACAAAATAATAAAGAAACGAATATTTGTACAAGTAGAATGTCAAAAAAGGATACGAAAGTTAAAAAGAAAAAAGAAAGAAATTTGTCATTTGAATCTTCAAAAAATCGGCAACTAGATAAAGAACATTTTTCACCTAAAAATGTCAGTCAAGATGGAAGTTTGGAAGAATTAAAAAAGAAGAATAAAAGTGGAATTAATTTAATGAGTATTTCTGCTATTTTTAGGAGAATTAAAGGAGGTAATGACGAGGAAACTAAAAAAGTTAAGGATAAAAAGAAAAAGTTGAATATTGAAAAAGAAGTAAAATCGGATGGAGAATATTTAGTAGAAGCTGGAAAATTTGAGAAAAATGAAGATATTAAAATTTTTAATGACAACGAATGTGTCAATGAAGATAATTTGAAAGACATTAAACCTCCTTCTAAAGAAGAAAATGAAGATTTTTCAGAATCAAGTAAATCACTTCAAATAGGAATTTTAAATAATGACGATCAAAATAACCAAGATAATGATATTATTGAGGAAGATATTACGTATAATAAAGAAACTAATATTAGATCACATTCACCTCTTTATGCAGAGATTGTGAAACGCCCATCACTTGAGACACAGGAAAATGTTGAAAAGGTAGGAAATTTCGATATAACTAGAGACCCATGTTTATTAAAACTAAAACAGTGAAACTAAAAAATTGTTTTAAGCCTGAAACCAAAGATGGAAGTGCACCAAAATTATGTCCAAATTCAGCATTTACGCCTTACGAAAGGTTTATCAATCAACAACAGGAACAACCGAAAACCTCAACAATTTCTTCAAAATCACCACAAATATTTGTTTATACTTCCCCGCCAATTACAAGACAAAATTGGGAAAATAAGAAGGATTTGAAGAAATCAAAATCTTTAAATGGAATAGTAAAATTTAATCGTTCTGGAATTGGATTTGATGAACCTGTAATTTTAAGACAATGGGAAGATTCTGATACAACTACAGCGAGTACACAGGTAGAAAATAAATATTGATGCTTTGATACGAACAGGGCCGGTTTGGGATTCTTTAATTTAAATCCTGGGGTTTATTAAATCCTAAAGACGGTCTATAAACTAAATTATTAGAAAATTTTCATAAACTTTCGTTAAGGATTCTTCCAATGCAAGTGGCTATGTAACTGAATATCTACATAATTCTAACCACCAGAATCTAATTCAAATAGAAGAAAACAACAATTATGCAACCGTAAATAAGAAAAAACCAATAATAGCTCCATTAGCCAAATGTGATGAAGTAGAGGATGATGAAGAAGAAGAAAATATCGAATATGAAAAAGAAAAGGATGGAAAAAGTTTGGAAGAATATAATAAAAATGAGAACAATAATAAGAATAATTTTGTTGTTCGAATGAGAGAGAAAAAAGCAGCAAAAGTTGATCCTTCTAATAAACAACAAAATTGCAATAATAAATTTGAGAAACGAATTAGCCAAATCTTAGAAAGTCTGCAAGCTGAAGCAGAAAGTTTAATTCAATTACAGAAATTACAAAAACAACAAGAAAAGCAATAATTTTAATTATTTTTGTATTTTTATTTTGTGTATGTATTGTATGTATTTTTATTTGTTCTGAACTTAATCTTTTGTGTCTTATTAATATAAATTTAAGTTGAATGTGTTTAAGTTATTTCTAATTTTAGTTTTGGGTGTGTGATCATAACTCATAACTTGAGTTTTGATCTACATATTTTAGTTTTAAACATGTTTTGTTGATCTGGCTTTATCTTTTGTTTTATTTATAACTTAAGTATAATTTTGTATTAAATATTGTATATTACTTTAAGTTTTCTTGTGTTTGTATTAATTTTATTTCAAATTTGGTTTTTCTAATCTAAGTGATATGTAGAAGTGAATTGAATTGTTTCCTAAGCTAAAACTCCACGCTGAAGTAAAGCCCTATTCTATAATAGACCCTCCACTTTGGAGGATAGTTGAAATTAAAGCCCGCTTTACCTGATAAAATATGTATAACTAAACGGTTCAGAGGCATGGAACAACATTCAAACCTACAAAACCAATAACTCTCGACCTGGAAGATCACCAAAAGATTGCTAAAGTCGGTTTAGAAATGAAGTTATTAACAGATGAAATGGAAGCTGAAGCTGAAAATTGGGATAAATATGCAGAGAATGATATTGTTAAAAGAGCAAAGGTGGTCTTATGTTCGGATTTTGCTTAATAAATTTATTTAATAATCTTCTCAGACAATGTCAGCTATGTCCTACAACATGTATTTATTCACCAAAGGAGATGGCCCATTAAAAACAACGCACGATTTGTTCACACAAGCAGAATTTTTTGCTGAACAAGCTAATAAAATGCATAAAACTGTCAAGGAGTTTGCTTTTGAAGTTTTATTGAAAAAGTAACGAACAAAATAATATAATTTTAAAGGTTCCTGGAAGTGCAGAAAAGAATGATTTATTACAAATATTAGAAAAAATTCCTGTTCATTGTCAGCAATTACAAGTTTTAGTTAAAAGTCCGACTGTTGGGAAGACAGCAACTTTTAATAAAGTACATAATTGAATTTAGAATTAAAAAACAAATTTTATTTAAGGTTGATGCTGTCATTTCAGAGACAAAACGGCTAATGAATGAAATAGCCAAACTCGTTACTGCCTGTTTTGTATGTGCAACTAAGGTATTTTTTAAAGATATCTATTATGTATAACTGAATTTCTTTAATGTCTAAAAGTAAGTTTATGGGATATTTTATATATATACAGAATGGGATAGTATTTTCAAAGAATAGCACTATACTTTTTCAATAAAAATTTTTAAGTTCGAAATCGAATTTCGTGGAAATATTGGTGGGCATACTGCAGCTGAAGGAGATATAATAGGTGAATATTCTTCTCAAAGAGCAAGCCGCGAATCCAGTGCTGTTTGGCGTAGAACGCCAAGTATGAGAAGGTGAGAGCTAATGATTATAATAATTTATAAAGAATTTTATTTTTGAAGGAATAAAAATTAATTTAAATAATTTTTGTTTCATTTTCAGAGCAATTCAACCTCAAACACAACACCAACAATACCTAACAGCTGGTGGACCGTCTAGCAGTGAAGGATTATAGAAATTAAAGAATTCTTTTCGAAATAATTCTTTTAAGTATTTGTTTTTATAAAAATAGTTTCAGGAGAGGTTATTAAAATTAAAATTTATTTTTAAATAAAAATAATAAATAAAGCACACCGAGGGTAATAAAAGAAAAATGCAAAAACAATAATTTAAAATTAAAATAAATTAAAAAGGAGGCTAATATTTACAGATGAATCCTATTATGTATATCTAAAACTTTGTTGAGAAAATAAAGATCCTTTCTGTAATTGACAGAGAATTTCCTGTATTATTACCAAATATTTTTTCATCCACCATTTTATAAAATATATTTTGTTGCATATTATATTCAAATATTTTTCCAATAAATAATAAACAGTCTGCATGTCTCATTGCTCCTTTAAAATTCCCCAATAAATTCTGTAAATATTTCATTAATATTTGTCCATAACGTTCTGCCTCCAATTTTAATAAATTTTTGGAATTTTGACTGATATTTTCTGGTATTGAATTACAAAATAATATTGTTTTGAGTAAAACATATTCTTGTTGTGTTATATTATAGGGCTTAAATTCTGATATTATATCAGTAAATGCTCGTCTTCTCAAAATTTGATATCTATAAATTAGATTAAAGATAATTAAGGCACTGAAATTAGGGATAAGGCTACAAATAAATATAGATACGGATACAAAGCAGTTATTGATTTAGAGACACAAACCTCATTAGGTTCAAAAAATACCTATTCAGATCTTTTCCAGAAAATATTCTTTCAAACAAATTTTTACAGAAATCGCCAAGACATAAACCATTTGGATATGTAACTGATGATTCTCCCATTTGTACAGATTGAAAACAATTTGAAAGAGTTACTAGACGATGGATATTTGAGCGGAAGAGACAAATCTTTAAATTTTATGTTTTAAAATTTTCTAGAAATGGAGGGTGATAAAAATTAAAAAAAAGTTCAAGTCTTACCTTATCTTCAAAGGGAATTTTATCAAAAATAGGTAATTTCCTCATAATTTCAATTTCCAAAAGAAAATCCAGATTCTGGTAATTTCCAATAGTTGGGAGATTTTTTCCTTCTTTAAATAAATTTTTATCTATAATCAGCTGTTTACCATTCTTAAAACAAAAATTTTTAAAATTTATAAAAAATTAATCTTTCTACCATTCCAAAAAGTTCAATAAAATCCAATACATTAGTTTTACTTTCAATTAAATTTTCCAAACTTTTTGTAAATAAATATTCTAATAATAAATTATTTGGAGATTGACGTAATTTTAAAGCTTTATTTTCTGTTGATAACAACATTTCCAAATCAACATCAAGTACATTTACATTTCGAGGAAACTTTGAAAATATTAATGATATTTATTCTATGAATATTTACATATACAGCAAATGCTGAAACCTTCTCTTAAATAATTACCCCTATGTATTAGGAAATATTAAAAAATAATCATATTGTAGCATATTACGAAGGCAAAAAATAACGTAACAATAAATACCCTGTCCCACCTCCTCCCTTTTAATTACCACCTCCTCCGATGGTAAAAACAATAATTACCCAGGATAATTATTTCAGCTTATACTAATTTATTGAAAACAAACATTAGTTTTGATTATATTATCATTTGCATTATAGATAATGCTATTACGAACATCTGTCAAATTATTTTGATGCCCCTTTAAATTTCTTGCAATATTATTAGCCATTAATTCTTTCCTTTTCTTAGATAACCATTCTTTCATTTTTTGAAAATTATAACCAGCCGGAAATTGAATTAAAGAAATATCCATATTTTCTTTTACACACGTATCAAAGCGACAGGAACGGCATTTTTCTCCTAAAAATTAATGTATCTCTAATGCAACAATTAGAGGGTATTGTACGAGTGAATAAAAAGGAGTACCAATGGATCCAAATGGATTCCTACGTGATGTATGAAGAAAATTTATATGTTCGGGGGTTTTGTAATTATAAAGAATGTTCATTAATTCATAGAATTTGTAATATAAACATTTTTTAAAACATACCTTTTTTTGTTTGGCATTTTCCTTGAGATTTGCAACGAAACACCTTTAGACTCAAAACTGATCGGCGGAAGAACATTCGGCAGGCTTAATAAACAATTTACAATTATAAAATAATTTATTTTTGTAAGAAAAATTAATTGATAGTCCAAATATTCTTTAAAATTGGGATTGTTCACAATTTCAATTCAAACATTAAAATCTACCGTGACAACATTTAACTCCAAAATTGTGACATTTTGCCTCTTGACCACAAACCCGGCAGTCTGAAAATTCTTTCCTTGTAATCTTTCCTACTTTCAAATGTTCATCACATTTTGAGTTGTTGTTTTGAATCCCATTATTATCTAAATTTGTTACTTTGGTTACTGATGTTGAAGTTTTGGCTAATTGAGAAGATGGGGAATATGGAGGGGATGAATAGCATGAAGATAGTATTACACACTGTGGGGAAGTTGACATTAAAAAAATTTTTAGGATAAATAATTCTAAAATAAGTTTAAATCTGATTTTTAAAATTGGAAAATTAATTTTATAAAAATTAATTATTAAATTAAGATAAATCTCTAATGCTTCTACAGATATCAGAGCTGTTAGCGGTGTTTATCTTGATTAGATCTCGATTAATTCCCAGGGGAATTAATATTTAAACCCAACAGTGGTATGGGGAATTATTCGCAGGAAGAGAATAATCGAGTTCTGGAATTTGACACCCAGAGGGTATTTGGTAGGATATTGTTCCAACTCATCCATGGCATAATCGTGAGTGGGGATTTATTCGAGGGCGGGGAATTAATAGAGAAACTTGTATAAAATTTTTTAATTCATAAGACAATTTTTAATAAAATTCTATAAACAAAATTTTTTAATTAAATAAAAATACATTTACATATATATGCATGCTTGAGAAATAAAATTTGAATCTGATGTTAATATTACCTATATGTATAAAATTTTATATGTATATAGCTGGATTAAGGGAATGGAAATTAAAAAAAAAGAGAGAAGGAGATAAAGGGAGAGAAGAGAGAAAATAGACAAATTTGGGTAATTGAAAATGATCTTAAATGTCTATCTAAGACGAAATAAATTTTTATGGGGGACCAAATTTTCTTAAAAGTGATCATTATTTCGAAATTTCGAATTTGCTTTCGTACTTTATACAAACAATTAAACAAAATTAATTTTAATTTAATTTTAAAATTAAATTTTTAAAATTAAATTTAAACAAAATCCCCTCTTTATATTAACGAAAATCCACGATTAAAAAGGATTTCACCTAAAGAATTTTCGGTAGCACATACATAGTTTAGAAAATAAGTAACTACAACTTAAATTTTAATCTTATTTCTAATAATCTATTTTTTTTTATAAATATTACTTATTAAATACAGATTTAATTGATGAAGAGATAGAGATTTAAAAGATTTTTGACATTATTACCATAAACTTGTATCAATGTCAAAAATATTGAATTTTTTTTTGCAAAATAATTGATGGCCAGATTTTTAAGAGTCCTGAAAAGTTTACGAAACTAGAAAAATATTTTTTTTAATAATAAAAAAATATTTTAAGGATATTTTTAAAATCTTTTTTTTATATTTAATCTTGATGCAAGAAAAGTCGAGTTTTGGCAATGAAAGAGAATGGGAAGGAAATAATATTGAATTAAAAAATATAATGCGTATAAATAACTCATAAATAAAAATTTCAAAATTTTGGTAGGATTATAAAATCAAAAATCAGAACACAAAATCATAAAAAAAGAGAATAAATATATTTTTGCAATAATAATCCCCAGTTTGTGATTAGAAACAATTTTAGTATTTTTATCTCTTACATTTATGTACAATATAAAATGGCCTATAATCCGTTTTTGCAATAATTATTTTCATATACCTTTTTTTAAATATTTATTTGTGCATGTATTATATTTTTTTATTTGAATACAACTAAAAAGGAAAAAATTACTTCGTGTGAGAAGAGACAAGGGTGCTGAGAAATTTATACTAATAGAGGATCAGATATCCGGACCAATATCCGAACCGAAATTTCCGATTCGACAACACAAGTTTTGAGAGATACGAAACTAGGACTTCCAATCAAACTGCTTATCACAAATACAAAGTATATCCAAGACCGATTTAATAAAAATTGAGTTAATAATCTCAGTTTTTATTTTTATAAAAATAAATAAATAAAGCAAAGTGAATAAAAAAATTAAATTACAATAATAATAGAGCACAAAAAATAAAAATAAATAATAATGTACGTATGTATAGGGACCCTACCTATTCGACTGACAAAAAGCTAAATTCTCGATTTAGGAACTTTGAAACCCAACCCGAAAAACGTCGGTGAACCCCTACTATGTACATATGTATTTTAAGAAAAATTTGAAAATTAGTTTGAAAATTTAAATAAGCATTGTTCAACGAATATTGGTCTTTCCATAATTAAACGAGAACTTCTTACATTATTACCAAATATTTTTTCATCCACCATTTTATAAAATATATTTTGTTGCATATTATATTCAAATATTTTTCCAATAAATAATAAACAGTCTGCATGTCTCATTGCTCCTTTAAAATTCCCCAATAAATTCTGTAAATATTTCATTAATATTTGTCCATAACGTTCTGCCTCCAATTTTAATAAATTTTTGGAATTTTGACTGATATTTTCTGGTATTGAATTACAAAATAATATTGTTTTGAGTAAAACATATTCTTGTTGTGTTATATTATAGGGCTTAAATTCTGATATTATATCAGTAAATGCTCGTCTTCTCAAAACTTGATATCTATAAATTAGATTAAAGATAATTAAGGCACTGAAATTAGGGATAAGGCTACAAATAAATATAGATACTGATACAAAGCAGTTATTGATTTAGAGACACAAACCTCATTAGGTTCAAAAAATACCTATTCAGATCTTTTCCAGAAAATATTCTTTCAAACAAATTTTTACAGAAATCGCCAAGACATAAACCATTTGGATATGTAACTGATGATTCTCCCATTTGTACAGATTGAAAACAATTTGAAAGAGTTACTAGACGATGGATATTTGAGCGGAAGAGACAAATCTTTAAATTTTATGTTTTAAAATTTTCTAGAAATGAAGGAGGGTGATAAAAATTAAAAAAAAGTTCAAGTCTTACCTTATCTTCAAAGGGAATTTTATCAAAAATAGGTAATTTCCTCATAATTTCAATTTCCAAAAGAAAATCCAGATTCTGGTAATTTCCAATAGTTGGGAGATTTTTTCCTTCTTTAAATAAATTTTCATCTATAATCAGCTGTTTACCATTCTTAAAACAAAAATTTTTAAAATTTATAAAAAATTAAATTTTCTACCATTCCAAAAAGTTCAATAAAATCCAATACATTAGTTTTACTTTCAATTAAATTTTTCAAACTTTTTGTAAATAAATATTCTAATAATAAATTATTTGGAGATTGACGTAATTTTAAAGCTTTATTTTCTGTTGATAACAACATTTCCAAATCAACATTAATTATTTCAATTATATTATTTGGCAATAATTGAGGTAACTAAAATTTATAAATATATATATTTAATTCTGCCTATATTTAAATAATTTCAATAAAAAGAAAGTCAATGTCAGTCGAACGATTATAGTGCCATAATGTCGTTTGTATAAAGGGATAACTTTGGATATAAGCCTCGAAAATTTTTATCCCCATTGAAAGAAGGGTATTCAGCCAATACATGACCACTTTACAGCCATAAAGTAAAGATAAAGCCTTAAAGGTTACTTAGGAAAAAGACATGCTAATATCATGAAGGTTAATTAGGAAGCTTTTTATTGCTTTAAAAAAATTATTTTATTTTAATAAATTAATGGATACATTTGTTTTAATTATACTCCCATTATTCTCAATAATATTCCCATTGTTACATTTGCTAATTAATTTAAAATTTTTTATCATATTTTGTTGTCCACTCAAATGTTTAACAAAATTATTAGGCATTAATTCTCGTCTTTTCTTAGATAACCAATCCTTCATTTTTTTAAAATTATAACTTGAAGGAAATTGAATTAAAGAAATGTCCAAATTTTCTTTAATACAAGTATCAAGGCGACAGGAACGGCATTTTTCTCCTTTAAAATAATTAATTTAAAATGAAATTCTTTATAGAAATCACCTTTGCGTGTTTGACATTTTCCGCCAGATTTACATCTAAATTCTTTTAGGCTCAAAACTGATCGCCGGAAAAACATTCGACAGGCTTGAAAAAATAATTATTAAATTTTTTAAAAATAATTTTAGCCATGTTTAGTTAACTAAAACCAAATTTAGGTTAGTTGAATAAGTTTGAGGGTATCTTTTGTTAATTAAAAATTAAATTAAGAATTTACTTGAATTTCAACTTTTTAAAAAAAAATTTTTTTATTTCAAAAAACTTTAATTTTAAAATTTTTTGAAATCTCAGGCATAAAATTAAAATACTTTTTAAATCTATTTTAAGTGTGACTCATGTTCCATTAATATTCCTCATAGTTAACACATTTTATTTTTTAATAATTTTACCATGGCAACATTTAACTCCAAAATTGTGGCACTTTGCCTGCTGGCCACAAACCCTGCAGTCAGAAAAAAATGATTTTGGATTCCTTTTTTCATTCAAATTTTCTTTTGGTTTTTCTCCTCGATTAGCTTCTCTTTGATTATCTTCTTCTTGATTAGCTTCTTGAATTACTTGGGAATTGTTGTTTAAATCTTTTGAATTATTTTGAAAGGTGGAAGGGTTGTTTGGGGGATATAGGGCTTGAGGATATACATGGGAAGATGAAGCTAATAACATTGTGAGGAAAAATTGGAATTAATTTCAAAAAATACTTCTAAAAATTAATTAAATTTTAATATTAAATTTGTATGGAAATTAAATTTTTATTTGGATTAATTAGATATTAAGCAATAAAATAAATATTTATCAAAGTAAATATGGGGGAATATTAATCAAAAATGTCAACATTTTATTAAATTATAAAGCTAAGCATACAAAAATCCAAAAAAAAATTTTAAAAACATTTTTGTGATATTATGAGCTAAAAATAATTTTTTTAAAACAAAATTCATAAAATAATTCTTATTTATAAAATATTAAACATTTTTATATTTTATTTAAATATTTACATTAAATGAAATAATCCAAAAAAATTTTCTTGGTTCATTTATGCAAATATTTATTTATTATTTGTTATAAAAGTTTGTAGCTTGTTAAGTATAAATTGATATAATTTGAAAAAATTGTTTATGTACAAAAAATAATTAAAAAATAACAAATTAACAAAAAATAATTTTAAATTTAATTTTTTTGATAATAAATATATAAAGATTTAGAATAAAAAATATCAAGATTTAAAAGTTATATAATACATACAAATGAGGGAGACAACATGAGACTTGAAACCCGCACTTTTTTCGATCCGAAGCCCGATCAGAAGATGCATGTTTGGTCAATTAGTTTTTCGTTTTAGATGATATTTAATAGGATTTTTATTTTTTATTGAAAAGTGATTCATCATTAGAAATTTATGTTAGCCAATATTAAATGTTTAAATTACAAAAAGAGGATAACTCACGGCTTGAGCGATTCAAAGCTGAAAAGTTTGAGACAGAAGATAGATTTTATCTATCTATTTAAAACAGTTGCGAGATTTATTTAGACAAAGTTTTATTTAGTAAAATGACTTAAGCAATAATTTTAAATAAAAAGGAGAGAATTTTTTGAGGGGAAGGTGAATGTGAAGCATTGACTATAATTAAATAAATTTTTATTCAATGCCCAGGATTCTTCTCAAATAAAAAAAAGAGGGAGAGGGAAGTATACATAGGCATAAAAAAGTGAACTAAAATGATCTGATGTGTGATCTCTTTAAATAAAATGAACCATGAAATAACATCTCTTTTAACTTAAATTAAATCTTATCTTGGTGATTGGTAAAGTTTAGATCTTTTTAAAAAATGTTTTTTGAAAGTGTTTTTTAATTTCAAAATTCACTATTAAAATTTGTGGGGTGGGAGGGGGGTCATAAGAAAATATGTTGCATTATAAGTTTGTATTTCTGAAACACACCCTAGGACAACTTTAAAGCCGCAGATTTTAACATCATATTGACTTAACCAAACGCTCCCTAGGCGGAATAAATTTCGATATCCCATTTGGAACCAAGTTTAATATATCCATATCCCAACTAAATAAAGATATTTAGCAATAATATTTTGAATGATATTTAGCAATAATATCTTTTCCAACAAGATTTTAAATTAAAAGAAACTTTAAATAAATATCATTGCTATTACTCAAACAATAATTTAAAATAGAAATGGAGAGAGAATTTTGTGAGAGGTGAATGTGTGAAGCATTGACAATAATTAAAAAAATTTATTAAATGCCCAGGATCCTTCATATATAAAAAAGGGAGAGAGAGGTATTAATGTGAACTAAAACGATACTGATGTGTGATCTTTTCTAATAAAAAGAACCACGAAATATTATAATATTTGTTTTAGCTTTTTAGCTGTCATTAAACATGTTGGCGCTTGCTAATGTTTGGATTTTTTAAAAAATGTTTCTATTTAAAATTTCTTTTTAATTTTAACTAAAAAAACCTTTTAAAATTTTGAATGACTAATTTAAAAAGTGGAGGAAGGGGACTTCAGATTCGGGGGAATTTTGTTTTTTTCATAGCTTTTTGGTTAGATTTTTAAGCACATTTTTAAGCACATTACTTTTTGGTTAGATGAAAAAAATATTTTTATAAAAAATTACAAATATTGGTAAATATTATATCTAAAGAAATTTTTTGTTAATTTTTATAAGTAATTTGTGCATTAAATTGTATTTTGTGATATTTTATTCCTTCTTTGTGCTTAAAAAATGTTTGTTTTGTACATAAACTCTTTCAAATTTATAACGCTAAAAATATTCACATGATATGGAAGAGAACCATTTTAAGGATTGACATTTTTCAAAAATACTTTAATAAAATATTAGAATAAAAAGTTATACAAGGTTAATAATCAACATTATATCTGGAAGGAGATCAGATTCACATTTTTAGAAGAGAAGTTTTCTTCTATTTTATTGCCATTAATCTCCTTCTCTTTTATCTCGAATAAATATTTCCGAATAATTTTTGTAATTGTTGAATAAGCTATAATTTTTATTAATTAAATATTTATTCAAACAAGATTTAATAACTTAATTTTAGTTAACTTATCTACTTTTTTCACAAAAATACTAATTTTCTTTTTTTCTTCCAATACTAATTTTGTATTGTTTGAAAACTTTACATTTACTTATTTTGATTTATTGTGATTATTTTTAAAATAATTTTTATAAAATATCAAATAAAAACATCGGAAAAAAATAATTTTTTTAAATATAAGAACTTTATTCAGTAACATTCTTACAATTAGATTTTTTTATAAAGGAGCAAAAATTAAAAAATAATAAATTAATTAATGCTTTTCCCATCATTTCTTGATTAACGAATTTGAACGTAAAAGTGAAATTTGCTCAATCAAAACAGTGTTACGTTTTTAGACAGGAAAAAAGTTTTATTTTCATTAAAAATATTTTTATCAATAAAACTTGATTATAAATAACATTTGTTAAATTAGTAAAGGCTTCATAACTAGGAAATTCTACAGAAATTATACCTAGACTACATTAATTATTAATAAATTCACCTAACTATGGATACTTCAATTAAGCTATATTCCTTGCTCATACTTTTCAATATTATTTTAGATTCATGCTGTTCCGCTTCGAATGAGAAGTAAACTTTTAAATTTTAAAAATTATTTAATCTATGCTACAGAGTTCTAAACTAATTCTAAAAAATTAAGAATGCTTCGAAATAAACGTTATGGTTATTCAAATTGGCATTGCTGTCATTATTCTTATATGCCAGTTGCAAGTTCTTTTACTTCTGGTGGTGGTGGTGGCGGATTTAATGGAAATGGCGGAGGTGGAATTCAATCAGTTGTAAATGTTTCTCCATATGGAGGTATTTCAACTACTTTTACTGCTGGTGGAGGAGGAGGAGGAAGTGGGGCAGGATTTCAAAGGGTAACAGGTCCTGGAGGTACTGTGGTAGTTGCGGCCGGTGGAGGAGGTTTTGGAAATGGTTACGGCTATGGATATGCATGGGGAAGGAGAATATGAATTATTTTTTTATGCAATTTTTATTTGTTTATACATAATAAAACAACATTTTTTTATCATAAAAATCCAGACAATTTTCCTTTATTCAGAGTCATAGCCGTCTTTAAGCAAAGTAACTTTCTTCAATACATGATCACCTCCATAAAGAACTGCTGATAAATTTCTGAGATCTCTTTCAGCATAATGTATGTACTCATAAGATTTTTCGTTGGGATTTGTAATCACAACCTAAAAATTCACATTTTAAAATATATCTTGTTACTATTATCTAAGTACCTTAATCGTATTATTTTGCAATGCAAAAAAATCAAGTTTAAAATTGTTCTCGGTTTTAAAATCAATAACATCGAATCCTGGTGTGACATAGATACATAAATTAACATATATTTTGTTAAGTTTTCTAGACTTTATCTAAACTCACTTTCAATTTCAATAATATTTTAAAATTTTTATCATTAATAAGAACTATTATTTTATCATTAATATACCTTATTTCCGTTTGTGCTGAATTCAAGATAAAAGTATCCCTCTTCAGACCCCCACTCGTTCGAACCAAACAGAGTAATTAAAAAATACATGTCGTGCTTTTCAATTTCGATTTCAATATGTTTTGGAGGAAGAAATCCGATACCATAACAATCATCAAAATTAACTCTTTCATATTTCTATTGGTACATATATTGAATTTAAAAATTTAAATAAAAATTTTCTAACCAAATTCCTGTATACAAATGGTGTACTTTCCGGTGGGCAAGTTGGGGAAGGGATTGGAGGAGTATTATGCTTTTCTTGATCATAAGTTAATGAGTAAAAGAACATTGAAAAAAATAAAATGGATAGAATTACAAAATACATCAAGTAAATATTTATTAAATTACTCTTGATTTTTGATTTTAAGGGTATAATGAATTTTAAAAATTATATGATGCTTTGGAAACTTTTATCAATATTTAAATATTGTCAACAATTATTTTTTAAATCATTATTGTCAACAAAACATCATCCACGTGGAATAGCTCTAAACGTTTCATTCTTAAACTAAATTAAACATCCTGCTTGAGGTATAATGAATTTTCAAAATTATATGATGCTTTGGAAATTGAGAGTTGTAATTATATAAAATCAAATGAATATTTATGTAAACATTCTTTATTTTAAATATTAATGATATCATTAAATAAATGTCTAAATTTTTATGGGAGAAAAAAACTAAAAAAATTTATCATAAAATAATATCATTTTAAATTATAATACAAAATGGAAATAAAAAAGATTTTCAAGCTTTATCTGTTAAGATTATATAGGTAAAGCATGATCTATTAAATGCCTAAAGCATCATTTATAACACATCATTCCGGTCAACACTCCCATCTGCCAAATAATCTTTTGTACTACTTTGAGAGTCAAACTCGGCTTTAATATCACATATAAAATTTGCATGAAACTTGTTCTAATTTTCAGATCCAATATACATTAGTATTTCACAAATATTATCTTTCGAACCCTTAAAATATTTTGAGTAGCCATGATCAAAAACTGAAGCTAAAGACAGTTCGAGAGCTATTATAATGCCTAATAAAAAAAGTCTAGACAATTCATTTTAATTTAACAAACATAAAATAAATATTATATGCCAGTATTATGTAATTTATTTCGCAAGCATAACTCAATTATTTCTTAATATTTATTTTATATATTTTTAATTTTTACCTTATAAAATAATTTATTTAATTTTTTTATAAATAAAATTTAGCTAATGACATTCAGCAGAATTGTTTGTAAGTCTTTTTTATTAGAATTCTTGTTAATTAAATATTAGTATCCTATAAATTATCTTCAGCAGATTAGGAGAAATCGTTTAAAGGTGTATTTTTATGAAGGGGATAAGCGGAAGATAGAGGGGATAAAGGGCAAATGATAAAGGGAAAGCTCTTCCAAAACAACGTCCGAACACATTTCGACTGACAGAAAACAAAAAAACATTTTGACCAAAATAATGTCAGGTCAAAAAGCGTTAGACCAAAATACCGCCTACTAAAAATACCTACTACTATACATTATCTAAATTTTCAGTCCTACAAATCATTTTACATTATCCATTAGTTGATGCTTTAATCCGTTCGACATTTCTTGATGATATTCCAAAGAATGAGAGAAAAAAGTATGAAGAAATAAAAAAGACAGAATTTAAACATAATATAAGTACTTTATCAACTGAAGCTAAAGAAGCTTTAATTTCTTCACTTTCCGTAAATCAAAGTTTAGAAAAAAATGTTGAAATAGCTTTAGATAAATTTAAGTTTAATAATAACCTTGTTGATAAAATAGTTGAAAGAATTGAAAGTTTGGCTAATTTGATAGGAGAAGAAAATGGAATGTCATTTGATTATTTTATTGATAAAATTGGAAATAAATTGGAGCAATTTGATACCTACGGGTTTAATTTTATCAAAAATAGTTTTGAAGAAATAAAAAATGAAGTTGAGGTAATAGTTAAAGTCATTTGATTATTTTATTGATAAAATTGGAAATAAATTGGAGCAATTTGATACCTACGGGTTTAATTTTATCAAAAATAGTTTTGAAGAAATAAAAAATGAAGTTGAGGTAATAGTTAAATTGATAAAATAGGGATGCAGAAATGATATGCAAAATAATTTTTTTAAATTCAAGGAAACAAATTACACATCAAAAACAAAAGTATTTTATTTCTTCTATTTATGGTTTTGGAATTTAATTGAATTCCTGGACAAAATTGAATTTTTGGACGAAGATATTGATAAAAGAATGTCATTTGTTGAAAAGCATGACATTTTTGCTTGTTTTCCTGGCTATATTTCTGATATGACTTTTGCTGATTGGTTACAAAATAATGTTATTCGTGTACTTGAGCTAAAGTTCTATCCACATGTAAGACGGAAATATATTTCCCTAATATTTTATTATTTTAATATTTTATCCTGAAAATTTTTTAGATAAAATTTAACGACTTTAATCAGGCCAAATATATCATAAAAACAAGTGTTATCAATCTATTACCTGTTGCAAACAAAAAAGCAACTTCCTATATTGAAGTTTTACAACTTGATAAAATATTTAAATTTAATAATAAAAACAATAATTTGGAGCAGAAAGAAATTATTTTAATTTTTGCTTCAGTTATGTTAATATCCAAAAATATATCCTTAAATTATACAGAAAAGTTTAAAGTATTTGAATTATTTGAAAAAGAATTTTTAAATTTTGTTTCAATATCGGAATATTTAAAAGAAGAGTATGAAAGAATTTTTGAAATTTTAAAGGAGTATTTTATTGAAAAAGTGGAAATAGATTCTAAACAATTGGAAATTAAAGTTATCAATTTTTATATTAAAGTTTTTGAAAAGTATGAATTGTTGGATTGGGTTAAAGTGTTAATTGATGAATTAAATAATGAAGTTACATCGCTAAAAAGCACAGGTATATTTAAATTCAGAGCAGGGCTATGCGTCCTTGGAATTGGAGAGCCAGGAGAGACTTACTGTTCAAAGGCTACATGAACCTAGCCTAGGATTAAGCAGTCGCCTGAAACGACCATGAGAACAACAATTAATAAGTAAATTTTAGGAGAAGGAAGGCGACGAAGTAAAATCGTGAATGTAAATCGTAAAGAAGATTTGTACATAGATGATCCATCGTGGGAATTTATTGAAGTAAATGGTTATTAAAATTTATTTAGTATTTTTGTCAAAACTTTATATTATGGGATTTAAATTTTTTTTAATTTTTTCCGATTTTTGCTTCATTATTTTAAATTTATTTATTAGCTTTTCTATATTTTAATTAAAAGTAAATAAAAAAGTATTGAATTTAATCCTACTAAAATATTTCACTTACAATTGATTAAAAGAAACAAACACAAAAGCTATAATAAAAACACTTGAAGATTAAGTATATGGCAAAATGAACTTGAAAAATTTTTGAAATTCTTTTTTAAAATTTTTATAATTCAAGTAAAATTAAAATAAACAGTATCAAGTTGTTTATATAAATCTGTAACAAGATATTTTATTAAATCCCTGGCATCATAAAGCGAGCCCAATGTATCTCGTATGGTTCGATTTAGCTCGTCGAGGCGCATCGAAACCAGGGTGTACCGAATTTGATAATTTTGAACGAGGCTATGGCTCGGAGTATTTTGGGCTTGAGGTACATCGCTGTAAATAACCCTGAAGATTCTGTTTATTTACATAAGTTCTATATACTATTCTAGAATTGTTCAACTAAAAGCAAAAATAATATCAAAATGGGCATTCTAGGCCCCTGGTTCTTAAATCTATTAATTTCTGTGTGCTTCACATCAATTAGTGTATTTCTATTCATAAAAACTGATTTTGAATTTATGGTCTATTATGACTTGGTTTGCTTAACCTTTTGGGAAGCTAATACAAAATAATTTTCAGTTAACTATTATTTTAATGATTCTCTCAATTATATTAATTATGGATTTTCTACGTAGAATGAGTTTTGGACTTTTACCAAAATTAAGCAATCCTTTAGTTATCCCTCACCCAACATATATTTGTACACTTGTCCTTACGTTGACTGTTACCTTGGGTTATGGCTATATTTTTGTAAGTTTATTCTTTTATCAATTTGAAGCATGACTATCTTGAAATACTGACAAAATTTTAGGTTTATAAATTGGCTCTGTATGGATGTGATAGGGCTGTGGAGGCAAGAGATCCATTACAAATGACTCTTGATTCAATATTAAGATTAACAATAGCTTTATATTCTTTGGTTTCCTTTATTTATATAATACAACGGTTTGGATTTCTTAATACTATATGAACTTTAAAATTAATTTTTAAAGAGCTCATGTCGGCTCTGTGAAAACAAAAATTGATTTACTTACTAGAAATTTTATCAACTGTGTTTTTGGCATTATCTGGATGCGTTTTGTTATGTTAAAGGCTTATTTTACTATCGAACAATTCTGTCGTGATCAAATCGAAATGATGTCTATTGTTAAAGCCTTTTGCCCTCCGTATATGTAGGTTTAAGTATCCGCGATTTTTCGGTTCCAAAAAATTGAAGGCTTTCCAAACAAATCTATGGGTCGGAAACCGCTGTTATGACCTTTAAAATTTTCCAAACTTAATCCTAAATTTAATATTAGAAAGAAAGGCTTCAATTGTACAACTGTATTTCTACGTAAAGAACAAATGATATGGTACAGGGTTCATTATGGACTTCTCAAATCAGTTGTAGTTACGGCCGCTTCAGAATTTATTCCTGTACTTTTAGTTGCTCATTGGTATTTTAGAGCCCAAATTTTCATTAAATTATTTTAATTTTTATGTTGGCATGTGGTAGAGCCGAATTGGTAGTTCGCAAAATGACTGTTAAAATTAATGTAAAATTTTAGTTTTTTAAAGTGTAAAATAATTTCGAATATTACAAGATTACACTTAAATTTTTAACTCTGGTCTGTATTCATGGCTTCTAAATAAAGATCTCTTTATTAGAGACTTTCGGACATTAGGATCTGAATAATTGAGGATCTATCTTTAAGCCTTCAAAATATATCTGTTAATAATTTAATTTTAAGACGCTTAATGCAATCAAAAAATTTTCATTGAAGAAATTCTCTACAGTAACTGGTAGAGCATATAATATTTGACAGTATTATTCGTTAAACTTTAATTAAATTTTTCAAAATTAGATTCAAATACAACATCTACTAACGAATTTCTTTTTCTAAAAAATCCCCTAATTCAAAGAATATTTCGTTTATTAGCTTTATGTCTGGGATTTACTGGAATATCTCTTTGTATGCTTTCCTTTTTTAATTATGTAAATGATTTGGATGAAAGCCCCCAAGTTTTTACTCAGGATGCCGTGGAAGTTTTTCTTTCAATAATGAAGCTTTGTTTCTTTGTTTTGGTATAATTATTTTAATAACTTTGAGAAATTTATTCTTAAAATTGTGAACAAGAGCCAATGGGAAGTGATCAAGATTAGTTAACCCGTGTCCTCCCAAAAATAAAGCTCCTTTTGTGCCATATGGGGTATAGTAATTTTTGGGGAGATGTTAAATCCGAGAACTTGACAGCATACAAACTTTCTCTTTTAAATTCTGATAATTTTAATAGCTATTTACCTGGATACGCCGAATTCCTCCTCGATTACTCGATTTACATAGACAAGCTGAATCTCGTGGTGATAAAGTATTGATACTTGGTTCTGTTCTATTTCTTACAGCTGAATGTATATGTGAAATTATGGAATTACTTTTCTTTTCTTTCCGGAATAAACGTGTTTATCTGGCAATTAAAATCCTTGATATTCTTTATAGTGTTAATAATTTGGTTGGTTTTTAATTCTCGCGTATTTAGATACTGAAAAGTTCTCTCCAACGCCATATAGCCTTTCAATCCGTGCCAAGCCGTATTTCAATTTAATTTTCAGGCCTCTAATTTTCTTGAAGCCTTTTGCCTAATGAAATTAATTGCACTTAAAGATAACTTCCTAAAAGAATTAAGTTCCATTCTTCCATTTATTGCAACTTGTTGCACAATACTTAATTTGACAGATTTCGCAATGACTTATTTCTATATCGAAACGGAAAAACATCATTTAAAGGTATTGAAATATCTGACATTAATCATGCTTTATTAGGGTATAATTGAGAGTCTTGAATCTAGCGAGTTTTTTGTGCTAGTTGGAGTTATTGGAAGGCTATTAGATACTGCCAATTATTTATACACATTTACATGTGCTCTTTGTTGGATAGACATAATTATCCGGTTAAATTAAAATTTTTAATAATTTTCTAAAATTTTTAAAAATTCAGTTATCGCCATTTTGGACTCTTTATATTAGGCAACAAACCAAAAACTAATTTAGGAAGGACGAATATATCTGATGGTGAAGAATCAGAAACTCAATGCTAATTTTTTCTAATCTAAATATCGTATAAGCTCAAATAATTACCCAGGGTAATTACTGTTTAACCATTAGAGGGAAGTGTAAATTAATAAGAGGGACTTTAAGAATTTAGCATTATACATATTTATTATCGATATTAAAAATTATTTGAGAATATACTGTGGATTCATTAATTAGACTTTCTAAATAAATTTAAATCCTGAAAAAAAAAGTTTAAAAAAAATTAAAACATAAAAATTATTCACTTTGTTTGCTCTAACAAGATGTCAGGAGATTTTTTAGCTCACATGCTAAATTTCCAACCATAGAGAGCGTTCGTTTCCGTTTTGTTGGAGGTGATATTTTATTACCAAAATAGGATATTTAGTAGTTTGTAAAAAAATTAAAAGTCATCTAAATTTGGTAGAATTCATTATCACGAGAGGTATTCTATAGTAAATTGTTTGTTAAAGTTTTACACAAACTCCAACCGATTCGAATACTAGCCAGTAAATTATGGCGCAGAACAGTTTGAGTTTAATTTTTAAATAAATTCCTGTATTATTTTACCTCGTTGATTTCTAATTTTGAGAAGTATTAATAATTTTTAAATAAAGATTTGATTAAATCCAGAACATTGAGCTAAAGAATATTTTGTATCATGGGGACGTGAATTCACAAAATGATGGGCATTGGAAAGAATAAAAGTTCTTGAGCTCCCTAGCTTAACGGCTTATTTAAGCCGTTAAGCTGGTCAAATCTAATAATACTCAAAGTAGGATTCAGAGATGATATAAAATCATATCTAGCTTGTTCAAGTATATAAAATCCTTGCGCCATAACGCCACAACTCATGATATTCTGAGTATATTTCTTCACTTAACATTCTCTAAATTTGATATATAAATTTTTTAAAATTTCGCTGGATTTTTATTAAATATTTGCTCACCTGCATTTGGCTTGGATTTTATTGGAAAGTTAATAGATGAATTTAAAGTCACAAGAAATAAGCATTACCAAACCAAAATGAAGTATACTCAATTTTTTGTTCAAGCTCTTGCTTTCCTTGCGTTAACCAAAATTTGTTATTCCGCTGAAGCATCGAAACCCGAATATTTATCAATTGAAGGATTTCAAAACTGTACTGGAAGGTAAATCGTTTAAAATAAATTATTCAAAATTAAAAATTATTTCTAATATTTACATAATTAAAGCAAGACGATTGGCACGTACGAAATTTATTGTCTCCCCGAGATACAAAATGGATCTTGTACTAACTCTTCTTGGGAGGCGCTTCATGTAAATTAAAATTTTCAAAATTTACAAGAAAAATTTCCTGAACTTTTAATGGCAGAAAATATTTATCATATCCATTATCATTAATTTATATTTTTAAATATAGAGTCTGAATGGCAGTGATTCATTACAACCATGCGAAGGCAATGGAACTACTATTAGTATATAAAATCCTAAATTTAAATAAATATTTTGCAACTAAGGTTATGATACAACTACAATAAACGCTAGCAAAGACGGAAATGATGAAAACAACGACTGTAACAATGAAGATGATAAAAAGGAAAAGAAAGGTGATAATGAAGTCAAAAAATTGTTGAAAAAACCTGGTGAACTTCTCAGCAAGTTTAAGCATCTTTTGGGATTTTCAAAGGATAATGTGAATTAATAAGATTCGTGAATTCGCACAAAGTTTATTGGAAGAAAACTTTTCTATATTTTTTAAACATTTTGGGAAAACTACCTTTATTGAAAATGAGATATACCTTTCAAACTAACTATTGTAATTCCATCTATAGTGACAAGATACTATCTGTGATTCTATTCCAGAACTAATTTCGATAATATCGAAATTATGTCCATTAACCAAAAGATGATGGACAATGTCCATTAACACAAACCCGATTCTAAAAAATCTTCCAAACCCGACCCATCTTCTTTCCCTCTTAATCCCCTAACTTTTCTGATCCGAAAAGTTAGGGGATTATTACTGTCGAGTTGATCAACAAAGGACAGCCCAAAGGGCTATACATAAAAGAGGTCCGACTGTATTAAATAAGATAGATTAATAAAATGTCATGCTTAAAGTGCAGATTTATTAAATCAATTGCAACTTAATTAAATAAATAAATATCGTATATTTCCGTTGATTAAGATAAAGTTCAGACAATGATGCAATTTTATTTAATATTTTATCAGATTATCCTTAGGAGATGACGAAAATCTAGTCAATTTTTGCATTATTCAATTTATTATTTAAGGCTCTAGGGTTTAAGCATATTATTTATTTTAATTATTTAATTAATAAAAGCTTTCTTTTATTGAATGAATAAAATTATTCAATTCGTAGAGAATTTCGATCAGAATCACGACCTGATCGTTATCTCGATCAGAGAATTTAGATTTTACTCATACCAGAATGAATCCGGTGAAAATAATTTGAATCCGGCATAATCCATTCAGACTAATTATCTAAAAATTTTTACTAACATTTAGATTAAATGAATTACAAAAAATTCTTTTTGATAATTTTTTTCTTGATAACATGCTCAAATGTTATTTTATGTAAGCTATGTATGTGTTAAGTAGAAAAATATTCCTAATATTTAGCCCTTTTAAAAATGCCAACCGAAAACGGGGAAACTAAAATGTTGGTAGAAGACGAGAAACAAGATATGGTTTATCTAATCATCTTCCCAAGAATTTCAACAACTCCGAATCATTGGACAATGTGTTTGAAAATTGAGAGTTGGTTAAAGCTTACGGGCATCAGATTTTATGTATTATACTTTATAAGAGTATATTTAAATCCCTTATTAATATTTCAGCGTATCTCCAACCAATTTTTACTTGGCTCACCAAATTCTGGGATAGCTCCTTTTGTTCAGTTCAATGGAAAATATTATGAAGGATTTGATAATATAAAAGAAGCTGTTAAACATTTAGGAAAGAAAAAACTGCTAGAAAATGATAGGGAAACCGAGATAATTTCAATTTCGGAAAATTATTTATTAAAAATATTAACAAAGGATAAAACAACGAGGCATCGAAAAATAGGAGGCAAAAAATCAGGGGGATTAGACTATCTAATAAAAGATAATAGCGTCCGTGCACAATTTTTCCAATCACATCCCCAACTTTTTGAATGGAGATGGCAAGAAATTGTTTTAAATAATGATAAAAAAATTAAATTTGAAATGGGTTTTGAATTTTGGAATGAATTTTTTGCAATAGAAAGAGGAATAGAAAATTTGGAAATTGATGAAAAAGAAATTTTGACTTTTTTGGAGAAGCATTTAGCGATTATTTTAGGTAGTGATGTGAGTAGTGATGGAGTTGGAAGTTCTAATTATTCGTATAGCGATGGGACTGAGGGTTCTTCTCATTCTTTGAATAAAGAGATAAATAATGATTATTTATGGAATTTGGATGATTGGCAATATTTTTATGAATGGATGGCTAAATTTGTTGAAGCTAAATTGGAAGAATATTTCACAAAAGAGAAGAACAGCATGGAAGGGAAGGTTGGGGAGATTAATTTTAAGATTGATCATAATATCTCCCATATTCAGCTTCGAGAATATTTACATAAACATTCATGGGATCAAGTTTCTGATGAAAAAATTTATGAAAGTTTTGAAAAAATAATACAAAAAATAGTAAATATGCTTGGTTCTCAAAGATTTCTTTTTGGAGATCAGCCTAGTCTTGTAAGATTAAAAGATAAAAAAATTTTCCAAGGATATTTTTAGGCAGATATCTCGTTATTTTCTATTTTGATTCAATTCTTTGAAGGCCATCTAAATATTCCAGTAATCAAGCACTTTTTCCTTAAAAAGGGTGAAAAGCCGGAAAGAGAGGACACTGAATACATAGGTAAAGCAATAGTTATTGAACAAAAATCAAAAAATAATTGTGAAATTGAGGAAGAAGGTCCGAGTTTTATCGAAAATTGTGGGGAACTGGAAGAAAATGATAAATATATCGATAAAAGAATTGGACATCTTCATAGTTATGTCGAACGTATGAAAGAGAAAATAGGCCTGGGTTCATTCAAATGGATCAACTTAACAAAATACCCATGGGCTCTAAATTATGAAGAGGTTGATTACATGACGGATAAATACTCAGGCAAGATTTCGAATATAATTAAACTAAATTTGAAACAAAACAGGTTCATTTCATCTTGAAACTGATGATATGAGTTCCTTTGTTGATCAACTCGACAGTAATAAATGGACGAATATTGCCAAAACGATTTTACATAAAAAACCAAATAAATGGATGAATATTAAAAATATTTATCACGGGAAAAATCAACCCAAGATTGAGGAAATAGGCAAACACTCTCGATTAGTCCTAAAAGAAATTCTGAATTATTTATCAGTTTTTTTGCCTGATAAAAATGATGAAGATAGAAAAATGTATGGAAAAATAATTCTACATTCTATTGCTGCTGCCTATTGTAATTTGGGAAAAGGTAAAACTCTTGAGGATGCAAATAAATGCCAAAAAATACATAAAAATAAGGCTGTAGAACTGAAACAATATGTGGTTGATGATGCAGGCAAGACTGCTTTCAATGAGAAGGGGAGCTATTTTAGTTCAGCCCCATCGGTTAATACGACGGAAATTAAGCAAAATATAGATTTTCACGTTAGAAGTTGCTTAAAGATTGTTTATGAAACCATACAGAAATATAATGAAAATGGAATCGTTAAAAATGTAGAAGAAGCAATTAATAAGGCTTGGATTACTAAAAAGAATGAAGGAAAAGATTTAGATAATAAACAAGATAACCAAAAAAATTTAGATTAATTTAGATTAAAACTGTATTTAAAAATTACTGGCCGAGATTTTTTCATTAACTTACTGTAAGTCTATAATACGATATTTAATCACTATTATGTATTTTTTGGGGAATTTGAAAATTCAAAAATTCATTTATCAGTGAATACTGATCTGATAAGGATAAACATTATATCATTTGAATCAGCATTAAAAACTGTATTTAAAAATTACCGGTTAAGATTTTTTCATTTACTTACTGTAGGTCTACTATACCATAATTTAAGCACTATTATATATTTTTGGGGAATTTGAAATTTCAAAAATTCATTTATCAGTGAATACTGATCTGATAAGGATAAACATTATATCATTCGAATCAGCATTAAAAACTGTATTTAAAAATTACCGGTTAAGATTTTTTCATTGACTTACTGTAGGTCTACTATTCCATAATTTAAGCACTATTATGTATTTTTTGGGGAATTTGAAAATTCAGAAATTCATTTATCAGTGAATACTGATCTGATAAGGATAAACATTATATCATTCGAATCAGCATTAAAAACTGTATTTAAAAATTACTGGCCGAGATCTTTTCATTAACTTACTGTAAGTCTATAATACGATATTTAATCACTATTATGTATTTTTTGGGGAATTTGAAAATTCAAAAATTCATTTATCAGTGAATACTGATCTGATAAGGATAAACATTATATCATTCGAATCAGCATTAAAAACTGTATATAAAAATTACTGGCCGAGATCTTTTCATTAACTTACTGTAAGTCTATAATACGATATTTAATCACTATTATGTATTTTTTGGGGAATTTGAAAATTCAAAAATTCATTTATCAAAAATTCAAAAATTCAATACTGATCTGATAAGGATAAACATTATATCATTCGAATCAGCATTAAAAACTGTATTTAAAAATTACTGGCCGAGATTTTTTCATTAACTTACTGTAAGCTTTTATTTTGATTAAATTTAAATAACAATGAGTAAGAAACAATAATAAAAATAAAAACAAAATGAGAAAAAGAAATAATTGAGCAAGTCCAAGCAAAATCTAATTTTTGAGCACCAAACCCTCCGAGTATGTTACCAGCAAACGATCTGAAATTATTCTGTTTATTAAATAAAGATTTAAAAACCCTAGAGTTGAGGATGACTGGACTAATCCGAATAGACAAGCATATATGCGGGTCGATTCTTCATCCGTCGATTTTGAGATATCCGAGCAAAGTTGAAAGACAGGAATATATAAAGCAGCAGATGCGCAGCCCAGCAGTGCAAATGAAACGCTAATGAGTGGAATAGTCTTTTGGATGGGTAAAAGAGGGAATGGCCCCATCAAAAATGTTGATAGAAAAGCGAATATTGACCCAGTTATTGTAACAATTATGGCAGAATTTTGACATTTGTTTTTATTCAATCCCATAAATAATCCCCATATTGGAGCGCTCATAAAGTAGCTGACACTCATTATTGTATATATTGTGCCAATGATCACTGCGGAAGAATTTAACTATAAAATGTGGAATTACCTCTATAAGCAAGCCTTTGTAAAGATTTACCGAGTTTAAATGCTCTGGCAAAGGTGCTTGAAAGAAAGAACAAGTAATCCCACGAGTAGTTATCACTAACATTATAAGCCACGTACTGGGTAGTCTAAGTACTGATAAAAGTCCATTATTCGATGAATTAATATCAGTCCTAGTTTTGTTTATTTTTGTATTTGAACTGCATTTAGAAGACTTTGATAATGCCTCAGAATCAGATGAATTGGAAGATTCTTCAGATAATTGACCAGCTTTTTGTGTATAAATTAAAGAAAGATTTTTGAAGCTTTTTAGTTCCTTTCTTCTTTTATTTTCTTTGTTTTTCTTCAATTTTGTGGAGAAGGCAAAAGCCATTCCAGTCAATGCCATTAATGTTCCAAACGTGAAATTTGGGGTTATAAACCCTCCAAATTCAAACAGGACACTTCCTATTACTGGCCCTGAGATGTATCCAAAACCAGCGAATGCTTCAAGTAGGCCCTTAATGAATTTTAAACAGTTAAAGGATTTTACAAAAATTTACATACACCCAAAAGTGAAATATTTGCAGGAAAAAGTTGTGCCATAATAGTCAATGAACTTATGACAAAAACGGTTCTAGCAAGTGCCTGAACGATTCGAATAGCTAATGAAGCCCAAAAGAAATAAAAACCGTTTGGTAATAGGGTAAGTAATCTAAAAATAATGTAAATTAGTAGTAAAAGGATTAAAGTACCCAAATCCAAAAGCTGTAAATGCAGTTAAGAAAAGGCTAAAAAAGAAGGCTTTTGAAGTTCCAATAATTATTATCTTAATATTTTTAAAATTAATTGAGATTTAATTAAATATATTTACATATTTTCCAGTAAAAGGTGCTATTATGAATCTACTTAATTGATATGTACCAATAATTAAACCAATATCACCAGTATTTATTTGTCTTTTATTAGCCTAATAAAAGATATAATTTAATCAGAAATAATTAGAAAAGCGTGCCCAATTTTAAAGATTTTTTAGAAAAAATGTTAAGGAATATGATCAAAAATTATTAAAGAAACCCGAAGGTAGCCGCACTTCTTTTGGATAAAAAGCATCCATACAATTGAAAGTTATTGTGTTAACAAAATTGGCAATTAAAAGTGTAGAAATTATTGCCCATTCTCGACGAGTAAATAATTTAAAGAAATTGGTATTTAATTTTAATAAATGTTCAAACATTAGTTATTCTAAATTACTTAATTAATATTTTGCTCAGCTTTAGTTGAGGTTTCAATTTATTTTATATTTTCGAATTTGTTTCGAAGACTCGAGTCAAAGTCTCAGGAATAAATGGATGACAAATATTTATCCAAGATATGGGTACGAATTCAAGAACAAGAATCCAAAACAGATCAGAAAACTCTAGAAATATTAACAGGAATACATAAAATAAAAATTAAAAAATATTGGGGAATGTCAAGATAATTGGTAAAATATTAAAATAATCCCATATGTTAGAGATTTACATACACAACTTTATACGAAAATTATCTTCGCATATTCAACATGCAAAATACAAAAAACGTGATCGAGAAAAACTATAGGTAGAACTACACTTATGGGGGCATATTCAATTAGCACGTGAAAAATTTTTGTAAAAACGTTTGTACTTGATAAAAAATATTAAAAAATAATTTCAAAAAACTTTGGAAAATATTTTTTTAATAAAATTTTGAGTTAAATAAAAAATATGTAGTATTATTATTTCAATTAATATTTAAAGTAAATAATTTGGCGAATGATAAAAATAAACAATAAAACTTTTTTTCCTTCACCTTGTTTCAGATAATAAGTTCTTTGCTCTCTTAACAGGAAATTCAGCAAAAAAATATTTTTATTTTTATTTACAAATCAAAGAATCAACGCTCACGTTCATTAACACACAACTAGGTGATAGTAAATAAATTTTAAGTTGTTTGATCGATGCATTAAATTGATCAGTTTTCTGCAAGTTACCTGATTAAATTCGTGGAAAATTTCTAAAAAGAGAAAGACTATTTAAAGAATTTTAAATAAATTAACACGTAAGTGTCAAAAATAAATCATTTTAAATATTAAATTAGATTATCAAAAATTTTAATAAATTAAATATGGAAAATTGCCAAAAATGTACTTGAAAATACTTACAATATTTTAAGTCTTACACTATTTCAAATTTTAAATTATAAAATTTTTAGTGTTTGGCGAATTTTAAAATTTTTTATTAATTATTTTATTAATTATTCTTTTAAATTTTTATTTAATTAAAATTCTTTATTTTTATTCAATTTAGTTATAAATTGTTCTTTAATTATAATTTGTAATTTACTACATATTTATTTTAGAAAATTCAAAGTATAATACAAAGTTGCGCATTGAATAATTTTCAAAATTTTGTATGTCTATTTAAACAAAATAGTAAATATTATTGCTGCGCAAATGCGTGCATTTTCGCTTGAATGAGTTCATTGTTGGACGATCCAAAGCCTTTTCAATTATTTGGATCGGATAACAGAGAAAGCGGACCAAACAATGTTTATGTAAATGCTTTATTGCGCAGGATTTAAAGAGAGAGAGAACTCTATAAATTCCCAAAATGCTTTAAAATTTAATAATATTAAAAGTATATCAAAAAATATTTTATTTTAGTAGCAATTCCTTAAAATTTTTTTCCTAATTTAATTTTAAAAATTATAAGTTTATTAAAATGATCATATATTCGATATCCTTATTATTATTAAACTTTATCAAGCTCATTCCAATTTATACGTTAGCTATTCCACTCCCAGCTCCACCCGTTTTTGAGAAAATTCAACATTACCCAGCAAAGTGCTATCTTCCTCCAGGTAAGCTTTATTTACAGCTTGACAAGACCTGAAAAAATCAGGGTCATTATTTCAGAATCTGGTCTTTGCCTTAACAATGATGATTCAATAAAATTTAAAATCTCGAACGACAAAAATGAAATAGACCAACTTGAGGAAAATAGATTACTACTACATCGCTTCTTTTTTGATTCTGTTACCAGACAATGTTATGAATTTGGTGCTCAGGAATGTGGCGGAAATGAAAATAGATTTAAAACTGCTAAAGAATGTATGGAAATCTGTGCATTATCTTAAAGATTGTTTTTAAATTCCCTCTTAATTACGTTTTGATAATTAATTTTGATTTATTTTAATTTTTAATTATTATTCAATGATGATCAAACGATAAATTAAAATTTTTAGTTCACAATTCTCTCAATTCATTTAACAGTCCATCCATATTTATTTTATCGTCAAGAAGCGCTTCTTCAGCCTCGCAAAATGGCACTATCTTGCTTAGCTCCTTTCCACATTTTTTAGAATTAAAACAACAAGACCACCCATAATCTATCAATTTTGCATTTATAGAAGTTCCATTATTTGGAAATAGAAGTATATTATCTGGATGAATGTCGCAATGAGCTAAACCTAAAAGGATAAATTATTTTGGAGGTTTACTTGAATTTCTCTGCTAGTTATATTCAAGGGGCACTAGTTTATATAACACTATAAGAATAAGAATTAACGTACTTTATGAATGTTCACAACGGATATCGATATCTCCGGGGTTCCGGGTATTTTCTTTAGGTTTTAGACACCGATTCCGTTTCGGAGCTGGTCAGGATCATAGTTTCATAATAGTTTGGATCAGCTTTTTATTATTATATTACCTTTCTCATGCAATTTATCCAATTGTTTTTGGATTTGTAATTTTAATTGTTCCAATTCTCTATTACTATTCGCCTTTTTAGCATTTAAACGCTGCCAATGTTTTGTCGCATCTTCTTCGCCAAGTTCTAAAACTGTCGTTACCAAGGTACAATTTGCTACATAAAATATTATAAAAAAATTTCTTATAGAATAATTTTCAGCATTCTAGTTAATTTTAATCATCTCGAAAAAAATTGAAATAAAAAACTTAAAATACCTACTTAAAGATTTATTATTCTTTGCAAATTCACGTTTCCTTCGTCTATTACTTCCTATTATTACAACACGCAAAAAATCGGAAAATAACGTCTCCTCGTTGCATTTTTGATTAAATGATATATCACTGAAACAGAAATAGACTTTATTAATTTTTGTCATTTGGAAATTTTCTAAATTAATAAGATTCCTAAATTTTCAAGCTACCTACTAATAAAATAGTTTAACATTTCCAACATCAGAATCATTCAAAGCCTTCATCACCTCCAATTCTCGTGTGCATTTGTTCACCCACGGCTGTTCCATACAACGTTTGATTGCTACACATTTATCCAATGATGGTGAATACGCGAGAAAAATCTGAATATTTTCTAGATATCATGAAGTATAACGACTATTATTTTCTTCTAATAGATCAAGCAAATGAGGGTTCTTGCCTCATGTCGATCTGGAAGTCTAAAGGCCTTCACTACCTCTAGGAAATACCATACATTCAAAACAACATAAAAACTCACTTTGGAATCATAACCATTCCCTAGAGGCACCACTGTATCAAATATTTTTCCATCAACCATTAATTTGCTTGACTTATTACGAACAGTAAGTCGGCCACAATTAGATAATTGTTCTGCATTTTTGTTTAAGTGTGAAGAATAACAATAATAATGGGAAAAAATAAACAATAATAGAGATATTTGGGTTTTTGGCCTTAAAATACAGCAAACTCTCATTATTAGCGACATATAATTTGAATATTATCTCGATATAGGAAGCGATTGTTTTTAGTTTTCTTCTACTGATAACAGAACAAAAAAATTTTTCTCGTGGGTGTTACCCAAAATAATAAATAAAACAAATAAGTTGACATTTTATTCAAGTTAAAAAAGAGTTGTAAAATATTTGGCGAATTAATTTGAAAAAAAAGGTTTGATTAATGATTGTTGACAATACACAAATTTAAATTAAATTATAAAAATAAACGAAATAATAAATTTAGGTATTCATTAAAAAATAAATAAATTTAAATAGATTGTTTGCACAGGATATATTGAAACAAATCTGGATTTAAATTTAATAGAAATTAAATAAAAAATTTAAATAAAAAAATCCCCTAAATCTACTATTTTAGTTTTATAAGTTTTTTTATTAATAATTTTTTTCACCTCTTCGACTATGTATATTACAAAATTTAAAATGAGAAAATTCTATCAAATTTTACTTGAAAACGGTTTGAGATCTGGATTGATCAAGATCGCTAAAGGGGTTAATTAATAGAAGTGGGGTAATTATTTTGAGAAAGGGCTTATACGTTAAAAAGATGTCGAGGACAGCGACCAGTGATTATTCATAAATAATTTAAATTTATTTTTTTAGTTAGCTAAAATTCTTTCTATTGAATTTGCCCCGTCTTTTGTCTAATCTTAACTTATTTCTGTCTTTCTTTTGTATTTAAAATTAGTTCTATTATATTAACTATGCTCATCTGTTTAATTCCCTTTTTATGTACCAGCCGCCATTCATTAATTTTTCTGATCTATATAATCTCCTCTCCAAACCCAAATTAACTTGGTTTTTGCTTTCTCACTTATCTTCTTTGCTCTGGTTCTTAATTGTGGCCTTATCATTAATCTATTTGCTGGAGTTTATTTGTGTGAAATTAACTTATTAGGTATTATTTTTGTTTGGCTTAAATTTGGTTGTTATTAATCCCTTGGTCAATTGTGTTTGATATGGTCAATTGTCAATCTTTTGGCCTAAACCCACTAATTAATTTATTGTCTCTATCTTAACTACAAAAGAGGAATTCGACTTAATTTTAGAAATTTCATAAAAATTCAAAAATTTTTCTTTTAATCGAAAAAAAAAATAAAAATTTTAACTCGCCTTAAATTTTTTACTTGTTTATTGCCTACATAAAATATTTTTTAACATTAAAATGAAACGTTATAAATTCTTACACGTTCAAATTTTTTTATTATAGAATACTAGCTATTCAAATCTATAATAAATTTCGCTATTTGCCTAGTTTTTTACAAGCACGATAATAAAATATTTTAAAATTCGTTAGCCTGACAGTCTTAATTTAAAAAACATTTTCGTAATTTGTTCAATCCAACCATTAATTTCTAATTTCGAATCAAATTTCGAAACTCTAGCATGGTCTAAAGTAAAGAAACCATCAACTTTACAAAGTTTGTTAATCGTGAATCAACCTAAGAAAAAGATTGGGTCCTCTATTCTTGTTTAATATTCTCCTTTTTCTTTAGCTTTTCACGTGTTTAAAATTTTTTAGCTAATATTTTTTGTTAAATATTTTTGTTAAATCCAATATTAGATCCAAAACAAAATTGAATTAAGCACAATAAGTTAAAGCTGATTACCAACAAATTTATTAATTTTCCAAGATTTTAATGGAAAAATATCGAAAATTTTCCCTTCAATTTAAACAACAAAATGGAGGAAAATACACCAAAAATATTAATTATATAATAATTTTAATTTTGATAATTTTTATATTTATGATTTGTTCTACAGTATATAGACCGAATACAAGAAATGATTATGATCGGGTTGAAAATATTCAAAGGATGACAGTAAATAAAAATATTAAAATTTTTCTATTAAATAATTAAAAGAATGAAAACAAAAAATATTATGAACAATGGCTAGAACCTATAGATTCGATGAGAGAAAGGCCGGAATTTGATCATTTTATTTATACCAGAATGATGGGCGGTGGACTTGGAAATCAAGTTTGTCGTTAACTTTAATTGAGATCAAGCATTTCAAGTCGAAAGTCACGCAGGATTCCAGTTATTAACTCAAACTTATCTGTACCTACTATAACTATAACCTACTATAACTTGACCTATAACCTACTATAGAATATAATAGTGTAATCTGACTTTAGTTTTTGAGAGTAGCAATCCTGGTCGGGGCTGCTATATTATAAAACTTCATAAAAATTATCATATTAAAGATGTATCGTTTTGCTGGTCTCTACGCGATGGGCAAAATGCTTAACAGAACGCCTGTTTACGTTCATGATGAATTTAAAATGCATGAAATAGATAAAGAATTAGCTTATGTTTTTCCTAATTATCATTCAAAAGTTTATTTTTTGGTAAACTTTATTTTGAATTTTAGCTTTAAAAAATATTTTTAGAAAAAAGATTTTAAAGATTTCCATCAATTTCACTTTGCTCAACATTGCTGTGATTATCATGATCCTAAAATGTAACTTGGAATAACCATTCAATAATCATGTCTATTCATATACTACTTTTATATTAAGATTGTTGGGACAAAATAAAGGAAGAGGATTATATTTGGCTGGTGGACCTAATTTTCTTGATACACGATATATTGAACATATGCGACCTCAGATCCTTAAAATATTTGAATTTGGCAAAGAACTTGTTTCAAAAGTTTCTGCTATAAAGGATAAGATTATTAGGTGTGATAACTGTAGAATAAAAAAATATTTTTAAAGAAATTTTAGTGAAGATACTTCATCACACAAAATATGTATCCATACACGAGTTGGAGATTTTAAAGGTATTGGGGAATCGAAAACTGTAGAGGTAAATAAGGCACATGTGAGGATGTTGAAGATTTTGAAAAGATTATTGGTGAGCTTTTGTTAATTATAATTAGTATCAAAGGATTTTTATTTTAAGAAAGACAAAACTTATTCATTGTTGCTATTTGGAACAGATAAAGATTTCTTGAAAACAATTCAAGTTGATAAGGTAAACAGATCCCAATTTTACATTAAAATCTAGGGTTGTCGTTTCATGGAAAATCTTCGAATATCTTTAACCGAAACGAGAAAACCTCGGTTTGCCACTTGGTGTGGTTTGCTTTTAGTTAGTTAAAAAGTGCTGGTATTAAGCCAAAAAAGGCTTATACCCCATAGGTACGTCAGCTGTAAATAAAATTATAAATTTCAGTCAATAAGTAAAGTCCAATATGTTATTAACCTAAATCTGACTCGAGGAGAGGAGCTAAACTTTGCAACACAAATATGCGATTCATTCTTGGTTACTGCTGCCATGTCTACTTATGCTACTTGGATGGGTTATTTAATGCCTGATGTAAATTATAAAATTAAAAGCTAAAAAATTCATTTTTAGGATCGACCAATTTTCTTTATTAGAAGACTTATGCAAAATCCAACAATTGATACATTATATATGTTGGCTGAAAGTTGGATTCCTATTGATGAAAATTGGCTTAAAGATTAATTCGAACGAATAAATTTTTATATTTTAATCATTTTTTAATTCAAATCTATGTATAAAAATTAAATTTAAAAAGTTTGATTGTTCCACTCCTCAAATAAAAACCCTCCGCATTGCTTTAAATATTTTTATTAATTTTAAGAGTAATGCCAGATAATATTTTTAGGGAAAATATTGTACTAAATATTAATGGTATATAAATTATTATTTTCTTATTTGTTGTTGGATAATAAAAAATTCTAAAATATTTAAATAAAAAAAATAGAAAGCATAAAATCGAAGTGAATAAAATCAATTTTCTTGTACATATTTCTTTCTCCTTTTTTATTATTTATGGGACAAATTTTTCTCGGGTTTTGTTTGCTTTATTTTTATTTAAATCCACGAGAATTTACGAATATGTACATACAGTTCACCTGAAAATATAAAATATTATATTTAAATTTATGTTAACGCTTTTTGTTTCTATAAAATTTTTTATTTGTTTAATCTGTTTAATTTTCAAATTTTCACAAAATTTTTCCAATCTCAATCAAAATATAATTCCCTCAATATTTCTAATATTATTTTATCTCACGGTATTTTTAGCTCCAAAACATTAATTAATCTCCCAAGATATTTAATGGAAAAATATCAACAATTATCTTTTCAATTTGAACAACAAAATGGCCGAAAATACACTAAAAATATTAATTTTATTATAGTTTTTATTTTAATTATTTTTTCAATTATAATGATTTGTTCTTCAATATTCAGGCCTAATACAATTAAAAAAGATTATGACTGGGTAGAAATTAGTCAAACTAAAAAATCAGTAGATAAAAATTATAACAAAAAATATTATGAACAATGGCTAGAACCTTTATCTGTCAGAGAAATGCCGGAATTTGATCGTTTTATTTATACTAGAACGATGAACGGTGGACTTGGAAATCAAGTAATTTTAATTAATAAAAATACTAGAAGGAATTAGAAGGAGTATGTATTAGAAGAAAATTTACTAGATCTAAATTAGAGATCAGAACGAAACGACTCTTGTTAACTCAAATTTTGAGATAAAATTTTTTATGGTATCAATCTCGGATTTAGACCAGACATCAAGTCGATTCCTCAAGGTAGACTAGTGAATAATAGGTCATGAATTAAAATTATTTCTACGCACGCCTATGTTATTGAGACAAAGCATATCCGAGCTTATTGAGATACCATAACATTAAGATTTCATCCATATCTAAGTCTGATTGATGTGATCAAAACTTTAGGTATTAAAAATGTTTTTAAAAATTTTACTTATAAAGATGTATCGTTTCGCCAGTCTCTATGCAATGGGGAAAATGCTTAACAGAACGCCTGTTTACGTTCATGAAGAATCTAAAATGCATGAAATAGATAAAGAATTAGCTTATGTTTTTCCTAATTTTCATTCAAAAATTTATTTTTTGGTAATCTATATTTTAGGAATTTAATATAAAAATAATCCTTCAGAGAAAAAATGTGACAGATATTCATTCGTCTGCTTTTGCTAAAGAATGCTGCGATTATAATGATCCAAAAATGTAAGAATAAATTTAAAATTTCTGATTTAAAATAAAATTTTCAGGCTGTTGAGTCAAAATAAAGGGAGAGCCTTAATGTTAACTGGTGAACCCGTTTTTGAAAATACTCGATACTTTAATAATATGCGACCTCAAATCCTTAAAATATTTGAATTTGGTAAAGAACTTGTCGCGAAAGTTTCTGCTATAAAGGATAAAATTATTAGGTGTGATAACGGAAAAAGCAAAAATATTTTTAAAAAATTTTAGTGAGGATAAATCACACAAAATATGTATCCATACAAGAGTTGGTGATTTTACAGGTATGGGAGAATCAAAAACTGGCGAGATAAACAAGGCGCTCATCCGGATGCTAAAAATTTTAAAAAGGATATTGGTGAGATTTTGTTGATTTTAAATAAAATATTTTTATTCTTTAGAGAAACAAGACTTATTCATTGGTACTTTTTGGAACTGACAAAGGGTTTTTGAAGACAATTAAAACTGAAGAGGTAATTAATGAAATTTATTTTCCATCTGGATTAGCAAGCTCAAAGGAGCCTCTTATGATTTCATGCAATCCCTCGTTTTTGAGACCCGACCTTCGTTTTGGTTTACAAAGATTTACTGAGGTCTTTACCTAATAAATGCGGCATTTCTCTGAGATATCTCCAGCCACTACTTATTTGAAAACCAGCTTTTTGAACGAGATCATATCCTCGATCCTATCTCCATTTTTTTAATTTCAGCCAATAAGTAAAGTTCACTATATTGCCGATTTGAAGTTATCTCGTGGAGAGGAGCTAAACTTTGCTCAACAAATATGCGATTCATTCCTCGATTCTGCTGACCTATCTTCCTTTGCTGCCTGGATGGGATATTTAATGCCTGAAGTAATTTAAGAATTTAAAAAATAGAAAAATAATTTTCAGGATCGACCAATTTTCTTTATAAGAAGATATAGGAAGGGCTCTTTAATAGATTCACTATCAATGCTGCCTGAAAGTTGGATTCCTATGGATGAAAGTTGGCTCAAAAATTAATTTGTAAGCTATCTCTTCTGTCTGATAATATTTATTTTCTCTTAATTTTAATATCAATTATTTAAATAAAATTCTTTTATTTTTTCAAATTAAATGGCTTTAAATGGCTTTTAATTTAATTTATGGCTTAAAATGGCTTTTAATTTAATTTAATTAACAAAAATAATTTTAATTAAATAAAACGTGGATTATTAAAAAATTAACAACTCTTTAAGCATTATCAAATGTAAATGTTTAAAGAGTAACAATAGTTATTGTTTTTATGTTGTCAACTGACAAACATAATATCATTCTTAGACATTTAAATTTTAGTTCCCTATTCGAAAAAAAATATTTTATAGCATGGGTTTATAAGGCTATAGGTTTGTGTTTAATAATCATTATAATGAAAATTACAAAAGATATCTCAACGGGTAAACGGTCTGATATAGGACTGAAACAAGTCATCTAATCGAGGTGGATATTCTCTCTTATCGAGGTGGATATTCTCAAACGATCTCCAAAGTACGATTCTACATATTCTAGGTACTGCTGCCTTCAAATAATGATCATAGATGATTATTATTTGATAATAATCATCATTATCAAATAATGATCAATAATGAACATCAATTCATGATCATAGCCTAACAACCCTTCTTGATCATAGCCTTATCACGCATTTTTTTTATGTTAGGGCCTTAGTTCAAATCTTAAAAAATTTCTTTAGATGTATCATTTATTAATAAAAATTCTTTTATTTTCATTTTTAATCTTAAATTCATTTTCTTCTGAGGATTGTGATGATGATAACGATGATTATTATCCTCCACCTTCACCAACATGCCAACCACATTTTTCAGTGTATTACTTAGCCTATGGGGTAAGTGAATTCTTTAAAAAAAATTTAAAATTTATATGAAAAAGACCAAAGAATTCGATCTAGTTCCTTGCTATGGGAAAGGATTCACTGTAGAAAAGAACAGTTTTGCTGTAATTCAAGCTGAAAGAACTAATCCTGGAAATCTAAAGTTTTCATTGGCATCGGAAAAGGGCGATATTATAAGCGTTGGAATTGATACGAATGATAAGGTGAGAAAAATGAATAAATATTTAACCTTAATATTAATTTCAGGTTTTTATTGACGGAGAGAATATATTACCAAATATTAAAATTGAAAATAGGTTTGGAGTTTATTTTGATATGTTACGCAAAAATGCTACTGATACCAATACTAAAAAATATAAAATTAAGGTATTTGTTAGATCTGAGTTCTAATTTACTGAAAAAATTTTTTAATTTGTTTTTCAGGTTAGAATATTCGCCACAAATGAAGCTCGCATGGTTGATTATTATTCCGACGCTGACTTTGAAAGTGTAACGAAAATTTATAAATGCGGAAACTCAAATATGAAAAGTATTATCTTCTATAAAAGCTGAAAAAGAAGAGGATTGATTCAAATTAAATATTTTTAAAAAAATATACTAAATCAAATCTTGTGATATGTTGATAAAATAAACTTAAATATGAACAATGATTGGAAAGAATTAATTGTCCCCCCCCCCCCCCTCTCAAATAATTACCTCCCTCACCTCTGTTGATTATCCCCTCCAATGAAAGGTTAAAAATAGAAATCGGACCGAGAAGATATCTCGATCGAAAATTCGGTTATCGAGATCTCGATTCTCTTACGACCATTCCAGTCCGATCTTTAGCTAAAACAATAGTTACTCAGGATTGTTATTATAGGAAAGGTAAACCGAATTGAACAAAGACTGAGTGCTGAAATTAAAACAAACGGCTTTTGGACCAAATATTAGAAAAATTTTAACAACTTTAATTTTAACACACAAAAAATTTGATAAAAAACACAAGCTATAACATCGAAAATTTCAACAACAATCAAGATAAAAATCAGAGGTAAAATAATGAAAAAAATTCAGAAGGTAGAAAACAGGAAAAATGCAAAGATTTGAAAGAATGGAAAAAGAAAACTGAGATTCTAAAAAAAATATTTTTTTAAAATTGCAAAACTTTTAGAAATTTCTTTTTATGTGTTTAGAAGCCAAGGGTGCTTCTCAACAGTTAAGGCAGTGCTAAAAAATTTTAATTTTTGAAAATGAAAATTTTTTTTATTAAAAATTTTTACCGATCACCATAATCAAACAAAAGCTCTTCACCAATTTGTATTTCACGTATTGCGACTAGACATAAATGAGGGTATTTTTCACCAAAATCAATTATCTTAAATAAAATATATTTTAAAAAATTAAAAAAAATATTCGATTCACTTTAGCTTTTAAATTAGGCACTAAACGGCTGTGATTGACTAAACGTCCCTTATCTCCAGTTTCTTTTGTAGCATCAATACAAAGTTTTTTTTCATTATGCTAAATTTTTAATTGAATTTTTAAAAATAATCTAAATTCATAAATCCGTACCGTAAAATAAAACATATAGCAACCAATTTTTGGATCAAGTGAGTAAACATATTCTCTCCGTTTGGCTCTTTTCATATTTATTATATCCCCTAAAAATATTTAATTTTAATTGAATATTTAATAGTTGCTTCCAATATTTGTGCTCATTCTTGCCTTAATAAAGGAATCAACTCAGAAGGTCTTAGGGATGGGGGTTAATAGTTAATAATAAAAATCTAATTCATTCTAATTTAATTAAAAAAATTGTACTCAAACCACACCTTTATATTCAACTACAAATTCATCCTTACAGAAAGCAAGTTGTGTGCGTAAACCTCTCCCTTTAGTTTTTGAAGTAAATATTTCCAAATATGGCTCATTTACAGCCAAATTCACTTGTTCTTTGAGCACTTGAAGACGTAAAATCTAAAAAAAATTGATTTTAGATTTTATAAATTGTGGACACGAGAAACATACATCCAAAAAGCTCGGTGTAATCCGACTACTTCGACGACTGGGAAAGAAATCTGTTATTTTGTTTTTAGCACAAGTAGTATTTCTTTGCTCTGAATTGTTGACTGAATCATTTAAAGCAGCTGAATTTTCATCTAAATTTAAAAAAAAAATAAATTAATTTCCAGCTTAACTTTTTATTACCAGGATTTTTATTTTCTATAGACTCAAGTGTGTTATCTCTCTCTTTATTTAGAAATACATTTTCTTTTAATTCGTTTTCCTCTCCTTTAGAGATTTTATCACTGATTTTTGAAGTAAATAATTTGTTTCTTCTCTTCTTGGCATTTTCTTTATTTAATTCAAAATGAGAAACTTGGGTAGTTGAGGTTTGAGGAAATTGACAAAGATATTTAATTTTTTGATCGGCACTGTTAAAAAATTGAAATTAATTTTTAAAAAATTAAAAAGATATTAAGACTTAATCTCAACTATTTAGACTTAATCTCAAATATTTCTCATAAACAAAGAAGGATTCCGAAGAACAATCATTATCCTATTTTTAGGCCTAAATTTCTTTCTATCTTCTATAAGATCCTCGATTTATTTTTAAACAAATTCCCTCACCTCATAATCGTTTTCTGTCTTGATTTCACTCTTATAATTGCAACAATTTGAGCTTCATTAAAATCTTTATTGACATATTCACTGTCCTCGGCAAAAATATTTTTGAACAAAATAAAGTTTGAAATACCAACAGAACGATTAGAGCCATTGAAATGTGCGATAATCTAAAAAAAATTTTAAGGAAAATATTTTTTGTAAAATAAAATAATTTCTCACTTCGTTATCCATTCCAGCATATCCTTCCTCTTGCGAAACCAAACGAAAAGTAATTAGAGCAATCAGGGTTTCATTAAAAGGTAAATCCTCACAAATAACGTAGACTGAGATAAAACGGCTCTGACCAGTGAAAGTATTTCTATTAAAAAGGATTTGAAGGCGCCTAAAAATATTTTTTAGATGATTAAGGGAGGGTATAAGATATCCCCACCAATTGAGTCCAGCAACTCTAAATGATTCAGAAAGTTGAATAATGGAAGTAGATGCAGGGGCAATGTTTTTAATTGCAACACTAATGCGTCCGTGGTTGGCTTGAAATAAAATTGGTTTATAACTTTTAAATAAACACCACTAATCAATCGACAAAAAAATTTAAACAAAATCACAAAACTCACACTCTTTTTGTTTGAATGACTGGCCTTTAGTCTGCGACGTTTCATTCTCCTCATTCCTCTTCTCCTTTACAACTTCAGCCCTTCCCAGTTCTTTTTTAAGTGCAAAACTTCTTTCTTTTTGTTTAAATGGAATTGTAAAAGTACTAAGACTTGTAGATCCTTTGATTTTTGATGGAGTTGTATGCGGAGAAAATTTAACGGCAAATATTTTAGTGCGGGATGAACGACGTAAAGGACGCATTTTGACAAGAATTAAGAGATAAAGAACTGAAACAAATTTAATAATGGATTAATAAGCATGAAAATTTGAAAAAAGTTTTGTTGAAAAACTTAGAAAATCGATTTACACAAAATTTAAAATGAACAAAATGCCAAAAATTTTAAAATGGCAGATTCAGTGCCAAATTTGTGGAATAAAAATTTTCAAAATTTGTCGCGTTTTTTGATAAAATAGAAATGTTATGGTTTGTCAGACTTGTCGTGATTGTTTTGAAAAAAATTGAAAAATTTACTTGAACAAAAGAAGTGATTGAAATAATATCTTTGAAGTTATTTTTAGAATTATTTTTAAAATGTTGTCTAGTATTTTTAAAGCATTTCCGTTTTATTTATTCATCTGTATTTTAAAAATATTTTGTTGAAAAAATTATTGATTTCACTTGTATTGAAAATAAATTTTTGTTTATATAAAATGAGAAATATGGAAAAAGTAAAAAATATATGTACAATAAGGAGAAAAAATGACGAATGTCCTCACCCTTTCCCTCTCCTCATTTTCAATCCATAAACTTGCCGTTCTTACTGACCTCTTACGTAAGTGTACTACATAATTACTAGTGTTTCACCTGAACCGAACTTTAATTATCACATGTTCCCAACTTTACTTATCACAAATTTTTTATATTTATCTGCAATACGTAAAAAGAAATTATGTCTATAACTACACATTAGCTTTTGAAGCTATGTACTTATAGAAAAATATTAAACTTGGCAAATAAAAATTCAAATCACTGCTTGATCTCACCGTCGTTTCTTCTAACTCTAATTAATTATTTTCTAAATCCTTTTTCTTTATCCTTTTGTTTAAAACCTTATTCTTCCCATTATTCTCGTTATTCTTTAATTCATCCTCTTCATCGTCATCACTACTTTCATCGTCCGAATCTGAAGAAGTATCATCATCATCACTGAATTCTTCGTCTATTTCCTTTCTTGCTTTCTTTCTGAAAATTTATTTTTTATAAAATTTTTTTCTATATGTAGCTATTTAAAAATATAAAGAATTGAAAGCCAAAAATTTATCCAAAAGATAAGAAAACAAATAATAAATATGTATTTATTTATAAAAATATTATTTATTGGCGGTCAGATCAAATATTTCTAAAAAAAACAGTCAGGTTCTAAGCAAGCTTAAACTATTCCAAAAAAAATTTTTTTCCAAAATTTTTTTTCCAAAATTTTGTTCTAAAAAATTTTCGGATCCAACTACCTCCTATTACATAAAATATTTAGCATAAAATTAATTCTAAATTAATTTCATTTATTGTTTTCTTTTCTTTCTTCACATTTTTGCCGCAGTAATTCATTAAATTTCACTGCGATAAATTACGGACGTTCGGCTATGTGGCAAAGAAGTTTGGCCCATATGTCGGGAACGCTCGGCACCAGCTTCGACTGCATTGATCAAAAGACCGCGCAATCCACCCTTTTCTAATTCGTGCATGCCAAAAATTGTCGAACCACCTTAATTTAATTCTACATTTATTTTTAAAAGCTTGGAAATCCCCCATTCTATATCGGAGATTTCTAATAAGGAAAGGATCAATTCTAGATTTATAAGTCCAACTAGGATTGTACCTCATCCTCGAAAGAGGGGGGCAATACTCAACGATTGCTGACAGTTTCTAAGGATGTTCCAGTTTTTATTTAATAAACCAACCCGGGCTTTGGATAGCCTCTTTAAGTATTGCTGGATGTTCACCAGTCTCTAAAAACATTTTTGCAGCACCATATAAAGTCATGGCTGCTAATTTCATTGAGAGATCTCTTGGTAATCCCTAACAAATTTTATAATTTAAAATCAAAGTTTATGTTTTCTAACCAATTTAACTCCACCATCAGACAATCCTTCAATTATAGCAAATCCCTAATAAAGAAAATTTTTTATACGAATTAAAATATTTTATATTACATAAGATGGTCCACTTCCACTTAGTCCTGTAACTGGATCAATGTGTATTTCAGGAAGCTAAAAATTTTTTTTGAAAATTATTTGAATTGGAATTGAATGTAGTAAAGACCTCAACAGCATAACCAACGGTTGATAGAAGATCTTGAACGATTTGGGAATCACCTTTAAGAGGAATTAAAAATTCTTAATAAGATTTTGAAAATTTATCTACCAACCATCTTGACATGCCGATCCTGAGAAAATAAATATTTTAATAATATTTAAATTATTCATATAATTTAATATCCGGAAACTAAAGTAATATTATTTCCGGAAAACACTTTTGTAACCATAAATAATATAGTATTTTCCGGAAACTAATATTTTCCGGAAACTCGTTAACTTAAGTTGACAGAATATAGGTAATATAATTTTCCGGAAAACATTTTTTCGTAAACTTAAGCAATATAATATTTTATCCGGAAACTTTATAATACTATATTATTTCCGGAAAAACGTTTCGTAAACTTAAGTTTACAGAATATATGTAATATAATTTTCCGGATAGCTTTTTCGTAAACTTATGAAATATAATATTATCCGGAAACTAGAGTAATATTATTTCCGGAAAAACGTTTCGTAAACTTAACTTTACAAAACTTCGGTAATATAATTTTCCGGAAGCCTTTTTCTTCAACTTAAGTTAACAAAACTTGGATGATATTATTTTTGGAATTATAAATATTAGCATTAGGAAACAGCATTTAATTTCATTAAAAATTAATACAAATATCAATCTACGTACCCATGCTATATGCTGAAGCACCCGCTCCAACAACTACAGGAGTATCTAAATTTAATTTTCATTTCATAAAAAATGGCTAAATTAATATACTTGGCATTACACGAACAATTCGGGATTTTGAAGGCAATAACTGCTCAATGTAGCGTATGGTGATGCCTTAGAATAAAACGAATTTTATTGGTAGTAATATATCAACACCCAATGCTATAGAAATAAGTAAATGATCTCGGCGGATGGCTGGTGCAATTTCTAAAATTAAGGATGAAACGGAAATAATATTTAAATTATTACCCGAAGCAACTTTAGACACAATAGTTGGTTTAACTGCCAAAATCACCACATCATTTTCACGAGCAACTTTAAATATTAGAATTTTAATATTTTGTTTAAATCGAACACCTTGTGAATTATCATGTGTTGTATTAATCCCAAGCTTCTAAAATCAAGTTAAAGATTAAATATAATTGATAATTTTTACAACCTTGCAATCCTCCAATAAAGAGACATCAGTCTTTAATTTTCATTAAATAAATTTTAATTTGTAAGGTACCTTAGGGCAACTAGCCATCAAATTTTGTGAAGGATAACGTCCAGAATTTATTAGTCCTCTGGCTAAAATAAGTTTGTATAGAGAGAGCTTAGCTCTATTTATTAGTCTAACTGACCCAATGCCTGTGCCATCTTTCCAGCGCCAATAAATCCAATCTTCATTATTATCAGTTATTAGTAGCTCTAGGTAACTTTTATAAAGTAGATAAAAAAAATAACCTATAAAAATACCTTCACTGATATTATAACTAAATAATTAACTAAACCAATAATAATTATCGCTATCAGCGATTTTTAACTTTAATCGATTCAACCAGATGCAAAAAAATATATACCTAATAAAAATAATAAATTAGAACTAAATTCCATCTTCTATCTTTCATATTTCTCTAAGAAAATATTCTTTTACTTCTGTCAATTAATAAAAAGATATTAATTAGTAAGAAATAGCAAATGAAGAACCAAATTTGGAGATTGAAATTTCATTAACCATAGAAAAATTTCATTAACCACAAATTCTGTCTTAAAAATTCGGCAGGCCTTTATTAGAAATAAATTATCCTACAAAATGGTCATTGGAATGTTTGCTGGCACACTAATATACCTATATACTTTATTCTCCTTTTAAAAATTATTATCCTTCCAACTTCTGTAATTGCCACAGATAAATCTGACGTAATTATCCCTCACAAATTTGTTAAAAGGCTTATTAAATAAGGAAATAAAAAAGGTATATCCTGTTTAAACAACAAGGAAGTAATTTTTGTAATATTTAATATTAAGTAGAGTTTAAAAACATACTTTGAATTTCGAAAAAATAGTAAATAAATAAACAAATTTTGGTAAACAACTACTCATGTACAAATATGTAAATAATATTTCCTAATTTATAAAAAAAATAGTAACTCAAAAACTAATTAAAATACGTATTTTGTACATATTTAACATCATTTCGGCATTTTTAAGCTTTAATTTCCATATTTCCTTATTTTTGTGCTGAGATTAGTACTTTGGGTGCAAGCTTATAAAAGAGCACAAATTGTTAATGCCATCATTGTTTTTTGATTTTTTAAGCTTTTTGTGATTATTCAAATTTTAGATGGTTAATTTAATGGCAGATAATTCCAAGGAAAAGCCGCAATGTTCATAAAAAAATTTTGAAAAATTTTTAATAAGATATACAATAGTTCCAATAATATTAATAGGCGGAAATTCTGTCTAAGCTTTATGATGTCTTAAATATAAAATAGATATTTTAATTAATCCCCATCACTAAAATAAATTCTTTGCTACAGTATTAATCTAAAAATTGTATTTATTTAAGTTAAAATGCCACCCGAGTGGCTGAAATGCCATACCTATTCGAAGTTTTGATTTAAATTTTCCGAATTTTGCCGTATTTTTGAAATATTCAGGAAATTTAGCTTCTTGACGTTTTCATGTTTTACCTCAATGCCAAGATTATAATTATAGGCAATTGATTCACGGAAAGTAACAAATCCTAATTTACCACTAATTTTGGGTGAACAGCATTTTCCAGTCTGTCTAGAGTTTAGAGAGAAAATTTATAATACCTAATCTGAAAATTTAGGGTATTAATGAGGATATAAAAATTGCTAGGCGGAAATTATAAAAAAATAATCTGTATTAATTTAAATCCTAATTAATTTCCATCATTTTTTAATGATAATATTTACTATTCAGATTACTAATAATTTTAATAAAATTTTACTTCCGTGTTTTTAACAAAATAATATGCCCTCTCTTTAAATATTTTCTAGTTGCTTAAATAATCAAAAAAATAAATAGCTTTTTAATTTCTCTCTTTTTTTATTGCCAATTTACTTCCGTGTATTTTATTGTATTCTTATTTTATTTTGCTTTTCTACGCTTCGAGACTTGTATGTAAAGTGCAAAACACGCAAACTGACGTGGCAAAAGCACAAACAGGGAAGTAATATTTTTGAGGTTGAAATGGGCGTGGAGAGAAAAAAAAAGTGAAAAGCGGCGCTATTTCCTTATAGAGGAAAGTGGCAAAATAAAAAAGAATAAAAGGGCGTGGTGGGTGGGAGTGTTTTTTGGCCCGGGATAGTTGGCGTTTTTGAGGGGCTTATAAAATAAGGGATTTATATGAGGATTCATCCCATAAAGTTTTATTAAAGAAATTCTTTCATGGACGACTAGAAGGATAGTGTTTCCAGACTGGACTTTATGGACTACCTAGACTAGTGGTAATGGATACGGGATCTCAAAGTCTGGATATTCGAAATCCTCATTTAGCCTATGTATTCCTATACAATTTCCTAGAACGTTGAAGTTGATCAGAATATTACAGATTCATATTGTAAAATTCAGACCTGCTACGGTCTTTATTTACGATCATTATCTAGCAGTTTATTAGAACCTTTTTGTCTCCATCTATAAGATATTTAAGAAAAAATTTCACAGTTCGAGGTAGGGGCTTCATTTTTATAGCCAACGCGCTATTGTTACTACGTCCTAACGTCCCCATCCCCGTGACAGCTTGTAACAAAGGACAAGTAAATAAGAAGCGGAAGTAAAAAATGTACTACTGACAGACAAAGAGTTCATTTTTCTGAGCTTTTGGCTTTAGCGTTACATTAAAAACGGCGAAATAAATAATTATCTTTATATTCCATATTAAAATTTTAATATTTACAGTACACACTTTTTTTCATTTTTTCTCAAAAAAAACTTCCTGTTTAAATGTAAGGGATTATTTAAATCTTCACTCTGCTAGTAAATAAATATTAACTTCTAGTGCTTCATCTATTATTTTTAAATTGAGAAATTAAATTTCATTTTGCTCAATCCGCAAGTTTAATTTTAAAATTCGCAATACGCAATACAATGTGAAAACCCTATACCCTGATACAACCGCCCCGAGTGTTCGGAGTGCAACCCTACATTAAAACATGAAATAATTTACTAAATTAGGACCAAATGTGTTATGGCAACTGTTATTATTAATAAATATTATTATTATTATTGTTAGTATAATAATTATTATTGTTTAAAATAATATCTAACAATAACATGACTAGACCATTGTTATATTCATTATAAATGTCAACTTTAATCATATCCCTCTCAAAAAAATATTTTTAATTCATCAATTAATTAATTCATTAAATCATAAAATACAAACACTTTGGGTTCATCTCGACATTAAATCTTTTTTTCCTTTCATTTTCACCAAATTAACACCCCAAAAATATACTCATATTAAATGGTTGCCTGCATGCACTTTGTTATTGTTTTTGTTTATCACCATTTTTTACTTCCTGTTTTGCATTAAAGTACAGACATTTAAATTGTTAATAATCACATTTTGGTATTTTTAAAGTAAATATTTTTAACTTGGGCGTTAATTTATTTGTTTTAGATAATAAAATGGGTTTCTGCAATTTAATTAATTTTTTATCAAAAATGAGTTAATCTTTCCGACTATAAATAGGTCACATCATACATTTAAATGCACCCATTAATGAAATTGAGAAAATGCCATCCTTCACTCATATGCTTTAAATATTCATTTAATTCCTTCGTTAAATTCTTTGATGTTTTCTAAATTTAATTTAGTTTAAAAAATTATCTGGCTATTTTTCTTCAATATTTTTGATAAAATATTTTTTTGGACTGCGGATTTTCATTTGCGTCCAGCCCTGCTCCCCATACACATAAAAGACAATCCTTATCTCCCTCCTCTATAGTTTTTTAGAGAACCAAAAATTCTGAAGATTAAAAAAAATGTAGCTGGCCCAATTATGGAAAGCTATACTGAAGTTGATAAATTTAGGTTTATATAGAAAATCTTAATGGGCCGTTGAGTAAGGCCATATATCGCGCATTATCGTCTTTAATTTCTTCCTCTTATTCTTAGATTCATTTAAAATATTTTCTTTTTAAAGATATTTAATTTAAAAAAATAAAAATTATGCTAATTAAAACGGCCAAGTGCTTAGTTTGTGGAGCTAGAAACGCCAAACAACATTATGGTAGTTGGTGTTGTAATGGTTGTAAAGGCTTCTTCTGGCGTACAATTTCGTGTCGTCGAAATTATATTTGTTTAAATGTTAACAACAATTCCGTTTTTGTTAAATGTGAAATTGAACATGGTGAGAAGATTTGAAAAATTTTTAATAATTGGAAAAAAATTTTTAAGGTCGTCGAAATAGTTGTAGAGCCTGCCGTCTTGAACGATGCTTGAAAGTTGGGATGGATCCAAATTGTAAGTTTAAAAGGAAATTATTAAAGAAGGGATGCAATGTGGAAATAATTTAATAGACTCGTTATAAGCCCTTTTTGACCACAAGCCTTTCCTTAGCGAGGATGATCTGTCTACAAAATTTCATCCCGAAATCCCACGGACAACCATCCTTTGTAAGGGTGTGTCTAAGGGAGTGTCTTATGAAACCATTATCTTAGAACAATTCTAATTCAACATTAATTCAATTTTTAGAATTAAAATAATATTTTCAGTGATTAGAGACAGCTGGGGGAAAAGTACAGCTTTGCGTTCTCGAGATGAAAATTGGGATGAGACTGGTCCAAGTCAACGAGCTTTTACCTTACCCGAGACGGAAATGAAAAAGGCTAGAAGATTGGAGAAGAGGCAAAGAAAATCTGAAATTAAAGAAACTCAAGGATTGACACCCAAAAATGAGCCTAATGGTGGAATTTCAAATACAGAGGAAACCAGTGGATTACACAGCCAAGGACGAGTCAAATTACTTAGTGATTATCTTGAATGGATACAATCTTTACATGAATTGGAATTGTTTAATGAACAGGAGAAGGTACCAGAAGGCCTAAAAATTTTTGAAATCTTAAAAAAATTTTCAGAATTTCATAGTTATGGGCCGTTCTAGACCTTCTGGATGGTTATTATTGGCCAGTCAATTATTATTTCCAATAGAACAAAAGCAAGAATCTCCTCCATTATCTTTACTTTTGCTAAGTCCTTCCAAAATGGAGGTTCTAGAAACTGAAATTGTTAATCCAATTCGGGAATTAAATGTTAGCCGATTGGAATTTGAATTGCTTAGATTGATTTGCTTTTTTAGTCCAGGTAACCTCTTAACCTTTAACTTATATTTAAATAATAAATTTTATTTTTAGTTCCACAATTGAGCGCGGAAAGTAAGAAAATTGTGCAAGCTATACAAAACAGTTATTCAAGCTCTCTAAGTCAATATTCTCTCAGAAATTCCATCTCTTCCATAATTATGACAATCTCATCCAATTCTGATCCGTTTGCTGGGGCAATGTCCAGAATAACCCGAATTGTTCATTTATTGTCTGTTGTTGAGGTAACCTTTCTGTTGATACATTGAAAATAATTTTTGTCACTTTTTCAGAGAATTTCATATCAATATGAGTGAAGGGGGAATAATACAATAAAATCAAAATCAACAATATATTTGATCATTTAAAATAACCATAACTTTAAATTCTTTATCGACTCTTGAATGTTCTCATTTATATTTTTTTCATTATTTTTTATTAAAAATAAAAAAAAATTTTTTTTGAATGAATAATAATCATTAGAACGGCCAAAACGACCAGTTTAATCTTTAAATTTAGAATTTCTACATCGAGGTGATAGCTTCTTACGCAGTTCGAGTCATAAATTTATAATATATGGACTAATTCCGGAGCGGATTAATCCCAAGAAGTTCGGCTGGGCCCGTTCATTTTTTCACCCGTCCTTTTCTCAAGTGCCTAGTTAGGAATCCCAAACCGCAACCGGAGGAATTTTGCGAATCACTAAGCATTTATAAATTAAATATCCGCTTGTTTACTGTACCTGTTAATAAATCAATTGGCGTTAAAATAGCGTCGACTTTATTTCTTATAAATAGACGTTGAACCGTCCCTTCTCCGGAAAAATTCACCAAAATAAATTTTTTTTAAATTCTTTCCGTTTTTCTAAAAATTTTAATAATTTTTTTAGGATTATAAAAAGGATCTCTTGTAAAAAAATGGACGGGCATGGACATGGACACCATGGTGGGCATTGTTCAAATCTAGCCACAAATTTTGAGTATCATCAACAGGGAATGTATTACACAATGGATAAAGTGATTAAACAACTAAAAAATATTTAATAATTTCAACAAAATTTTTTTTAAGTTTATCAATAAAGAAAATGTTATTGTTCTCAATGAAAGTGTTGAAGGTTCTGGTGTTAAAGTATTTAAAATTTGGGCTGATCGGTTTGATAAGTGAGGTTTTCTTTTTTAATTTTTTAATAACTTAGGTTGGGACTTTGCCGTTATCCCAACGAACTTTTAGTTGACTTCGGATGGATTTAATTTTTATGTCTTCCCCCATTTTCCACCACCAAGCAAATCTTGATTTGGTGACAATGGCATAGGGAGGAAAAACTTTTATCAGCAAAAAGTTCGGGGGATAATGGAAAAGTACTCGTTTAATAGAGAACAGGATTTTTTAGATCATTAACCCAAACTTTAATGACCTGGTTGCTTTCTAGTTTACTAGTGACTGAGGGTGGGAAACTGCATAAGTACCCTTTACCTCTCCATCTGAATAATTTTTGGTAGATTTTCCTGTTTCCCGATTTTTGGAGTTGCCAACCTTCTCACAATTTATTTTTACATTTGTATTGATTTATTTTATAATACGGGTGTTATTTTTCCTCTCTTTTCTTCTCCTTTTTTAATTTAAAAATTTTTTAGAAACGATTTTGTTCACAGCGATGTTGACGAACAATTGCTTTTCTCTGTTCCTTTTACTGGTTTTTCTTTATTTAAATTTATTAAATATAATTTTTTTCTAAATTTTAGCCAACGTTAAACTTACGGGAATTACATTTTCTGGGCCGTTGAGTGGTTCGTTTCCGTCAACTGTTCGGCTTTTTAAAGATCGAGGAAATGTTTGTTTAATTTTTATTTTTAAATTAGTAAAGTTAATTTGCTCTTACTATAAGTTTCTTTTTGACATCCTTTAACAAGGGCCGTCATAAATTTTTTTGAGCCCCATTAAAAATTTTTCAAAAATTTTTTGAGAAAAGTCTTTTTGCATTTTTCTTCACATTTCATTTTCCCGATAAATATTGAGTTTACTGGTCCCTGGAAATGATCTAGAGAAAGTGGGATTCGTTTTATCATTCTGATTTTTAATCTCAAAATTTTTTCCTTCGGTTTTGTTAAATCCTTTCTAAAATTTTTTCTTTCAGATGTCTTTTGATGACTGTGAAAATGCAAAAGAAGATCAACAAATTGAGTTAAAACAAGATTCTGATGCTTCTATTGACTATCCTTTAATGTCTAGTAAATTTAATTCTGTTGGCCATTTAACTCTTTATTTTCCTGCAAATTTTGGGGACGAGAAAACGATTATTCATGTTTGTTTTTTTTAAATTTTTTTTGAAAAATATTTTGGGGTTTTCCAGGATTCTAATTTTAGTTATAACTGTGTGGAAGTTTTTTCTATAGCGAATAAATATACCTTCCGATCAAAAATATTTTGGGGTAGTTCTGCGGTTTATCTTTGATTTTGGTTTATCTTTCAGACAATCAGACTCGAATGATTTTTTGTTCGTGTGGATTCTTTCGATAGTATTTTAGGAGTTTCTTTGGTTTTTTCCTTTCTTTTCTTTTTTATTCGAAAATTTATTAAATCTAGAAACTCAGGTTAGCGTTAAATAAGCTTTATTCTTTCAAAAATTTTTCTAAAATTAAAAAAAATAAAGTTTATTTTTTTAAGTATATTGGTCTTCGAGGTGAATTTCAATCTGAATTTCGAAATAAGGTTAATTTTTTAATTTAAGAAATCTTTTTAATTCCCCATCTTTTAAAGATTGTAATTGCAACATATGAAGCTCGCCCAGTTCCAGATGACCATAAAGCTGGATTGCGTGATATGGTGAATCATCAAGTGTGCTGATTATTTTGAATTTAAAGAGTTGAGCTTGAAAATAAAAAAAATTTTTTTTGGGTATTTTTACAAAATTTTTCGAGGCCTAAAAAATTTTTTAAAAATTTGAAATTTTTCAGAAATTTTTTAAATTGATATATTTTAGTTTAAAAAGCGTCAAAGATTGCTGATTAGATGTAAAAGCGTTTAAAAAATAAGCGGAATTGTAAAATATTATATTATTTTTTTGTTGCATAAATAAATGTTTAATTATTTTAAAAATAAATTTGTTTATTAACAAACCACAGATATTTTATGTATTTTATTTTCGTTATTTTTATAGTGGCTGGCTATTCTGTCCCGAAGGAGTATTTTAGTCTATTCGACTCTATAACGGCTTAAACTATGTCGGCGTATAGAGAATCCATTTTTTGACGTTTTTGCTTCTCTTTTTTTATTCTCCAGAGTCAAAATCAGGGCATTTTTCAATGTTTTTTGGTTTTTCCTTGACTTTCTGGATTTTTCCTAGACTTAAGGTCAGGAATCTGGTCAAGGTCCTCATCCAAATTCAAAGTTTTCTAAATTTTCCGATCTCTAGTTTTCACGCGTGCGTCAACAGGGTGGACCCGCTGTGTACCTATTTTATTTACCATTTTGTCGCAAACCATTTTTTCATTTTTGTCTTCGTGTCTTTGTCAGGGCTTATTTTATTGAAATCGATTTTCTTAATTTTTTTTCATTCAAGTTTACTTACAATTAGTATTCTTAAAATTTAAAAATGTACAACAACGTTTGTTTGTCAACAGCTTGTGGTTCCGGTACAAATGCTTATGTTCAGTCGAATGCTGCTAATCTTAGCTTTTCACGGGTATTTTTTAGTTATCTTTTTCCTCTAAATTTTCTTCGTTTTCTTTTAGAATAAAGTCGTTTACAATGCTGAAGAGGAGGATATTGTTGTGGCTAAGCAGAAGAAGTAAATAAAGCACCAAACTTGGAGTTGTTGGATCACGAATATAATCGGTTAATTGAAATTAAATGTGTGGAATTTGAAGACTTGATGGAAGGAAAGGTTTGAAGTTTTTAATAGAAACGGAAATTCCTTTTTTTCAATTTTTTAGGGATTCAGTGAAGAAGAAGAAGTCAAAGAAGCAAATATTACTCAAGATAAAGCTGCACTTGAAAAAGAAATGGAAAAATCTATGATGGAAAAGTTTTTGGAAAAAATCAAGAAGAAGCGTGAACCAGAAGAAGGAAATTAAGAAGATGAAGCGGGCAATGCGTAAAAAGAAAAAAGATGAAAGCGACGATTCTTCTTCATCTGATTCAGATTCCTCAGGTTTTTTTTGAATATCTTTTCGTGTATTTATTGTCTTTTTTAGACTTGTCTTCTACAGATTCTTCCTCCTCGGATCTTGGACAAATCTTCACTATCAGACCCTTCATCAACTTATTCAACAACAACTCTTCTACATCTTCAACATCAACTCAAGTCCCCCTGCCTTGTGCAGGGGGCAACTCAAGTCCCCATGCCTCGTGCAGGGGGCAACTCAAGTCCCCCTGCCTCGTCGCAGGGGGCAACTCAAGTCCCCCTGCCTCGTCGCAGGGGGCAACTCAAGTCCCCCTGCCTCGTCGCAGGGGGCAACTCAAGTCCCCCTGCCTCGTCGCAGGGGGCAACTCAAGTCCCCCTGCCTCGTCGCAGGGGGCAACTCAAGTCCCCCTGCCTCGTCGCAGGGGGCAACTCAAGTCCCCCTGCCTCGTCGCAGGGGGCAACTCAAGTCCCCCTGCCTCGTCGCAGGGGGCAACTCAAGTCCCCCTGCCTCGTCGCAGGGGGCAACTCAAGTCCCCCTGCCTCGTCGCAGGGGGCAACTCAAGTCCCCCTGCCTCGTCGCAGGGGGCAACTCAAGTCCCCCTGCCTCGTCGCAGGGGGCAACTCAAGTCCCCCTGCCTCGTCGCAGGGGGCAACTCAAGTCCCCCTGCCTCGTCGCAGGGGGCAACTCAAGTCCCCCTGCCTCGTCGCAGGGGGCAACTCAAGTCCCCCTGCCTCGTCGCAGGGGGCAACTCAAGTCCCCCTGCCTCGTCGCAGGGGGCAACTCAAGTCCCCCTGCCTCGTCGCAGGGGGCAACTCAAGTCCCCCTGCCTCGTCGCAGGGGGCAACTCAAGTCCCCCTGCCTCGTCGCAGGGGGCAACTCAAGTCCCCCTGCCTCGTGCAGGGGGCAACTCAAGTCCCCCTGCCTCGTGCAGGGGGCAACTCAAGTCCCCCTGCCTCGTCGCAGGGGGCAACTCAAGTCCCCCTGCCTCGTCGCAGGGGGCAACTCAAGTCCCCCTGCCTCGTCGCAGGGGGCAACTCAAGTCCCCCTGCCTCGTCGCAGGGGGCAACTCAAGTCCCCCTGCCTCGTCGCAGGGGGCAACTCAAGTCCCCCTGCCTCGTCGCAGGGGGCAACTCAAGTCCCCCTGCCTCGTCGCAGGGGGCAACTCAAGTCCCCCTGCCTCGTCGCAGGGGGCAACTCAAGTCCCCCTGCCTCGTCGCAGGGGGCAACTCAAGTCCCCCTGCCTCGTCGCAGGGGGCAACTCAAGTCCCCCTGCCTCGTCGCAGGGGGCAACTCAAGTCCCCCTGCCTCGTCGCAGGGGGCAACTCAAGTCCCCCTGCCTCGTCGCAGGGGGCAACTCAAGTCCCCCTGCCTCGTCGCAGGGGGCAACTCAAGTCCCCCTGCCTCGTCGCAGGGGGCAACTCAAGTCCCCCTGCCTCGTCGCAGGGGGCAACTCAAGTCCCCCTGCCTCGTCGCAGGGGGCAACTCAAGTCCCCCTGCCTCGTCGCAGGGGGCAACTCAAGTCCCCCTGCCTCGTCGCAGGGGGCAACTCAAGTCCCCCTGCCTCGTCGCAGGGGGCAACTCAAGTCCCCCTGCCTCGTGCAGGGGGCAACTCAAGTCCCCCTGCCTCGTCGCAGGGGGCAACTCAAGTCCCCCTGCCTCGTCGCAGGGGGCAACTCAAGTCCCCCTGCCTCGTCGCAGGGGGCAACTCAAGTCCCCCTGCCTCGTCGCAGGGGGCAACTCAAGTCCCCCTGCCTCGTCGCAGGGGGCAACTCCAGTCCCCCTGCCTCGTCGCAGGGGGCAACTCAAGTCCCCCTGCCTCGTCGCAGGGGGCAACTCAAGTCCCCCTGCCTCGTGCAGGGGGCAACTCAAGTCCCCCTGCCTCGTCGCAGGGGGCAACTCAAGTCCCCCTGCCTCGTCGCAGGGGGCAACTCAAGTCCCCCTGCCTCGTCGCAGGGGGCAACTCAAGTCCCCCTGCCTCGTCGCAGGGGGCAACTCAAGTCCCCCTGCCTCGTCGCAGGGGGCAACTCAAGTCCCCCTGCCTCGTCGCAGGGGGCAACTCAAGTCCCCCTGCCTCGTCGCAGGGGGCAACTCAAGTCCCCCTGCCTCGTGCAGGGGGCAACTCAAGTCCCCCTGCCTCGTCGCAGGGGGCAACTCAAGTCCCCCTGCCTCGTCGCAGGGGGCAACTCAAGTCCCCCTGCCTCGTCGCAGGGGGCAACTCAAGTCCCCCTGCCTCGTCGCAGGGGGCAACTCAAGTCCCCCTGCCTCGTGCAGGGGGCAACTCAAGTCCCCCTGCCTCGTCGCAGGGGGCAACTCAAGTCCCCCTGCCTCGTGCAGGGGGCAACTCAAGTCCCCCTGCCTCGTGCAGGGGGCAACTCAAGTCCCCCTGCCTCGTCGCAGGGGGCAACTCAAGTCCCCCTGCCTCGTGCAGGGGGCAACTCAAGTCCCCCTGCCTCGTCGCAGGGGGCAACTCAAGTCCCCCTGCCTCGTCGCAGGGGGCAACTCAAGTCCCCCTGCCTCGTCGCAGGGGGCAACTCAAGTCCCCCTGCCTCGTGCAGGGGGCAACTCAAGTCCCCCTGCCTCGTCGCAGGGGGCAACTCAAGTCCCCCTGCCTCGTCGCAGGGGGCAACTCAAGTCCCCCTGCCTCGTGCAGGGGGCAACTCAAGTCCCCCTGCCTCGTCGCAGGGGGCAACTCAAGTCCCCCTGCCTCGTGCAGGGGGCAACTCAAGTCCCCCTGCCTCGTCGCAGGGGGCAACTCAAGTCCCCCTGCCTCGTCGCAGGGGGCAACTCAAGTCCCCCTGCCTCGTCGCAGGGGGCTCACCTTATTGTTCATAACGACTTTGCTACTTGATTGCTGCTGTTGTAAGAAGAAAAAGAAGGCAAATAAAATTGGAGGTAAATCTAGCAGACAATGTAAATTGGCCTCTGTAACTCCAGAAAATGTTGGTTTATTTGGTTTAATTCTTTTCACATAATCTTCATTTAAAGGAGGCGACCCGTGTTGCTGCTGCTGGTAAGAAACCAACAACTATCCCCAGCCCGCCGAAGACACAAGTTGGAAGGAAGACAAAGGCAAACACTGAGGAAGCCACTACAACTAAAAAAGTTCGATCAAAAGAGTTAAAGAAATCCAAGCAATCAAAGAAAGCGAAACTCTCAAAGTCTGGTTCACTCAAAAATTCCAAGCATTCGTGCAAGCACAGAAAGGATAAGGATGATGGAGGTGATTCAGAATCGTCGAAAGGAGCTTTGGCGGATGTTGTAAGTTGATGATTTTTCGTGCTCAGTTTAATCTCTTCTCTTTTTTAAGCATTTGAGTGCTGAGCCAATCAAACCGAGGTCATTCGTCCTTGATGAGAAGGAGGCAAGAATCAAGAATGAGAGTTTGAAGAAAGAAGAGGCAGATCCATATCTTACAATTTCGGCTTTTCTTTCGGATAAAGACGATGATTAAGAACCTTTTTGAGGAGTTCTATTCTGTATGTCAAATATCTCCAGGTTATAATTATTAAAAACATTGATGTTTTTAATGTATTTACCTAATATGTATAAGTAAATGTTTTTATTTGTCTAGTGTGTCATAATTAAGTATAAGAGTTTAGATTTAAAATATGAAATATTTTGCTAATTAATGTTCTAGTACCTAAGAAATGCACTCTTGAACTGCATAATCTCAAGACAAATATTGTTTTAATGAAAAATGTGCTGACCGCATTCTCTATTTATGAACCATTAACCTCCCATTTTTCTTATAGATGTCTTTTGATGACTGAAAATGCAAAAGAAGATCAACAAATTGAGTTAAAACAAGCTTCTGATGCTTCTATTGACTATCCTTTAATGTCTAGTAAATTTAATTTAAAAATTTTCTTAAATGTTTAATTTGTTTAAAAGTTAAAAAAGATAAAAATAAATTTATTTATTAGCAAATGTCAAAATTTTACGTAAAAATTTATAAAAAAATTTCTGGATATTTGAACTTTTTTTTCGATTCTAGATGCCCAAGACCATCAACCGTAAAGCCATTTTTTGTCGAAAAAATTATTTCATCTTTCATTAAACCAAAATTATTTTTCTTTCCCATAAACATAAATTACTATTTATAATGCACATTTAAAAACATGCCCATAAATTATCTGTTGGTTTTCAATTTTATTTTTTTTTGTTGATTTTAATTTTAAAATTATTTATTCAAGCAACCCTTTAGATATTCAATTCTCCATTATCATTGAAAAAAAATTTTTTTAAAGAAAAATAAAAATTTTTTACCTGACCAACAAACAACATTTATATGTTGACTCACACAGACTAATCCCCTCTTTAAATTAAACAACTGTTTTGATCCAAAAATATTCGTTCGGTCACTCTTATACACGAAAATAATCATTCAAAGCTTAATATATTTCTTGGCTATTTTTACAAATAAAAATAAATTTGTTAGTAAAAGCACTTCATTTTTCTTTTCTTATTTTATTTAATTTAAACTTGAAAAAGCAGCCTCCCCTCTTTTACATCCCTTTCTTCTCCCCGCAGGCATTAAGAAGGATCAATCAATCAATGGACTTAAAACTTGAGGAAGGAGATGGTACAAAGTGAGGAAGTAAAAAGAGCAGCATTTTTGTTATTCCTGCATTTTTCTTTAAAATTTTTTGAAAAAATTATTCACTAAAAGGCAGTTGTTTAAATAAATTAAATTATCATTTTTGAGCTTTTTTTAACACCTATAAACTGCCAAAATAGACTACTGCCATGTTAACTTCCAAAAATAATCAGCAGCTTATACCACCTAAAAATCCCCAAAATCTTGATTCTGAATTGTTTAAAGGAGAAACTACAACACTCTCTACAATTGCAGTACGTGCTGAGCCTCATTCTACTTTAGTTGTTGCTTTATTAAAGGTACTAAATATTCTAATTTTCGAGCTCGATATTGGATTAATAATGATTACCTGTTATAGGGATAATATGATAATTGATAAAGTAATTAATAGATAAAGGGACATGCCCACCCTACTTGAAGTGTACCGGTGCCCTTCTATTAGAATAAAAATGCCGTTCTATTGGAATAATTTAAAAATCACATTTCACATTCCTAAGAGCATCAATTACGTTGATTTTCGCATTGATGAAATGCAACCCGGCCTTTTAGAAATTGGTAAAAACCCACAGGACAACACTCAACTATTGCTAATACACACGGATTTATTTCAGAGATTACTAGAAAAACATCAACAAGTAAAAATATTTTGTGAAAATTTTTTGGATTTTTAAATAATTAAAAAGGTTGATGATTTACTTGCTAGAGCTGAGCAGATAGCTAGTGAACAGACTGAAGTTAGTGATGTAATAGTCTATGAGGCAATGGCTAATGGGTTGGCTACTGCTTGGAGGGGTTTAAGCAGGTAATCTTAAAATTAAGTTTTAAATCCTCCCTCAATCATGGAACATAACATTCATCCCATATTAAACAACGTATAATAACTAAAAAATGATTTAAGGCAGCTAGAAATGCGTGGCTACATTTTATCTGATACAAAACATTTATACGAATTAGCATTAAAACAAGAAGAATTAGCAAAATTGCTCAATTCTCGACTTCAATCAACTAAAAATAATGTTAAAATTGACTCGCATGAAACAATAATTGACGGCAAGTCAGCTTATTACATGTAGTTGATCCTCGTTATAACTCTAACCCACGTGTCTTTATCATTTAGATCCACGAACAAAACCTTTGTAAAGATAAGTAGAGGGTATTTCGGTGTAGGTGTAATGAAATTAGAAGTATATATTTATTCAAGATTTAAGGTTATAGACCTCAAAAACTATTAAAATTAATATAAAAATGCCTCAGTTTAAGAAATTTTGTTCAATTTCTCTTAATATATTTTATTTTTGGACTAATATAAAATGCTCTTTATGCACTGATTACTCTTTAAAGTAATAAAAATCAATCGAGAAATTTGCGAAATAAAAACAAAAAATTTAACAAACAAGGCTATAAAATTTATTATTTAATTTTTAAATCAACCCTCGCAATTTTCCCTCGCAACATAAATTAAAATAAATTTTTTATTTTAAAAATTTTCAGAATTAGGTGAATTAACTAGTGAAGGAATGAGTGTTGGATCTAATTTGATTACTCAAATTCGACTTCTTGGATCTCTCTCAGACAATGATCAACGGCCGAGGGAGACTTATGAGGCTTGTTTGCGTATAGAAAAAGTCATGTTAAAGTAAATAAATTTTTGTATTATGAGCGGGCATAACTATATCGATGAATCGGGTAGTCTGATCAGCACCTTCTTATACCAAGGAAAGAACAGAAAAGTACAAAGATTTCCAGTTCAAAAGGGGTATATTATATTGAGCATATATTATATTGAGCTTAAAAGTCGGTGCTCGAAATCACGCATTAATGTTCGGAACTCGGAATTCCGATCGACCCCTAATAATGAGGTCCGATCATATAATAAACAAAAATTGATATTGAATTTATTATTATAGAATGGCAGAAAGTTGGGAATTACTAAACGAGGCATGTCGCAACTTAAAGAATACTCCCGAACAACCTCAACTCTTACCTTCACATATAACCCAAACAATAGAATCTAAACAAATTCAACAACAAATAACTAAAAATTTTGATATTGAAATTCAAAAAAATCAGTTGGATAATGCAGAACAATGGTTAATTGAAACTAGACGAATGTTTGAGAGTATGGAAGAAAGCAAAATTTTAAAAACACTTGAAGAACAGACTAAAGTATGGTGGTGAATTTTTTTTGGAGGGGAGTGGACTATTCTGAACAAAAATTTTCAGAATAGTTCTAGATAGGGTAGCATTCCTACTCTCCGTGGTGGAGTGTCGGGTAGAGCCTTTGGAGGTCGGGTCAGGGGTTTTACCAAATAATTCAACATAGCCGAAAGGATTTTGGGAGACGAGGTGTTAGCCTTGTTTTATGTGACAAAAAAAATCCCCGTAAACGTAAATTTAAAAAATAGAAATGGAAATATTTAAAGGAAAAACTGGAAGAATTGAGAACATTTTCTTTAACTGAAAATTATTCAGAATTTGAATTATTAAACAATAAATTACAACAACAATATATTAAATTAATTAATGATATGAATATAGAAATTGAACTTTTGGAAAAAACTGAAAATTGGTATTTGAATGCTGATAATGTAAGTTTCAGATTATCAAGGCAATACTGAGCAAAATAGTCTCTATAATTAAAAAACTAAAAGCTGAAGGGATTACATTAAAGATTTAAAAAAAATATTTTTTGGTTAAAAATTAATTTAAAAGTATATCCTTTTATTAAAATAAATCTAATCTCTCTTGATCGAATAATTTATTTAGTAATTAATCATTCCTAAAAGTAAAATTATATTACATTTATGGAAGAGAACACACTCATTTCATAAATTCTTTCTTTTGAATAAAATTATTTTAAAAATTAAAAAAAATTCCAAATCACCTCATAGTTAATTTCCCAACTCGAAAAAATGTTGGGAGAATTAAACATTGCCAATGAATCAATGGCCGCAGAACTTGGACCTCTTGCACAACAAAAAGGTGTTGTACTTGTAGAACAAGGGGAACAATTAATTTTGCAATGGAAAGGAGAGAATAAAGAAGAAATTTGTATTAATCAAAATATTTGTGAAAGAATTGCTCAAAAAGTTCAATCACTTAAAGAAGCTGTTATTGCTGTTGTACAACTGGCTAGAGAGAAGATTGGGGCAAGTAAAGCTCAGAAAGTTGTTGAAAAGGTGAACATAACCGTAAACTTTCTTTATAATGGCATACCATGTACTCTAAGGTTTGTGGGACACACACTGTTTCCTCAAGGTTGATCGGGGTTGGAGCTGACCTTGTGTGGGCTTATAACGAAAGATTATTTATCCTCTGAACAAGCTTCTGATAGAAGATTTAAAAAGAATTTTAAGCTAACAATATTGGACAAATGGCTAAATTCTGTTGCTAATCCATTCTTATCTGAATCACTCGTTCTGAGTCCAATAGCTGCTGAAACAATTGAATTCACTGCTAAACATAAAAGTTTTTTGACAGAAATAACGGTGAATTAAGCTAAAATTTTTGAAGTTTTGTTACACTTTAGGAAAACGAAAATCTTCTCAAAACAGTCCAAAATCACCAAAAACATTTAGATTCCAACCAGCTCGAGCAATTAATTAATATTCAAAGAAAACTGATTTCTGATAAAATAATAATTGAAAAACGTTTGGAATTTGCTTCAAAATTAGAACAAGTTTTGTTTAATTAAATAGAAAACCACTTAAAATCCAATATCTTTAAGCTACAAAAATTAGGACGTGAATTAGAAACTTCACTTCATTTTCTTGCTACATTATTGCAGGGTGGTGGATATAGACCAGAAACAGAACAACACGTTAATAATTTATTACAAACAGTCAAGGAACATTGTATAAGAGAGAAACAACAATGTTCGTTTATTTAAAGTAGAGTAGCCTCTCTGAGAAGGAGTGAATTGAAATGCTTCTCCTCAGAATCAGAGGAATAATGAAATGGAAATTCTATGTTATAGGCACTAAATTCGATGCTTAGCATCTCTGGGCAATTGAAGCCTTCCCTAGGATTTTCAAATAAATCCCAGGGATTTGGCTTTCAAAATAAAGCTCAAGCTTCCAAAATTTACTTTTAAATTCATTTTTAAGCTGATAGTTTTCAACGTTTGTCTTCTGAGCTTGAACTAAATGATCCTAACTTAGTCACAATTGAGGCAATAAACTGGTCACGCTCTCAAGTCATCTCACATCAACGTCAATATTCATTGTTTGAACAACAATGCCAACAATTTATGAATTTTAAAGAAATTCAATCAGAGAATAATTTCAAAAAACAAAATTTACAGCAACCTTCTATAAAAACTATCAAAGAAAATAAACAAAAAATAATTAATGAATTGGGTGAATATAATAATCAACAAATAAATTTATTGCAAAAAATAAATATTGAAAATGGTAATTGTCAGAGTTCCAAGGTGCCTCCTAGCATTGGACCACCTCTATGTAGTCAGCTTGTGCGTGAGGGGCAAACTGTCGTTCTTAAGGTGATTTTATCATGAAAAAAATTTTTTAAATTTGATTAACCATAGGATGGAGGGAGCTGATTAAGTGATATTCCCTATTTAAGATACGCTCATCATAAGATTTTATCTTATACTTTATTAATTTTACAGACTCGCATACGAGGTACTCCTTTCCCAAGCGTTCACTGGTTCTACAATGACAGCCCTATAGACTTTGAAAGATCAGATATTGGATTGAGTAGACATCAAGATGGTCAATGCATATTAACCATTCCTTGGTTTTGAAAATTATTTTCACCTTTAAAACATCATTTAAGCGTATTAACTGAACATGCGGGTCAATACAGTATTAAGGCTGAGAATATTGCGGGTAGAGCAAATTCTACAGCTACTTTAAACGTTCTGCTGGGTATAGGCAGTTTAGCAGCACCTTCTGGACAATTCCAATTTCCTTCTTCAATGAAACATCAAAATAGGCAACAACAAGGTCCAGTCTATGCTCTAATTAAATCAGAAGGTTCTGAATCGAGAAGAGCAAGCGATGGAGATATTATAGATCCTGGTAAGTAAGATGACTGACTAATCACTTCCGCATTTATTCCAGAATTTCGACTTATACTTTGAATCATTTTAAGGCTATTCCAGCCTCGCAAATCCACCAGAATGCTTCCGCCCTTTTCCTTCAGAGGTGACCATAAATGAGGGAGAGAAAGCTGAAGTTGATTGCATGATCTTGGGCAATCCACGGCCAAAAGTTCAATGGTTTTTCAATGGACGGCAAATTAAATCTAATGCTGAATTTGTCGAGCTTTCAAATGTTGGAGATACCTACTCACTTCGTTTTAATTTCGCTTGTTTGGAATGTGCCGGTTGGTACCGCCTTGTTGCAGAAAATATTCGTGGTCGTTGTGAATCTCTAACACTAATACATGTTCGCCCAAAATCATTAATTCCAAAGCCTATTGGAGGTAATAATCAAAGGGCTAGAAGATCAATTGGCGGTGTTCAAGGGTTATTACAGTGGCAGAAACAAAAGCAACAATTGGTGAATTTTAATCACTAAACAATTTGGAGTTCAAATCTAAAGCCCTAACCTTATATTTTTAAGCTTGAACAACACCAAGCCAGAGCTTTAAGTACCCCTCCACGTCGTGATTTTGAAGCTAAAAGACATTCAACCTCTTCAGCTCATGCAGAAATGATGGGGATTATGTCAACTTCGGATTATGAACCGGATAGAAGGCAATCAGGATTGGAGGTAGATTAGCGAGATTATATAACTTATTGTATTTCTAAAAATACATAGATATTCGTTAACGGATTTGCTGGCAATGAAGCAACAGAAATTCATAATTATTCAGATATTAACAGACCTCCTTCTAGTGATCAAGAACGGACACTTATCCTCTCCCCAAGAATTATTCAGGAAAATAATTTTGATGTGTTCCCTCCTCATTTTACTAAAACATTAGTTTCTGCAATTGGAAATGAGGGACAAAATGTAAAATTTGAGGCAGTCGTCATTGGTATTTTAATTTTTTAAATTAACGCCAAATTTATGTGCGCCGAAATTGCTGCCTAAATGGAAAAGCAGCTGGCAGCTTCTCCACAATATCTAGGGTTATTTCGGCGCATGAAAATTTTGACGCTAAAATTTATCTTTATGTGTCATTATGACATGATAACAAAGATAATTTTTTATATAAAGGTGATCCTTTGCCTCGAGTTGTGTGGTCTAAGGATGGGAATATATTGAAGTCGAATGAACGTATTTCTATTTGGAATGATAATTATGGCAAAACAATACTCAATATAAATAATATTTGTATTAACGATGCTGGAAAATATTGTTGTACAGCAGAAAATAGAGCAGGAAAAGCTTGTACTTCTGCTCAACTTGTACTTTCTGGTGAGTTCAAAAAACTCCAGTTGAAATACGTTATTGGGCTGGTTGGGGTATACAGGGAGTACAGGTATATGTAGGGGGGATATATTACGATATATGCAGGTCATTTTAATGCTAGGTTTAAGATAGTGATAGGTTTCTAAAGCACCAAATATGAAAACTTTTAATTATACTCAGCCAAAATGATTGCTCCTGATTTTGTTGAACGCCTGGTGAGCCAAGAAGTAGAAATTGGCACCTCACTACTTTGGACGGTTAGAACTAGTGGAGATCCTGAACCTTTAGTTAAATGGTTTAGAGATGGAATTCCAATTTCTACAGAGTTTGGAATTAAAAATAGTATTCAAACAACTAAAGTAATCTTAATTTTAAACAAATTTATTCAAAGAAAATAAATTTTTAAGGATGCTCCATTTATCTATTCCCTCAGAATTGAATCCCTAAATGTTGGACATGCAGGCCAATTTACTTGCCTGCTAGAGAACATTGCAGGGGAAGCTAGGAGCACTGCCGATTTGGTTGTTAGACCTAAAGGTGCACCTCCAGGGAAGGTAAAAATCGAGGAAGAAATTTTATAGAAATTTTTAACTTAAAGTATGTTCACGTAACCAAAGTGACACAGGAAAGACAAGAAAATGGGGTAGCCAAAAATGAAGTAGTTATTTTAGAAAACAACGAAAATAATCATTTTTAGAGTAGTAATATTTGTAAAAAAAATTTTTTTTGATTTTAAAATAAAAACAAAACAAAAACTATAAAATAAACGAAATTATTTTTTGAAAATTTAATAAAATAGGCATTATTTGAAGGCTCATCCAAAACAGATTTTAACAGTTTTTGAGGTTCCCATTGCTCACATTCTGTCCATTTTGTGTCTAATTGTGAATTAGTGTTGCCGAACCAGTCGAGGAGCATTTGGAGAAGCGCGCTTTAATTTTATAAATGAGGCACGGCATTAATAAAATATTCAGGAATAAATTGTCTTAAGAAGCAGGTTAGAGAACACTGAGTAAGTTACACTTCTCATGCAAATATGTTTCAATTTTAGGTTATGTCAGATGAGTTCATTCAAATAATGAACTCTTTAACTATAAATTAGGGTAGCTTAAGCCTTCCAGAAAATGACAAATTTTTCTATATATTTCATTGATAAATCCAAAATCTTACGCCGATATTTTTGCATTGAATCTAACAAAAAATGGAATTGTTCTCCGATGGCAGAGTTTGGCAATAGCTTTAAGATGGCAATCAGCATAGCTATTCATTGTCCTTATTTAAGAGATTATTTCTTCAAATTTTTTCCAATTCATCTACCTACACAATCGCCGAAATTCATCATTTTCCTCATTTTTATCAATTTCGGACGGGTCATATCCATTATATAAAAATTGTCGTTGACTAATAGTCTCGTAAACATCGCTTTCCATTAAAGACCAATGAAGCTTTAAAATTAATTTTTATAGAGAGAATTTAAATATTGGATTGAAACTTGACAACTCTTGCCAATACGTGGTCCATTCCTTACAAGGCAGGGTAGAACAAAATTTTGAAATTCTTTGTCGATCCGAAAGCTTTGGCAAATTGCCTTAAAAATAATTATTAAAGCTATAAATATGGTTGTCAACAAGATAGAGAACAATAAGTGCATAGGGGAATTATTTAGCATATACAGAATTAAAGTTTTTTACATTCATTGCTTGTTGCCCATCTGCAATGATTTGTCGAGCTATAGAATGCTGGCATTTACGAATACATGACAAAAAACTATTGTGTTTGCTAAAAATTTTCAAAAATTTAAAAATAATTTTTTGAATAATCTACTCGCAAGCAGCAGCAATTCTATCCAATGGAGATTTGTTTTCTTCAGTAGAGATAATTATATCTATCTGTTGATATTGATAAAGGGATTGGATTAATGAATTTATGCTTAATTGATCCCCAAATCTTTGCCTATTCCCAACCTCTTCCTCTATCCCCAGAATCATAAAAAACTTTAAAAACAAACTAGAGCATTTAGAGGAGAACCAACTGCGAAAGTATCCCTTTTGACAGCATTAGTATTTGTTGTTGTGTAAAACATCTTTTAAATTTTATATAAACTTAATTCTTAATATTAATTTACATATTCATCCTTGCAGCGCAACAAACATGGATCTGCATGGGATTTTTCTAAAGGCTTTATAGGTGAGATAAGTGAAGATTGCTCAATTTCTGGGGAATCTCTAATGATTTTTCGGGAAGTTTTATTCTAAAATAAATATTTTTAAATATAATTAATTACACTCGGACCTCAATTTTACACACATACTTGGGACTAAAAATTTTAACTAAGATCCAGATTATTCATAATTGACAGTTTTTCTATTTAAATTACCGTATTTTTCCGATTAATTCCACTGAGAATTAATATTTTAAAACATCCGTGGGATGGGGAATTTTTCGAGATTCGAAATTGAACGTGAAGTAGGGCATTGAGGGTGAGTAATTACTGTTTCAACACGTATCTAGAAATCAAGAAAATACGGTTCACTACCCAATGGCCAAGCAAATTTTAAAAATAACCACAAATTTAGGATGTTCTATAAAATTGAGGTCCAACATTTTAAAAATACGTGCCTCTTTAAAAAATTCAGGGTTACTTTTATTTGCTTCAATATACATTAATATCAACAGTAAAAATAAAAAATAAAAATTCATTTAAATAAAATTGGGATTATTAAATGAATCTATGGTCTCCAAAAAATATTTTTATAAATTTTGGAGGTCTACAAGAGTTGTGCTAAAATTAAAATAAATTTGTTTGTATATTTTTGTTTTCTCGTGGGAATTATCGCGGCTTAACACAAACCTTGTTTTCACTTTAAAAATTGGGTAAAGTGCCAGCGGGTAAAGAAGGATTGGCAAAAAAGGCAAAAAAAGGATGAGCATTTTAATAAATTTATTTTTACATAAATTATTAATATTTTAAAAGTTGTTAAATAATAAAAATTTGGAAAAATAAAAAAATATTATTATAAGACAAAAATTAATTATTAGTGATCAATTTTATAAATATCAATTTTATAAATGTTTTAGTAAAAATAAATTCATTATTAGTCATTTAAACAGTCAAAAATTTAACCATTCCTTTTAATTTTATTAAATTTTTCTTTAATAATCGTGTGTATTTTTGTAAAATTTCTGGAATTTTTAAAAATTATTTGAGAATATCTAGTAATAGTTTATAGGAGTTTATAGGAGTTTATAGGACCGCTTATAGGACCGCTTATAGGAGCTCTACCACTGAGCTACTAATGCTTTCTCTTTTATCCTTTTAGATCGTTTAATCCCTGCCTAAGTGATTAACTAGGTGAATCCTCCTTCAATATAAACCCTAATGTCATGTTAGAAATACGTTCAAGACTGGAAATTTTCCATTAAACAAAACTCGCTACCCAAAAGTCTTGAACTCTCCGTCTTATTGTTAAATTTCTTTCCAACCTTTTAAATAATAAAATAATAATTCTCAAGAATTAAATATTTTGTTCAAGTAAAAACTTTTTAAACTAAAAAGTTTATTAATAAGAACAAAAAAGAGAAACAAACAAAACTAGATTTTTAAAATGAAAATTTTCTAGTTGGATCCTTCAACGTAATAATTTTTTATTTTTGTTTTGTTTGACGAATTAAATAAAAATTTACAAAAAATTTTTATTAAATTTAAATTTGAAAACAATTAACAGAGAAAATTAGTCACACACGAGAGTTATTATTATTTTATTTTACAAAAAGGAAGGAAGAAATAATTTGTGAATATTAATTAATCTTTAAGCAATTTATTAATTAATTATGCTTTTTTATTCAACAATTATAACAATAATATTAATTTTATTATTGTTAAGAGAGGAAGAAATGCTTCGAGCTAATGAAGTTGGTTTATAAATTATAACAGACTTGTTCATTTTAGAGAACCGGACATAAGGACGGATCGTGATTCAAGATAGCTACGAGATAGCTATTAAGACGTTTTGATACCTAATAAAGAAACCTTTAAGTTTTTGATACCCATGCATTGCCTATAAACCCCATGAAGTATCATATAGGTCCTGCATGCTACTATATGGTTCGCTATCTGGCTATTATCTGGTACAACACTATCCATTCTATTTTTAAATAGATTCTAAAAATATTTCTTTAAAATAAAAAATTTTTATTTTCCAGTCAAAGCAAAATATTCGAGTGAAAAGGGCTGATTGTTACAAATACAAAATTGAAACAGAACGTTGTAAACATCCAAGTTGCTCAGACTGTCCATTAACCTCCGCAACTATATACCCTCCAGGGTGGGCTGAATGTTGTTACTATGATGGATGATAGTAAATTTATTGAGATTAATAAATTTTAAAAATAAAAACGCATACGTAAATTGTTTTTATTATTTTTTCTAATTAAATGTATATCTGTGTAGAACTATTTTAAATTTAAAAAATTTAAAATTTATTGTAATTTTAATTTAAATCAAAATAAATAATAATCAAACGCAGCATTTTTATTTTTTTCATTAAAATTGTTTCACTTTCAACTAAGATATTCCTTCTTAAAATTTTCTAATCACAGCTTAAATTCTAATTAATTAAAAATTATCTAAATCTAGGCATATTTTTAGTTTTATAAAATTATTGGAAATTATTTATTTCTTTGTTTTTTATTTTTAAATAATTTTATAAAACCAGAATAACGCCTATATTTAAAAATTTTTTAATTAATTTGAATTTAAACGCCGGTTAAAAAATTTTGAGAAGGAATATATTAGTAAAAGTCTTAGTAAAAATATAAAATTTATTAATTTATCTTAGAAAAAACAGCTGTTTAAGGACATATAAATAAGAGAAGTTTCTAAACTGTAATCATAAAAATATTTTAAATTTTAAAAACCCTTCCAAAATATTAAAATATTTAAAAATGTCTTCTTCAACTTTCTGCTTTTTACTCGTAGTTGCTTTAATTGCACAAATTGTTGATCTGGCACCTGCTCCTGATCTAGCTCTTGATCAGGTATTGGGCTTGCATTTAAAAAGGGCTTGCATTTAAAAAAGTATAAGTAATATTGACTGCCTTAGGGCATTCTCTAAGTACATATTTTACAAAAATGAGCAATTTCGGGTATGCCCTTTTATACGCATAATCACGTTAATTCCCGAAGATATCATAAATATATTTTCAGCCAAAACAATTTCGTGTTAAACGAACTACTTGCTACAAATACAACATACACTCGGGAAATTGTGGTAATCCAAGTTGCCCAAGTTGTCCAGCTTCATCTTCAATGTCTTCTGGAAATCCAGACTGGGCCGATTGCTGTTATTAAGATGGATGTTTTTAATTTTGGAAATTGATAAAGAATAGATAGATATGAAAATAAAAATTTCCATTAAAATATTATTAACTTACAAATAACCTTAACTATAAGATAAAGAAATATAATATACAATATTCATTCGTAAATAGATTTTTTTAAAATTTTGGTAGACCAAAGGGGCATTTTATATTACCCTTTATAATTGTATGAGTAGTTAATGTGATACAAAATATAAATACTGATTAAATAAAAAAAGTATCTTTAGCAAACTATTATTTTATTTTAATAGGAATTCTAGTCAAATCAAATAAGAGTCAATTACTAAGAAGGAAACTAAGAAGGAAAATTGCTTCTACTATTTTAATTTTGATTAATTACTCTATTTACAATTTAATTATTATTTCGCGAATATAAATGTATTTTGAGGGGCTCCCCAAAAACTATTCAAAAATTAAAACAACAAGGTAATAAATTATACAAATTAAGGTGAGCACAAAAAAGGTTTTCTACCAGTCCAACAACGCCAAAAACTAGCTTTGTTTGCAAACAAGAATATTACTAATAAATTAACGCAACTTAATAAATTGAGCAATTTTTTAAATAATAAAGAGGGCAAAAATTAATAGAGCAATTCATCGAAAAAAATAAAAAATAATTAATTTCTTAGTTTGTGCCCAAGCATAATTTTTAAAAAAATACAAAATACCTCCTTAATTAATTATCTAAAATTTGTTTAAAAAGTTAAAATGGAATGTCTTACTAAACTCTCAAAAAAATTTTAAAATTTTGCTTGAAAAAATAGCTGCTTGAAAGGCCTATAAATAAGTGAAGAGTTTACGCCTAATAACCATTAAAATTTAATTTTAATTTATAAACTTTCCCTCTAAAATAAATAAAAAATGTCTTATTCAACTTTTTGCTTTTTAATTGTAGCTGCTTTACTTGCACAAATTGTGGTTTCTGCACCTCCACCTCCTGCTCGGTGATATTTCTAAGGCAAAATAACGAAAATTTAATTTTAAGTTGGCGAGTTAAGAGAGGCGATGCAGTGCCAGTGGTTGCTGCTGCTCCTGTTGTAGCTGCTCCAGCCTATTATTATCCTTATTATGCTCCGGTATTTATTATTGATAAACTTAGAATTGGAAAATTAATTCTATGGGGCGTGCAATTAAGGCTAGATTCGAATCTCGACATAAGGAACTCAAAGGATCGTTTATCAACTTCATTATATCGAGAAATCCTTAAATCAAGAGCCATTTTAGGGAGAAATCTTAGCCAGTAATTTAATTAAATTCAAATAAACTCTTTAAAAAAGGTTGCACCAGCAGCTTCTAGCTTTGTTTCTGGAGGCGGCGGTGCCGGAGGCGGTGGAATTCAAAGCGTAATTGGTGGCGGTTATGGACATTCCGGATCTTCGTTTGTATCAGGAGGTGGGGGTTTATATGGAGGTGGGGGAATACAAAGTGTTATAGGAGGACGCTGAAGACTGGAGAAGGATGGAAGAATAATCTGATTAATGCTATCGACTACCATTTAATTTTATTTTAGCTTAGAAAGAAAAATTGATAGAACTGATAATTAAATTAATTTTTAAAATCAATTCCTAATTTTATTTAAATTTGAATTCTAATAAATATTCATATAAATTTTATTTTGTTATTTTTTAGGGTAGTTAATTTTAGAAAATTAAAGAAAGCTAAAATTATTATATAAAAATTATAAAATTATTCATATAGATTCTTTAAGGGCTGGCAGTCCATATTCAAAATAAAATTATTTTCCATTATTCCAAACTTATTACATGCATAATCGTTAGAATTTAATATTTTTCTAAAAATACAATTAAATATTTAAATGTCAATTTCAGAAAATTTTTGTTTTCTATATCATTTTAAATAAATATTTTGATTATTTCATTCTAAATATTTAACGTCCACCATATCCATATCCACCATACCCATATCCGCCATGTCCATATCCGTACCCACCCCCTCCAGCTACAAATGAAGATCCACCTCCAATAACGCTTTGGATACCTCCCCCACTACCGCCTCCTCCAGCAACAAAGGAAGATCCAGAAAGGCCATAACCACCACCAATTACGCTTTGGATTCCTCCTCCTCCACTTGCACCACCTCCAGAAACGAAGCTGGAGCTTGCTGGGGCAGCCTTTTTTGAAAAAAGATTTTTTAATAAACATAATTTTCAAAGTCTCTCTAAATTAATCAGAATACAGGATAACTATTATTAAGTCTCTAATAAATATTACAGGAGCATAATAAGCAGGTGCATAGGCTGGTGCATAGGCTGGTGCTGCATAAACAGGAGCACAACACGTGGCATGTCTCTTATCGCTAAAGAAAATATTTTTAGAATTAAAAATGAAATAATTTTTATAAAATAATAATGAAATTCAAAGATTAGACCTAGAGAACAGCTCGGTTATTAAAGACGGGATTCTTCAGAAGGAAAAAATCAAGCCTGATTTAAAAAATCCTAAAAGTCCTCGTTGCTCAGAATGCCTTTCAAGATCCCTTCCAACTAAAATTAAAAGCATACACTGTCTTATCAGCAACAGGTGCAGAAATGACAATTTGTGCAATTAAAGCAGCTACAATTAAAAAACAAAAAGTTGAAGAAGACATTTTTAATTTTTTTTAGAGGAATGAGGATTTTTTGAAATTTAAAATTAATTTTATGATTATTAGGTGTGAACATTTCTCTTATTTATAGCCTTTATTTTCTCATCAAAATTAAATTAATTTTACTTGTTTACAAAAGCATTCCCTTTCCAGACGCGTGTTAATGACGTTAATCAACAAGGTAATTACAAGGGGGGTAACCTTGGATTAATTTTAGAAAATTAATCACACTTTGAGGAACAAAAGAAAATTTTTTATTAAATTGTACAGTAAAGTAGAACCATTTCAGAGAAAGGAAATTTTAAATTTTCTTTAAATAAAATAATTATTTTTAAATTTTGAAAATAGCTGAAAATTGCTTGTCATCAACAATTAAATGAGAGAAAATTTTCGCTAAATTTTTAAATTTCTCAAATTGAAAAAAATATTTTTTTGAGCTTGATTTATTTTGATTAATTATTTTTTTGTTTTATTTATTCGTTATTTCGCGAATAAAATTGAGTAAAAATTTATTTTTGGGGTCCCCCTAAAATTATTCAAAAATAAACAACTTAAAAAGGAACTCTAATTTCTTTGAAATAATTCATGGGAAAAAAATTAATTGGGGAATTTAACGAAAAAAAACTTTGAAAGAAATAATAATTTTGGTGTATTTTCTGTGGAACGGAGAGTTTATTTTAATTTAATTTGGAAATGCTCGAATTTCCAATTAATTAAAGAAAAATTTGAATTAACGTCATAAAAAGCATCTGTGCATTAGTAAACAAATAAAATTCTTTAAAATTTTGATGAGTATAGTTAAGCCTATAAATAAGAGGAGAGTTAACACTTAATAATCATAATTTATTTTTAAATTTTCGTAAGCTTCCCTCAAAAATAAAATAAATTAAAAATGTCTTCTTCAACTTTTTGCTTTTTAATTGTAGCTGCTTTAATTGCACAAATTGTGGTTTCTGCACCTGTTGCTGATAAGACAGTGTATGTTTTTAATTTGGAAATTAAATAAAGAATAAATCAGAATTGGTAATTGGATGTTTCTGTTACTAATTTCTAATCTTATTTGGAAAAAATTAATTTGAAAAGCTTTAGTCTTCGAAAGCTTTAATTTTTGTTCCTATAATATTTTTTCACTGACATTATTTTTATAACTATAAGAAATTTAATTTCTAGACAAAAGAGACATGCTGTATATGCACCTGCTTATTATTATCCTTATTATTATGCTCCGGTAAATTTTATTGAAAATTTAAATTTTTAATTTAAATACTAGGAGTTGGAAAATTAATTGAAGGAGGATACTTTTATGAATTTAAGATTAAGAGGAAAATCAAAACAATTTAAAAAAATTTTTTATCAAAAAAGGCTGCCCCAGCAAGCTCCAGCTTCGTTTCTGGAGGTGGTGGAAGTGGAGGAGGAATCCAAAGTGTAATAGGTGGTGGATATGGCCTTCCAGGATCTTCATTTGTTGCTGGAGGAGGTGGATATGGAGGTGGAGGAATCCAAAGTGTTATTGGAGGAAGATAAATACTAAATGATATACCTAAATTTAAATAAAATATTTAAATAAAATTTCCAACTCTTATGTAATTTTTGTAATAAATATACAAATAAGTTTATCTGCCAACTGCAGTTGTTTCAACCATTAAACCGAGATTGAGGGGCTCGTAAAAAATCTCGTTTAGGACCGTAGGTAGATATACACCCCTAAGTGTATAAACCCCTAAGCCTTTTTGTAAGAAATGGAAAGAATCTGGCTTTTAATGGCCCCCAAAAATTTTATAAAGTTTCGCATGCGGCTCTTAAAAAAGAAGAATAACGTTTAAATAACTTGTAAAAATTTAGAGTACCTAGAATATAATTAATAAGCCTAACTTCACAAAACATAAATTTAATAATAAATTTTCGTTTTGTATGTACATTTTTATACATTATATAAATATTATATAAATTTGTACTCATAAATATATACAATTCTGGAAGCCTCATCATTTAAAATTCTTGGACAACTCGAGGCTGATACAGCAAAAAATTTTAAAAATATACAGGGAACTAATAAATCGTTCCTTGAAATTTGTGTTAATATTTTTTGTTTTTTAGTTTTTTTGTCTTTTTTTTTGTTTTTTTTTAATTTTAAAAATTTTTTTTGAATTTTTCTTGCTTTTTGTAATTTTTTTGCGTTTTTTTTAAACTTTTTACAACCAAGTATGTTCATTAAATGCCCTCCTCATCATCAGTATAATACTTAACAGGCTCAAATTCGTAGTCATTCTCATTTCCGTCGGTATAATTTTCATTAACAAAACTTCCATCATTTGCCGTATAAATAATTCCTACATAATATCCAATTGTATATACATTCTCGTAGTTCCCATTGATATGTAATTCAGGAAATATTTTATTTTCAATTCGATATTTAAGTTGCAACGCAACTTTAAAAAAATGACTCTGATAATCTGTAAAAATGTCTATTTATTATTTCATTAATTTAAAATTACACCAGCTCTTTTGTGGATTTCTGGTTTATTATAGTAATAAGTTTTATCAAAAGTTTACCCAACGCCAGGATGCGAACCTGCGACCTCCTCGTAGTTTTTGCTCACCACATACAGGAGCTCTAACACTGAGGTACCGGGGCTCTAACACTGAGCTTAATCATCCTTACATTACTGTCGAATTAATGTGTAATCTTTATTTTGCTATTTTTATTGCTTTCTAGCCATTTTATGACCGGGCCCGGCCCGGGTTCGAACTCTAAATATAACTATATACATACATCATTTACTTACGGTTAATTAAGGAGAAAGTTATATTCGCTTTTAGTTTATTCATTGCTTGATCTATTTTAATTTCATAGTTATTAGAAACTTGTTGATATTTTTCATAATCTAGTTCCTTTCTAAATAAAATTATTTGAGAAAAAATTATTTTTGTATTAAGGTAAAAAACCCCCTACTCTTTAGACGATTAAATTTGTATGCTTCTAAATATTATATAGGTTGCGGATAAGCATTTGCGGAAATATGGGGAGATAAAAACATGATATTCCCTTGTCTAACGGGAGATAATATGGTAATATATATAATATACTCTTGATCGGAGCCAAGATTTTGAAACGCTCGGTGCCTGAGCCTTGCTTCTCAATAATCTCTCATTATTAACTCGATTATTTTATACTTATTCAATAGTTTTAAAAAATACCCTGTTTGTCCAACAAGTAACTGATAATTCTGTAGCATACGATTATTCAAAAATAATGTTAATGCTTTAGCTTCCCCCATCAAATTATAAAAAATATATATATTCTTCTCTATTTGTGTAGGTTCAAGTAATTCATTCAAAAGATTATGCAATCTAGTTTGATTTAATCCCCCCAAATACAACTCCAAATCAGTTTCGCTTTAAAAATAATTTTATTTTTAATAGAGAAAGGTGCTGTGTGATTAAAAATAATTCTAGATAAGAAGTTTGAACATGATGTTGTTCAAACTAAAAATCATTTTCTGAATAATTATTAGCTTGTTTTGCTCAAAACTGCCAAAATCTAAAGGCAGGAACAACAAAATTTTATTAACTTATTGTTAGTAAATCTCTCACGTTATTATCTGAAAAGCATTATGATCGGAATTTATATATTTTTTTAAAATTTGATTGGCTTTAGCTAGTTCATTTAAATCTTTGAGTTCATAGTATCTAGATTTATTCCATTTTATTAATCCGTTTTTATTTCCAACATTTCCTAAATTGCTTTTGAGCGTGTTCATTGCGTCGTTCAGTTTGTTTTCATACCCAGTAATCAACTTAAATTCTTGTATTACTTAAAATTAGGAAAGTATCATGTCTTGTGTCTGTCCGAGATTTTGACAAGAGGTAGCGAGCAAAAGAGGGTTCTTAGAGGGACTTGTCATTTTTTGCTTTTTTACTAATTACATTGAATTACCTTCCCAATTTTGCTAGAAATTTCTACAACGGTATGAAGTATCTGATCTGAATTCCTTTCATTTATATGAGCAGTCAGTTCTGAATCCATGTGCATTTGGTTTTCATGCATTAAAAGATTAAACTGTATAGGACTCATGTTGCCCCGATTTCCCCATATTAAATGAGCAAGTTGTTTTTGATTCAAGATGTGTTTCTTAATAAGCCAATTGCTTTAGCAAAAAGGATATCTTGAATAGAATAAATATTTTGTTCCACTTCATTCTCTTCAACCTCCTCCAAAATTCTAATTAGAAAGGACAGCTCAGTGAGAGAAAATGCATTTGATTTATCTTTAAGAACTTGTCTTCCGGTCACAATTTTCTCTAGTATAAATATTTTATAATTGGAAAATTAGTAAATTATTTTCTGAAATTTATTTTTAATTAATTCGCAACGAGTTTTCTATCTTATTTGTAAGTTCGGACAGAGACAAGATCCCGTTCAAGATGATGGTTATCGGGAATCATTCTTCATCCTATCATCAAGTCCTCTCTCTCTCTATTTTATGTAAAAATCTCAATACAGAAGCTTGATAGAGGTACTGCTCCCCTCTCCGTGAGCTTATCTATGACCCTCATTAACTATATTTCCCTTGAAAGGATTATCTCTCTAACTTTTTTTATTTTAATAGTTTTTATTGCTTCTAAATGTTGGATAATTAAAAAATGATAAATAATACGTGGATAGGACGGCCGAGAAGGTTCTGATTCTTCTTTCTGATTTTCCATTCCTTAAAAAAATTTTTCGGAATTTTTTTAAGTCCTAGAAATTTTCAAAAAATGCAAATACCTCTATTTCTTTTCATTCCTTCGACTAATAAATCTTGTGGCAATATTCCACTAAAAAACAACAAAAGATGGATTATAATAGAAGAAGAAATAATCATTTGAGAAAGCGTTTTTTTGAATTTTTTTCGAAGATTAAATATTAGAATATTATTATAATATTATAATTATATTATTATCATTTACACAAATTAATTAAAAATTTATTGCCCCAACAAGAGAGAATGGAGGTATTTGTAGCTATTTAATTCCTAAAGCTATGCAGAAAGCGGCATAGTTTAACGGTTAACTAAAGCTGCTGGTTAGCTCCAGCTGCCGATTAAACTTTTGCACTAGCCGAAGGATAGATAGCTATAGCCAGATAAGTTTTATCTGAAAGTTTGTTAAGACAAGGAATTGTGAATATCACAATTGAGAATATGACAATTTGAGGATTAAATAAAAATATATAAATGAGAATCTTGTCAAGCTGAGTCAAATAATGTTTGTCTTAAATATTTTGACAACCTTTAATAAATATAATTTAATATTAAATTGACTATGAAAGTTTAAATTTGTAGCAATAAACCCCCTGTAGCAATAAACCCCCTGTAGCAATAAACCCCCTGTAGCAATAAAAAATTTTGAAATTAAAAATATTGGCTATTAATTAAATAAACAATAAAAATAAATTTTCAGTCAATTTAAATGCCTCTCTCCCTATTGAAAAATAAAAGTCTAATCATTGGCCCCTTATTTTTATTTTTAAATTTTAAAGGGAAGGAGGGGGATAGACATTTTAAATTTTAAGTCGTCTATAGCGCCTTCATGTGCTTGGAGCCCGCCAAATGAGAAGGGGGGATGCCCTTAGCGAGAATAATGCTTGTGGTTTAATGAATTAATTATGGCAACACATGATTTTTAAAAAACAAAAATAAATAAATAAATTTCCGGCGCTTCCTTTAATCTTAATTTCAAAACATTTTTAATGACTTGTTTTGAAATTTCATTAAATACAAAGGCAGAATTCATTAATGTTTATTGTAGGCCCCGTTTCTATTTTAAGTAGAAAATCTGAAAGAATTTCTGTAGCAAAAATCCTTTAATACAGAAGCTTTTAAAAGGGTTATCCCATAATTAGCGAGAAATAATTTTTGCCACAAAAAGTTTTTTTGTATTATGGTTGCCATAAGCATTCGAATCAAACAGATTTTTTCATTCCTTCAACCAAATCTCGAGGCAATTTTCCAACAAAAAACAACAGAAAATGGGTTAAAATGAGGGAACGAATAAACATTTTAAAAAAGTTTTTTGTTTAATTCTATATAGAAATTGAAGGTTTCAAAAATTAATTTTGGCTATGGAAGTCTAAAATTGACTTTAGAATTGCCTTTAGTATCCTTCTCAGGCAAAAAAATTTTTTTAATTAAAAAAGATTGGCTATTAACGAAATAAAGAATAGATAGAATTATAATCAAATTTAAATGCCTCTTCCACTATTTTTGAAGAATAAAATTTAAATTAAGAGGGAATAAGGAAGTGATAGGCATTTTAAATTTTCTATTGTCTAAAGTGTATCCACGTGCTTGGAGCCGTGCAAGAAAAAAAGGCACGTAACGGATATGCTTGTGATTAGTAAATTAGTTTTGGCAACGCATGATTTAAACAAGAATAAATAAATAAATTTCCGGCGCTCCCTTTAATCCTAATTTCAAAATACTTTTTTAATGACTTGTTTTGAAATTTCTTTATATACAAAGGTAGAATACATTATAATAGGTTGTTTTATAGTAGGTTGTCAAAGCCTGGGGAACTTTCAACTGGACATATACATAAATGATTTTGGATGTTTATGAGTGTTTTCTGGGAGGTTATATGTATATAGTACCTATCTTCCTATTAATCTTAAACTCATTTACTGCAAAAAAACCCTTTTTATAAAACCCAATGGGCCGATCTCAATGAAAAGGGATGCCTTCCTATTACACTATAGCTCATTTGAAAGAGCATGTTGATCTGTAGCTAAATCCTGTTGATGATCTGTCTATTCAGTCTACGATACCTCAAAAAATGTTAAATGACTCATATCAGAATGACAAACATTATTGCCACTTTTTTCAATATCAGATATTTCAAGTTGGTGTATTTCGACAACAACAATGCCTTCCTATTAATCCATAGCTCATTTTATTAATAAAATCATTTGAACAGAACAACCTTTATTTATCTTTTCAGTCTTCTATTCAAAGTTAATTGAATAGGAAAATTAAAACCTGAATCTCTAAATTTTAAATAAACACACAAATTTCCAATGCTTTTATCAATAAATCCTTTAAAAGGGGTTTTAGCACAAAAGCCTATATAAATTAATGGTGAAGAAAGGAATTGAAGTTAATGGAAGGTGAAGTTTTTGGTATAGGCTTTTGTCTTTAATAATGACTATTTTGAGGGTGGAACAAACAATGAATTAAATAAATTCTTTAAATGTGATTTCTTTTTAATGTTTTCTTTTTCTTTTCATCATTGCTGAAACTTCATTTGTGTTTAAAAATACATTGAAATGAGGTAAATTTAAATAAAATGAGGAAAATGTTAAATTTTTATCCCTGTAGAAGAGTAGAAGAACCAAATGTAATAGAACCATGAATGTATAACACAAATAATATAGGTTCCCTGGCTATCGAAAAATTCATGATTATTTGATTAAGGACCTCCTCGGAGAGAACATATGTTCGATGACAACAAGCTCTACTCTATATTAGAGATAAGTGAAAGGTAAAAGCCATCTAAAACGAGGCTGAAACAGTGAAAATATAAAAAAAAATATGCAAGGAACTAATAAATCGTTCCATGAAATTTATGGTGATTTTTTTGTTTTTTTGTGTTGATTTTTGTGTAGTTTTTGTGTGTTTTTGTTTTGTGCTTTTTTGTGTTTTTTTTTTGTTTTTAAATTTTTTGTAAATTTTTTTGTTTGTTTTGCCCTTTTAGTACCATCAATCATCATCTTCATTATCTTCGTCATCGTCTGTATCATTGTTACTTGATTCTTCACCTTCGTTCTCACTCAAATTTTCGCCGGCATAATGCTCAGTAATATCCGCACTTCCATCATTCACCGTATAAATAATCCCTGCATAATATCCAATTGTGTTTACATTTTCGTAGGACACATTGATATTTAATCCTGGAAATGTTCCAGCTAAAATTTGAGCTGCTAAGTGGAGTACAACATTTAAAACATAATCCTGATGATCTGCAAAAATATTTTTTATTAATTTACAACCCTTTATTTAATATTTAACTTTACTAAAAAAATTTTTCTTGTAATTTTAATTCTTTTACTTACGCTGAATTAATAGTGTGAAAGTAGTACTCCTCCCCTCCGCTGTTAATTTAGCTGTTGCTTCAGCTATTTTAGTTGGATAGTTAATACGAACTTGTTCGTATTTCTCAAACTCGAGTGGCCTTCTAAATAAAAATATTTGAAAAAAATATACTTGTTTTGTGTAAGTACATACACCCTTGAGATGCAAAGATTAAAAGATTTAAACTAGTGATCGAAATTTCGTTATTACTGATAATGAATACCGATAAATACTGCAAACTACTGTCCGGTCCCTAATTTCTAACTCAAACTTTTATAATTTATTTTTTCTGTATTCCCGTTTCTTAAGGAGTATGGTTAGGGCCCGATTCGGTTCAAAAGATTAACCTGGCTTCGAATTTTGTCCCGAAAAAGACTTGAACGTCGGCCCGGTTCGAAAAACCCAACCTTATTAATGAGTTTGAACACTGATAATTAACAAAATTAAACAAAATTCTACTATTGTAAACTCACATTATTAACTTTATTATATTAAATTAATACTATTTTCATTAAGAAATACCCTATCTGGTTAAGAAGCAAAACATAAGAATTTCTTGGATCATCAGTATTCGTAAGCATGTGTGTTAATGCCCTAGCTACCCCCATCAAATTATAAAAAATATATATATTCTTCTCAAGTTGTGTTGGGGCAAGTAATTCATTCAGAAGATTATGCAATGCATCTTGATTCAATCCCCCCAAATGCACCTCCAAACCAGCGTTGCTTTAAAAATAATCTTATTACCTAACTATTTCGATAGTTTTTTTGAATCCCAATCCCGATTTTGCTGATCCCGAGACCGAAGGATAAATCCTGATCATCAGTATCCAAAAGCCAATCCCGATTCTAAATCGGGACCATAATTCTTAAATCCAGATTCCGATACCGGCCAACTCTCCTCAAAACTAGAGGTCACGAGGGGACGTTGTCCAATAGATAAAGCAAATCCCAATTATATTTCCTCATAAAAGAACCCCCAAACTTGCTAAAGCCCTCACCTTATTTTCTGACCATTTCCAAGGTTTAAACCTAAATGAGCGTTTAAAATTCCATTAGCTCTATCCCCGTCATTCAATTTATCTGAGAGTTCCTCGTATCTAGATTTTATTAATTCAATTTTGTTTCCAACACTTTCCAATGTGTTGTTGAGCTCGTTCATTGCGTTGTTCAATTTGTTTTCATAATCACCAATTAACTTAAAACCGTGTATTACTAAACTTAAAAATAGGAAAGTGTCATGTCTAGGGTCTGTCCAAGATTTGCCAAAAAGTAGATAAGCAGAAGGATAATACTTTATCCAAATTAATAGTTAAAATGTAGTAGGTGAAGGCAGAATTTAGGTTGGAACAAACGAATTTCAAATAAAAGTTAAATAGTACTAACAGTTGCAATTCTGTTTGAAAAACTTTGAATGTTGTTCACAATCTGTGGTGAATTCATGTTGATTTGTCTTTGATGTATTATTTGATTACCTTTTTGTAAAAGGTTTTGTTGGATAGACCAATTATTTTCTTCCAATTCATTCTCTTGAACCTCCTCCAAAATTCTAATCAGAAAGGACAGCTCAGTGAGAGAAAATGCATTTGATTCATGTTTAACTACTGCTTTTCCAGTTTTGATTTTTTCTATAATGTTTTTAATTGTTAAAAATTTATTTTTAAATTAATTCCGTAACGAGTTTCTTATCTTATTTGTAATTAGGATTCAGATTGAGATGGGATATCGTTTAGGAATCATAGGTATCGGGAATCGAGAATTTGTTCGATCATCAAGTCCTGTTTCTATTTTAAATAGAAAACTCTCAAAAAAATTTTTAGCAGAAAATCCTTTAATACAGAAGCTTTTTGAAAGGGTATATCCCATAATTAACGAGAAATAATTTTTCCACTAAAAATTTTTTTAGTGGCTGCCATAAGCATTTGAATCAAAAATTTTAAAATTAAAATTCTTGTTTTACTTCTATAATTTTAGAATAAATAAATAATACTTGGAGAAGGCGTGTGTGGATGTTTCTTTCCTTTTCTCATTCCTTCAACCAAATCTCGAGGCAATGTTCCAACAAAAAATAACAGAAAATGGGTTATAATGAGGGAACGAATAAACATTTTAAGAAAGTTTTTTGTTTAATTCTATATGAAAATTTAAAGTTTTAAAAATTAATTTTTGGCTATGGAAGTCTAAAATTGACTTTAGAATTAAAAATAAATATTTAAGGAGTGATAGGCATTTAGAATTGCCTTTAGAATCCCTCTCTAGCAAGAAAAAAAAATTTTTAATTAAAAAAGATTGGCTATTGACAAAATAAGGAATAGATAGAATTACAGTCAAATTTAAATGCCTCTCCTCCTCTCTCATAATCGTTGGCCCTTAATTTTTATTTTTGAATTTAAGAGGGAATAAGGGAGGGATAGGCATTTTAAATTTTTCTATTGACTATAGCGTATGGAGCCGCGCAAGAAAAGGAAGGCATGTAGCGAGATGCTTGCGTTTAATTAATTAAATATTTAAAAAAAATTTTTAATAAATTTCTGGCGAGTAAGGATAAAGGGATTTAACTTATTACCCAATTCATTTACTACGAAATCACTCGACACTGACGTTTATTTCCGCATGAAGTTAAAATTTTATTTCCGCAATGCTTGTAGCCTGAATAAAAGCCAGAGCTTCATTGCTAATGCATGTAGTAAATGAATCAATTTCTGGCCCCTCCATGATTAATAAAATTTATTTCCGCATGGAGGTCTTGTATATTTTAATATATTCCGATATTTTTAAAACTTTTTTTGAGACTCGTTTAGACTTAAAAATAGACTTTTATAAATTAAACAAAGTCCTTATATAATTTTTGAAAATTAGATGTTGCAGAGTTGTGAAAACAAATTTTAAATGAAAGGATGATAGGCATTTAATCAAAATCTATTTTAAAAAATAAATTAATAATAGAGAACATTGATAAGAAATTAGGAGGACTTTATGGAATTTACTCATTCCATTACAGTAATCAAAAAAAGTCGGCGACCAACTATCCTTTATTAAAAAATGACATTTGATCCCATATTTTTCTCAAACTGTCACTCTCGTTTCTTTTCCCTATTATCTCTCGGTTTTTTTAAGTTTGGAACAAAACTTATTTTTTAATAATTTTCGAAGTTTTTTTAAAATTACGTTAGTTATTTTTAGGTTATTTGGATTCAAAAATATGAATAATCAAGACAAGAACAAACATCAAAATACTCAAAACCAAACAAATGCGACTAAAGAGAATAATCAAAAGGTCTTTTAAATTCCTTAAATTTATAAGGTTTTAATTCAATTTTTTAGTCCAATCAACATTCGCGAAGACAGAATAATCAAACCAATCAAAACAACCAACAATCAGGACAAACTTCTCGTGGGAACAACCAACAACAATTTCATAGAAGAGATTTTCGGCAACAAAAATGGCAGCAAAATCGAGATAAAGCCAAGCAATTTAAAACTGCTAAAACTAAGGTTTTATTTTCTTAGATCCTTAATTTTCTTGGATATTAACTTGTTTTTACAATCGGTTCTCTTTCTGCCTCAATTAGTTAGGCCTAGTATTTTAGTGGGATTCTCAAATCTTTTCATATTTCCGTGGCTTCTACTCTATCTATTGCCTGTCCAGTTTACTTCAAAATTTTTCTTAAACTTTCAGTTATTTTTTAAATATTTTTAGGAACGTACAGACCATGCAGGTATTCCAATGATTGGTGAAATTAGCGATTGTCTAATTTGTTGTCAACGTTCCGATCTTTTTGGACTGGGGGAGTGCATGCATCCGGTTTATTTTTATTTTAATTGAAAATAATTATAATTTATTTTATAGATTTGTATGGAATGCTCACTACGTATCCGCGTTATTGGAGAGACAAAACAATGCCCACAGTGTCGGACTGATATTCCTATTGTATGTTTTTTATTTTGTGGGGTAGATGAGGAGGGTTCAGAGATCAGTGGCTCGTAACTAAAGTTTTTTGGAATCCCCCTTTTTGTGGGCTTGGTCTGAATTTGAATTTAGTTTTTATTCTTTCTGGATCTGGAATCAAGATCAAATTGTTTTCTTAACATTTTGATTTTTCCTTGATTTGGGATCAAGAATTTACATATGTTAGGGTATCCGTTTGAAGCAAATCCATATCTTCCTTAAGATTTCCTGTCTTTTTATTTTTAAGTTCTGTCCTTGTCAAAATCCTTACTTATTTAAGCTTTTCATTGATTTTCCCCCTCAAATTTAACTTTTCTATTTCCCTTTCAATTTTGCAGCTTTACTATGTATCTGCTCCTCCTGGGCAAAAACTTCTTTTAAAGCTGCCATCAAATTGTATTGACGATACTGAATATGAAGCTAAATACTCCGTCCGTTTTGATTCAAAGTATGCCTTGGAATGTTTTGATTCTTATATGGCTAATCGTTGCAATGAATGCACTAAAAGGTTTTTTTATTTTTTAAAAATATTTTAGAATTTTTTCTAATTTTAGTGGACAACGTGTTGAGTTTGGAACGTTTGCCGAACTTAGGTCGCATATGAGTCAAGATCATCATCTTTCTTTCTGCCGAATTTGCTGTGATAATTTAAACGTATATAGTTTTATTTTATGTATATGATGGAGGAGGGTTTTACGGGTACTTTTGGTGTTAATAAATAGGCGCTACGAACGCGAGTGTTTTGAACACATGTATTCTTGCTTTTTTAGCTTCTTTTTATTGGCGCTGCCGAAATTTTTTGAATTTCTGAAAGCAAAGACCTTGGCAGTTTCCCCCTATACTTCGATTCGTTTAAATGACCGTCATCAACTTTAGTTTTAATTATTTACCTTTTAGGTCCTCATAAAAGACCGTCATGTATATACTCGTGAAACACTTCAATTACATATGAATGGAAAGCTCAAATCTGAACAAAATGGATTTAGAGGTTTCTTTTATTTTTTTCAATTATTTATCAATTTTTAAAAAAGGTCACCCAACGTGCAATTTTTGTGAAGAACGTTTTTATGATGATGAACAGCAATATCGGCATTTACGTAAAGAACACTATTTTTGTCAGTTTTGTCATCAAGAAGGGCTTGAAAACAATGTATTTTATAGGTTTGTTCGAAGAAATTTTTTTGAATTCTTAGAGTTCTTTTGAATTTTGGTTAATTTTATAAGTCACTTTTTTGGTTTTCTTTAAATTTCTTTTTTTTTATAAGAATATCCCCTGACTCAATTTTCATATTTAATTCAAATTTTTATTTTAAAGAAATCAACATCAACTTAATCAACATAATCGTCGTTTTCATCATCCTTGTCTAGACCAGGAATGTTTACAAATGGGAATTGTTTTTGTTTCTGACGTTGAATTGAATGTTCATAAGGTTGTTAATTTAAAATAATTTTTTGAAAAAAAAAATTTTGATAAAAAATAAAAAATTTTTAGGCTAAACAGCACCATCGACTTACACAAAATGGTAGTGGATCTAGTCGTGGAGGCACTATCCCATTAGAATTTCACTTTGTGCATAGTCGTGGAGGTGGAAGTTCTTCACGTCAAATGCAAAATGAAGATAATTTGCCTGTTGAACAACAACAAGTTTTGCAAAAACCGAGCAGGTTTTCTTAAGATTTTTGAAAATTTCAATAATTTCTTTCCAGTCAAACTGTTCGTATTGTTCCTAGTGCTCAAAGTCAACAACAGAATGTAAAAATTGTTAAATCGTCTTATACGAATCCACTTCAATCGACTGATAATTTTCCAAGTTTGACTACTTTTGATCAACAAAATGTTTCTTTTGTTCCATATGGTGCTCCTCCAGGATTTGAATCTATTTTAACAACGAATAATTTTAATGTTAATAAAAATAAGGTTTTGGGGGTTTTTAATTTTTTTGAGGGTTAAGAATTTGAAAAAAGATTTCCGTAGGAAGGATTTCTGGAGGGTAGGGTTCTTTTTGCCTATTGTGGGGATTTTTCTTTATTACTAAACTTTAAATTAAAATTTTCAATCTTTAGGCCTCTGGACAACAAAATGGAATATTAACAACAAGCCAATTGCCCTTAACTTCTGCTGAACAATTTCCTTCGTTGGGTGGTACAAGTGGAAGTAGCAATAGTAACACAGGCAGTAAAACTAATAAAAATACTGCAACTGTTTGGGGACAAAAATCGAATAAAGATTTGGTAATTTTTCAAATTTTTTAAGCTTAAAAAATTATTTTTTTATTTTTCAAGTTCAATCCGAAAAAAGAAAATAAATTAAATATAAAGAAGGAAGAAGAACCTAAACGCCAAGCTTTTGTGCCTGCCCCAGATTGTTGGCCAGAACATATGTTAAAGAAATTGAAGGCGCGTGAATTGGGACTTCCCGATCCGGAACCGATTGAACCGCCTAGTTGGTTAAATCCACCGAAGAAGGAGAAAAAGAGAAAGGTTTGTTTTTTTTTTGTTATCGGGGCTTTATTAAAGAGGATACTTATAAAAATAGATACTCTTCAGGTTGGGATACTTTTTTCGGTGAATATCGGTTATCTCCCCCGCATTTTTCTTCTCTTTCTAAATTGTTGACCATTGGGTGAGGGGTGCTGCTACCTGAATATACCTTTAAAATACACTTTATTTTAAGTAAGTGTAATTTTCTAGCCCCAAAATGTATTTTATAATTAATTAGGTTCGACTCTGCTTAACAATCGAAAATTATTTTAAAAAAATTTCTTTTTTCAAGACAAAAACGGTAACTGCAGCATCACTTATGAATCGTTTAGCTGCTACAGAAATGTCTGAATTAGCTTCATCTTCTTCAAAATTTAATTCATTGTCTGCCTATGATGAAGCAAAAAATGACAAGAAAAGTTAAAATATGGTTTTTTTAAATATTATATTTTATATATTTCGAGACAAAAAATACTACTAGTAGAGAGAGAGAGAGAAATTTACTTCTATATTTTGTAAAAGTTGTTTTTTTTTGGATAAATTTTATTGGGAAAAAATTCTTTAAATTTTAGAAAAAAATATTAAAAAAATTTTTTTTGGAATTACAAAGTGACACTCATTCTTTTTGTTCCAACCAAGTATTTGCTGTTTGCAATGTCTTCATACTTTGTCTATTAAAGCACAGATCCAACAGTGCCTTTGGTATCGTTTTTTCATGCCGACCATAATCCTGTACATTACCCACATAAGTTAGTAACATAATATGGTGACGTGCAACATTAAAACAAACTTCAATTAGTCGGAGTATATCTGTATATCTTCTTGCGCCTTGTAGGGGGCCATAACGATTCTGTTAATTTTTTTGGGATTATTCAATAAGAGTGTCAGATTTGAAAAGATGATCTAGATTTTTGTAAAATAGGACGTTTGGATCGGAAAAATTCTGTTTTATGCGGATAACCTGGACACCCCTTTCAATAAGAAGCGGGGTTTACTTGGACTATTTGAGAGTGTATTGATTTGGTCCAATGCCCGGGATTGGGAATTGCCTTGATGAGAGATTTAGAGTGACCAATTATCACACACCTGTAATATTGTTATCAATATTTTTGCATAATTCTCAGCCTCAATTTGCAACATCTGTCTACCATATTGGCTTAACCCCTCTGTTACCATATGCGAATAAATTAAAGCCCGTATAAGAACATATTCCTCGTCGGAGAGTTGCAGTTGAGTGAAAGGACCCATGCTATCCAGAAACACTCTTTTGACATATTTCTTTACTCTTAATTAAAAATCAAAATTTTAAAATATTTATCTTTATGCAGTCGGATCTTACTATCCGAGAGGCACTCCCACCCGTTGGGTTATTGGGTTTAAAATTAATTTACGTTAAATCCCCATTATAATGTTCTCCACTAAAACAGTCAAATAACGATATCCCACAAGGCAAAGTAACTGTTTCGCATTTTTTGCTGCAAGAAAATTGTCGTTCAGCAAGTATGACGAGGGGCATAGCAATGGATGTAAGAAGACAAATCTATGAAAAATTTTTTTAATTGCCCCGAGGGGTTTTGTGATAATTAAAAATTCGAAGAAATACTGGGGAAGTCTGCCAGGTCTGTCCATATTTAGGATAATCTAATAAGGAGGGATTTCTAGAAACAAGAGGTAAATTATGGCAGGGTTCCAATGTATTTTTTCCATTACCTTATCAGATAAATACATTTTGTTAAAGAAAGGTAATGTTTTTGCAAAATCCACAATTAAAAGTAAATCTTCGGTCAGCGTTGAGGGTCGTAATAAGAACGGTCCATTTTTTAGAATAAACGAAAATGTTTCTGGCACATTCAAATGTTTTTCATTCTTGAAAATTCAGAAAAATTTATTTATTATTTAATTCAGAAACCGTATATTCTTGGCTTGTTGCGTGCAAATTTTCAGTTCTTGTAAGCAATATTTCCAATGAATTACAAGGATACCCATAATGCCAATCAGGAACATTTACTCTTGAATTTCTAATTTGACGAGCTTTTTTGTCTATCAAGAGTAGAAATTCAATGATTTGAGTATCCTGCCCAATTGTTATTGGTGTTTCCTTAAAAAATAAACTTAATCTATAATATTAAATTTGAATATACATAAACTATTAAATTTAATGAACTTTTTAATTATTAAAATTATTTTTTACCGCAACAGAATTTGACACCTCAAACGCATTTTTTTCAATATGTTCCTTAACAACTTTTCCTTGAAGAATCAGATATTTAAGTCTATTTTTAATATGTCTATGTGTTTCCATGAAAGCTTCAGCATTGTTTCCTCGTAAAGTCATTACATTCATTCCTGCCAAAATGCATTTATCAAAACGGCAACTTTTACATTTTAAAGATCCTTAAAATTTTAATGAATTAAATTTATTTTATTATTATTTGTTCACCTTTAGAAACATCACAATCTCCATTATTGTTACATTTAAACATATTTTTATTAGAAATACAACGACGAAAAAAGTGTTTACAACCTGATAAAATGGTTTTAAAAATTAAATTTAAACGCAACTTTAGATGTTAGTGTATAGAAACTAAGCTCTAAGTTCGATCTTAATCTTAGGCATTCTTTATTTAATATTTAAGTTTAATCTTAATAAACCTTTTAAGTTTAATAAACATAATTTTAAGTTCAATCTTAAATTAAGTTTTAAGTCTAAGCTTAATAAACCTTCTAAGTTTAATAAACCTAATTCTAAGTTCAATCTTAAATAAGATTCTTATTTAATAATCAAGTTCAATCTTAATAAACTTTGTTAAAGTTTATAAACTTGATTCTAATTAATTGGACAACCAGAACATAGAAAACAAGAAAAAAACTAGGTGGTTTTATAATTTCTTAACACACCATACATATAAATTATAATATTTTTTTCGCGTATAATTAATTAATTTACCATCACAACACATAGCATTATAAAATACATATCCACTTGCAATATGTCCACAAACGGTACAATTTGTTGGAAATGCGCGTTTTTTCTTACTATTTTTTGGAACCGAAGAATTTTCGGATTTATTGAATCCTTCATTAATTCCCCTAGTTCCTTCCTCATTATCATTATATTTTTGCTTATCTACAAAGAATTCATTATTTATTCTGTTAATATTTCCTTTTTTTAATATTTGGGTATTCAAGTTGTTGAAGAAATAAAAGTCTGACATTTTTTACTTTAAACTTCTTTATAAATTAATAATTAACAAAATTTTTGAATTTTAAAATTTTAAAATTAAAAAAAAAATTTAATATTCGTTAAGGGAGTAAATTTAGTATTTATGAGGTTTATCTATTGGATATTTAATTCTTAATATTCTTTAATATTTGAGCAGCTTTTCTATTTTGGGAAATTGTTTTATTGAAATAAATAAAAAATATGTACGATTTGGCAATTTTCTGTTAAAAGCATAAAATAAGAATTATTTCTGAAATTTTATTACGGTGTTGTTCAAAAACGAAAAGTTAAAGGGGGGCTATATCTGGCCAACAACATTAATTTTTTACAAATTAATTCTGAAAAGAATGCTTAAAGTGTCTAAGTTAAGAAACCCTGAGATTTTAATAACAAAAGTTAAATACAAAATGATAAAAATTGGATTAATACTAGGTATTGCACTTATAATCAATTTAAACTAAAGTGATGAAATTATAATTTTATTTATGGATTATAGCAGCAATTCACATGGATTATTGCCAGCTCAAGTATTTTTAAGGATCTATAGAGTTGTAGATATTAATTAATTCCAAAATTAGTTCATTAAACTCTTTCAATTTTATGTCCATTTTGTAATAATTTTTGCCAAGTAACATAATTTCGTATAAAATTTTAGCGAGAAAAAAGATAAAGTTAACTTGGATGCAGTAAATGAAAGCTGTGTAAATATTCAGTATACATTGAATGATTTTTGTGAAATAAAAAATCCAAACACTAAATAAGAACTAAATAAAACATGTAGTTTATTACAACTAGTGAATCCAAAACAAAAATATTTTCTAAAATGGAATTAATTCAATAAGAATTTTTACTCATAATTAAATGATAAATGTGGAAACTGAATGATATCACAGAGGTAATTTAAAATAACAAAAAAATAAAATTTAAATTAGTCAAATCACCATAAAGATAAAAGGCACTTATCGTCATAAAAGTGTTCATTCCCTTCCCTAACATGTTTAACTGTTGGCAGTTCAGAATAGGCGGTAGCCTTAAATTCTTTTTGATTACGCCAATCAAGTGCTCTCTCATGTATTGTTTTCCAAAGACAAAAATAGGCTTAAATTAAATTTAAATTTAAAAATAATTAATTCAAACAACCTGCAGGCTGAAAACTCAAATACATTTTGTGTTGTACAAGTTCAGGTCTTTTAAGCATATAAGGAATATCATTGATCCCAAAAACACATGATCCACTAGAATATTGTTGTGCTAAAGATAACAAGGTTTTTGAGTTTCAGTTTTAAAGTTTTAAAGTTTGAACTTAAAACTTAAGTTCGTAAACTTTATTTAAAATGTAGCTCTAAAACTTTAAGTTATCAACATTTTTTAAGTTTATTTAAACTTTAAGATTGATTTCTTTAAGTTTAATCTTAAAATGTTTGTAATGTTTATTTCAAAGTAAGATCAAGATTGATTTTTTAAGTTTGAACTTAAAAAAGTTTGTAAATGTTGTTTTTCAGGTTTAATTAAATTTAAGTTTGTGAATTCTGTTTTAAGTTAGAACTTAAACTTAGGTTAATTAATTTTCTTTTCAAGTTTATTCTTAAAACAATAAGTTTGAAATATTAAAAACCAATAAAAACCTACAATAACATTTATGGAAGGTAGCTGAACTCCAAACTTGATAACGAGAAATATAATAAGTATCAGGGAGAAAAGGCTCATTTGGATGTCGTTCAGCCATTGATTTCACTTCCTGTTCAATAATTGCTGTAACATTTCCTTTTTTATGTTTAAGACACTCCGTTCTTTCAAAATGGAAGGCTGCAGCGTTAAATCCTCCGGGAATTTTTAATTCTGAAAATTTTGATTTTCTCAGTTCTAGTTTTAAATTTTAAGCACCTTGTGGATTTCCTGTAATACTGGTCCAAACAGCTTCATCAGGACAAGCTGTGTGCTGCAAAAATCTCATTAATTCATGCACTTTAGGACTAGCGACAATTACATTAGCTGCTTCACGTGGAACCAGAGAAGACATACTTGACTTCCATAAGGTTAATGTAGGCTTGATATTCTACAGAATATTAGTTGTTTATTTACTTAGAGTGTTACTTACCTTAAGTTCTGCACCAAGCCTGCCAGTTTGATACAAAGAAACTTCCGTATTGACAGATCCGTGAAGTTGTTTAAAAATTCGGACCATCTGTTTTGAAATTTAAATTTTTAAAATACAGATTGAGAGAGATACCTCCAAATTTGTTTTTAAAGGCAGATCAAATCCACTCAGATACTAAAAACGATAATTGATAAACGAATATAAGTATGTTTTACTTGAAAATATTTCCAGTCGTGTTTATGCTCAGTCAAATACCGAAAACAATTATAAAGCGAACGAGCTACTCCAAATTCAAACCAGCCAACAGGGTTAACACTTGCCTTTAAAATATGCCTATTTTTAGATACCTAATTCTAAATAACCTACCATAACAAAAATATTCGGAAAACAGTCAGTAAGTAATACGATAGAATCTTTGAATTCTTTACTTGCTTTCTCATCAATCGAAATACAATAAATATTTTGAGGCTTAAAATTAAAAGCTCAAGCCTAAATTCTAAGTGCATACTTGATAAATAGCACTCATCATCATGTAAACTTGAAAAGCTGATTTATACACAAGAATGCCATAGGCTAGAAGAAATTCTCGTTCTTTTTCTGAGAGTGGTTCATTAATAAAGGGAAACATTTCTTTAAGCCGAGTACACCTGTGAAATAAAATAACAAACTTGGAAACTTAAGTTTGTAATTTTCTAAGCTTAAGAATCAACTCACCGTTGACTGACAGTCTCCCCACTTTTTGCCAGGTCTGTAAATAAATTTTTGTCTTCATTAGTAAAAGCCCATTCTTCCAATTTTTTATGTTCTTCACTGTCAAGTTTGCCATTACCCATTCGTTCACACCAGTTGTTATCCTTTGCTGGAATCCCCTTTACAAATTTTGCAAAACATGTATTTATCATATTTCTGAAATTTTAAGAATAATCTTAACTTTCTAAAAATTTCCAAGAATCACCTTAACCGCAAGCTCCTTTCATTCAAATAATTTTCTGATTTATCCAGATTAGGGGGAGGCCCTGGCAAATTGCGATAATAACGATAGGGAGAAACTTCCTTGCTGTTATGAATGATAAAAGGGGTACCATACCAAAGAAGTGATGAGGCCTATTTAATAAACAGAAATAAAATTTAAAATTCGAATAGATTAGAAAGAATCACCAAGAATAATAAAGCAACAAGCAGTAACAAAGAAATAAAAATAGAAGGAAATCTTGGAGACTTTTGAAGCTTTTGCCAAATCAAAATGATTTTAGCTGTCAATTTAACTACAAAATTCTTAATGTTAGAAAATAATGGTTGCATATCTCAACAAATTGTTTTCAACATATCTCAAAGGTTTTGTGACTTGGAATGTTGGAGTAGTTAACTTGTGGTTTTCATTTAATTTTAAAATTTAGGTTGTTTAATTCGTACGCGTCCTTGTTAATTTTAAATTAAATAAAAAGCACTTAAATACTTAAGATCTTAAAAAATTAGTGTAAATCAGAACTTAAGTTTATAATAAATTTTACATAAATCAGAACATTAATTTTTAAAAAGAATAAAATTAATAATATTAAAACCGACAGTAATAGCCCTTATTCATTTAATTTTTTTCAAATTTAATTAAATTTTAATTTTCTTATTTCCAATCACTTGGCTATATTTCCACATCGACTTAAAATCGAATACAAAATCAATTTATTAATTAAAAATCCATTTTATTCAACAAATTATTTAATAAATTCAAACATGTTTATTTAATAAATCAAAGCTATAATTAATGAATATTTTAAGTGATATACCTATATAAAAGGATTGAGATCACAGATATAAAAATAAAATTTAAATTAGTCAAATCACCATAAAGATAAAAGACACTTATCGTCATAAAAGTGTTCATTCCCTTCCCTAAAATGTTTAACTGTTGGCAGTTCAGAATAGGCGGTAGCCTTAAATTCTTTTTGATTTCGCCAATCAAGTGCTCTCTCATGTATTGTTTTCCAAAGGCAAAAATAGGCTTAAATTAAATTTAAATTTAAAAATAATTAATTCGAACAACCTGCAGGCTGAAAACTCAAATACATTTTGTGTTGTACAAGTTCTGGTCTTTTAAGCATATAAGGAATATCTTTAACTCCAAAAATACATGAACCACTGGTATAACGATGTGCTAAAAATAAGGTTTTTACGTTTGCAAATTATTTTTTAAGCTTGAACTTAAAGTTAAATATGCAAACTTTAATTACAAGTTTATTTTTAAAATTCAAGTTTGATTTCCTTTGTTTAAACTTAAGCATGATTTAAAATGTTCATTTTCAAGTTTGATTTAATTTAAGTTTGCAAAATCTTTTAAAGTTTAAGCTTAAACTTAAGATTGTAAACTTTATTTTAAGTTTACTTTTAAAACTTTGTTTGGATTTTATGTTTGATTTCAACAAAGTTTGTAAATGTTCCTTTTCAAGTTTGATTTAATTTAAGTTTTCAAGTTTAGTTATAAAGTGATATTCTAAAACTTAAGTTTGATTTTTCAAGTTTAATCTTAAAAAGTTTGTACTGTTGTTTTTAAAGTCTAATTCATTCAAGTTTGTAAATGCCTTTTATTATATTGGAACTTTAAGTTTATAATGTTGTTTTCAAGTTTCTTTTTAAATCTAGTGCTTGAAACACTAAAAACCTACAATAACATTTATGTAAAGTAGCTGAACCCCAAACTTGATAACGAGAAATATAATAAGTATCAGGGAGAAAAGGCTCATTTGGATGTCTTCCAGCCATTGCTTTCACTTCCTGTTCAATAATTGCTGTAACATTTCCTTTTTTATGTTTAAGACACTCCATTCTTTCCAAATGAAAGGCTGCAGCGTTAAATCCTCCGGGAATTTTTAATTCTGAAAATTTTGATTTTCTCAGTTCTAGTTTTAAATTTTTAAATTTTAAGCACCTTGTGGATTTCCTGCAACAGTGGTCCAAACAGCTTCATCAGAACAATAAGTGTGCTGCAAAAATCTCATCAATTCATGCACTTTAGGACTGGCGACCATTACATTAGCTGCTTCACGGGGAATCAAAGAAGACATACTTGTCTTCCATAAGGTCAATGGAGGCTTGATATTCTATGAAATTTAATTGTTTATTTAATTTGGCCTCTTACGATCTCAACTCACCTTAACCTCATTACCAAGTCGGGCAGGCTGATACAAAGAAACTTCCATATTGACAGATCCATGAAGTTGTTTAAAAATTCGAACCATCTGTTGAGAAATTTAAATTTTTAAAATACAAATTGATATAGATACCTCCAAATTTGTTTTTAAAGGCAGATCAAATCCACTCAGATACTTAAAATGTAGGTATTTAATAAATAAAAATAGGTGCAAGATTTCACCTGAAAATATTTCCAGTCGTGCTTCCTTTCAGTCAAATAACGAAGGCAATTGAAAAGTGAACGAGTTACTCCGAATTGACACCAGCCGACAGGGTTGACACTTGCCTTTAAAATAAATATTTTTTAATTGTTTTATATAAATTTACATTAACCCTACCATAACAAAAATATTTGGAAAACAGTCAGTAAGTAATAAAATAGAATCTTTAAATTCTTTGCTTGCTTTCTCATCAATAGAAATACAATAAATATTTTGAGGCTTAAAATTAAATTGAAATCAAGTTCTAACTCAAAGCGCATACTTGATAAAAAGCACTCATCATCATGTAAACCTGAAAAGCTGATTTATACACTAGAATGCCATAGGCTAGAGGAAATTCTCGTTCTTCCTCTGAGAGGGGTTCATTAATAAAGGGAAACTTTTCTTTAAGTCGAATACACCTATAAAATAAAAGATCAAACTTGAAAACTTAAGTTTGCAATTTAATAAAAATAAAACTCACCGTTGACTGACAGTCTCCCCGTTTTTTGCCAATTCTGCAAATAAATTTTTGTCTTCATTAGTAAAAGCCCATTCTTCCAATTTTTTGTGTTCCTCACTGTCAAGTTTGCCATTACCCATTCGTTCACACCAATTGCTATTGTTTGCTGGAATTCCTTTCACAAATTTTGCAAAGCTTGTATTTACCATATTTCTGAATTAAATAGCAATTAGGTATAATTTCAAAAATCAAAAATCACCTAAAACGCAAGCTCCTTTCATTCAAATAATTTTCTGATTTATCCACATTAGAGGGAGACACCACAGGCAAACTGCGATTATCTCGAATGGAATAGACTCCATTACTGGCCGAAAAGCTATAAGGAGTGCCATACCAAAGAAGTGTTGATACCTATTTTTGAATTATTTTAATGACAAAAATTCTTGTTCAAAGAAATTAACAGAAAAATAATTGAGAATTCTGATAGGAAAAAAATCAAAAATTCACCATAAATAACAAAGCAATAAGCAAACAAGCAATAAGCAAAAAGAAGGAAATGAGAAAAGAAGGAAATCTTGGTGACTTTCGATATTTTTGCCAAGTCGCCATTTTTTGAATCAAATAAGAATTATTAAGCATTTTAATTTTTTAAATAACTAAATTACTACGGGAAATAAAATTATTAATAACAGAAGAATAAAAGAATTATTTTTAATAGATTTCTTGGTGCTTAAAGATATGATGTCTGTATCTCTTTTATAGACAAGTGGACTTTTATAGTCAAGCTTTGCTGCTCACATTATCGAAGCAGGTAAATAAATTTTTAATAGAATTTTAATAAAGAATTAAATTTTAAATAAAATTTTCCAATTATAAGTACGCTAAAATAGTTTTTTCAAAAATTTTTATTGGCGCCAAAGCTTGCGCTACAGGCGAAAATTTTGAGAATTTTAAGGTTAAATTTAATTTTTTAACTAAAAAGTCGATCTGAAAGTATGGACTTATAAAATAAGTAAGAATCGCAGCCCTGTTTAAATATTCCTTAAAAACTTTTTAAAATTAGATTAGAACAAATTTGTAATGAACTTGAAGTGAGAATATTAATTTGTAAAAAAATTAAAATAACCCTACTAAAACATTAATAGTCACTATTAATTTAATTTTTTTTCAAATTAACCCTAAATCTTTTATTTCCACTTAATCGAGCTTATTCATATTGGATTAATTAAAAAATCCATTTTAAATAACAATTTATTTAATAAATTAAAAATTTTATAATTAAAGCTATAATTAATTAATATATTAAGTGATACACGTGAAAAACAGAGTGATATCACAGAGGTCAAAAATATAGTTTTTTATATATAAATCCCGTAATTTAAAAATTCTCTTAAAATTAATATTGTAAATGCTGTAAACGAATAGAGAATTTCATTTTTTGGAGAATTTTGGTTAATAAAAAATAAAAGGCTTAAAGAAGGCAAAAAAATTTCGGTTAAAGCATTAACAATAAAATTTTAGATATAGAAAAATTGAGGGAAAACGGATTTTAAGTGATTGTCAATAGATAAAAATAAAAAAAAATAAACTTAAATTAGTCAAATCACCATAAAGATAAAAGACACTTATCGTCATAAAAATGTTCATTCCCTTCCCTAACATGTTTAACTGTTGGCAGTTCAGAATAGGCGGTAGCCTTAAATTCTTTTTGATTACGCCAATCAAGTGCTCTCTCATGTATTGTTTTCCAAAGACAAAAATAGGCTTAAATTAAATTAATTTTTAAAAATAATTAATTCGAACAACCTGCAGGCTGAAAACTCAAATACATTTTGTGTTGTACAAGTTCTGGTCTTCTAAGCATATAAGGAATATCATTAATTCCATAAACACAAGAAGCACTAGCAAAGTTTTGTGCTAAAAATAGAAAAAAGTTTTTAAGTTTATAAATTTATTTTTAAAGTTTGAACTTATACATGCTTAATTTCGTAAACTTTCTTTTCAGGTTTATTTTTAAAACTTTGATTTTTAAGTCTGATCTTAAAAAAGTTTGTAAATGTTGTTTTCAAGTTTGATTTAATCCAAGTTTGAAATTTTTGTTTTAAAGCTTAAACATAAACTTAAGTGTGCAATTATCTTTTCAAGTTTATTTTCAAAACAAAAAGTTTGATTTTTTAAGTTTGAACTTAAACACAATTTAAAATATTGTTTTAAGTTTAATTTAACTTAAGTTCGCAAATTCTATTTTAAAGTTTGAGCTTAAACTTAAATTTACAAATCTTTCCACGTGTATTTTTAAACTTAAGTTTACATAAACTCTAAAACCTACAATAACATTTATGTAAAGTAGATGAACCCCAAACTTGATAACGAGCGATATAATAATTGTCAGGGAGAAAGGGCTCATTTGGATGTCTTTCAGCCATTGCTTTCACTTCCTGTTCAATAATTGCTGTAACATTTCCTTTTTTATGTTTAAGACACTCCGTTCTTTCCAAATGGAAGGCTGCAGCATTAAATCCTCCGGGAATTTTTAATTCTGAAAATTTTGATTTTCTCAGTTCTAGTTTTAAATTTTTAAATTTTAAGCACCTTGTGGATTTCCTGTAACAGTGGTCCAAACAGCTTCATCAGAACAATCTGAGTGCTTCAAAAATCTCATTAATTCGTGCACCTTAGGACTGGAGACCATTACATTAGCTGCTTCACGGGGAACCAAAGAAGACATACTCGACTTCCATAAGGTTAATGGAGGCTTGATATTCTAAAAAGGTTTAATGTTTACTTAATTTTTGTGAGTCACTTTAAGTTCTTCACCAAGCCTGCCAGTTTGATACAACGAAACTTCCATATTGATAGATCCATGAAGTTGCTTGAAGATTCGAACCATCTGTTAAGAAAATTAAATTTTAGGAAAGATACAAATTGAGAGATACCTCCAGATTTGTTTTTAAAGGCAGATCAACTCCGCTCAGATACTAAAAATGTATTTAATAAATAAAAATAGGTGCAGGATTTCACCTGAAAATATTTCCAGTCGTGCTTCCTTTCAGTCAAATAACGAAGGCAATTGAAAAGTGAACGAGTTATTCCAAATTCACACCAACCAACAGGGCCAACACTTGCCTTAAAAAAAGGTTAAAACGATATTATAATTAACCCCTACCATAACAAAAATATTCGGAAAACAGTCAGTAAGTAACAGCATTGAATTTTTAAATTCTTTACTTGATTTTTCGTCAACCAAAATACAATAAATATTTTGAGGCTTAAAAAAGAATTGAAATCAAGTTCTAACTCAAAGCGCATACTTGATAAATAGCACTCAGCATCATGTAAACTTGAAAAGCTGATTTATACACTAGCATACCATAGGCAAGTGGAAATTCCCTTTCTTCTTCTGAAAGAGGCTCATCAATAAAAGGAAATTTTTCTTTAAGTCGAATACATCTGTAAAATAAAAATCAAACTTAAAAATAAATTAAGTTTGTAATTTTATACGGATAAACTTGAGAAGTTAAGTTTGTAATCTCGAAAAATAAACTTAAAAAAATAAACTTGAAAATAGTCAAGTCTGTAATTTCTTATAAATAAACTTGAAAATAAATTAAGTTTGAAGATATATTAGTTAGTTAAAAAATATCAACTAAAATTTTTACTCACTGATTATTGACAGTCTCCCCAGGTTTTATTGATTCCTCTGTAGAAAAAGTTTTGTCTTCATTAGTAAAAGCCCATTCTTCCAATTTTTTATGTTCTTCACTGTCAAGTTTGCCATTACCCATTCGTTCACACCAATTGCCATCCTTTGCTGGAATCCCCTTTACAAATTTTGCAAAACTTGTATTTACTATATTTCTGTAATTTTAAAGTGTAATCTTAATTTTCTAAAAATTTCCAAGAATTTACCCTAAACGCAAACTCCTTTCATCCAAATAATTTTCTGATTTTTCCACATTAGGTGCAATTTCCAAATAACGTTCAACAGGCAAATTGCGATAATCAGGCGGCATACGATGGTAGGAAACTTCCCTTCGGTCATAAAAGCTGTAAGGCGTGCCATACCAAAGAAGTGATGACACCTATTAAAATAATTTATTAATATGTTAAACAATCGAAATTCTAGTCTGTAAAGAAAAACAAAAAGAAGAATAATTGAGAATTCTGATAGGTTAAATATAAAAATTAGGAAAAATAGGCCCGACTCGTACAGACCCGACTCAATAAAAATAAGCCCGAAAAAATGCCTCGACTTTCGGCCCGAATCGAAACGGCAACCCCAATAAAAATTAAAAATTCACCATAAATAACAAAGCAACAAGCAACAAAAAAGAAATAAGAGAAGAAGGGAATCTGGGAGACTTTCGATATTTTTGCCAAGTTGACATTTTTTTGAATCTAAAATTCTAATTTTTAAAATTATCAATAATTGAAGCAAAGAAATTGAAAAAAAAATTTTTAAAGGTTCTCAGTTAAAATAAAAAGATTAGAGTAAACAGAGTAGAGAAACAAGGCAAAAATTTATACAATTTTTGTTTGCTAATACAAAAATTAGTTAGAGGAAATTTGGGGAAAATAAAGAGCAATAATAATGTTTAAAAATATTAAAAGATCAATAAATAAAAGAATAATCAAGATATTTAAAATAAATATTTTTGTAAAATATTCCTAAACCAAATTAGTCAAAATTAATTTATAAATTAATTAATCTTAAAGGTAAATAAATAGAGGTTAATATGCTTTTAAGAGGTAATAAACGGCACGGAGCCAATAAATAAATAAACCTATTAAGTACTAGTTTTTAAGTATAATGAGGCAGAAATAGAGTTTATTTTTTCTACTTCAATTGTATTTTTAATGCTACAATTTTTTAAAAGTAAAGATTAAAAATTAAAAATTAAATGGCAAAATTTAAATAATTAATTTTATTTATCTATAGCATTATATATAAATTTGTAGAAGTTTTGCGTAATTAAAAAATATAAAATTAGGAGTAGAGAGCATGTTCTTAGGTTAATCTGGAAAGTTTTTAGCAAATTTTGTTTTTAAAATAATTTTTTTCTATTTAAATATTTTTATTTGAAAAGGGATTAACAGAATTTTGATAAAAATTCGCAACAATAAATAAAGTAAGGGATTATAAAAAAATATTTTTTAAATATTTTTTAAAATAGAAGTGTATAAATTGGAAATGATCAAAAAAATATTCACTAGAGGAATAATTAAAAATTTGTATTAAAGTAATTAGAGAACAAATTTAAATTTTAGGCTTACTTAAACGAATTACAAACTTGAAATAAATTGTATGCTTTAATTTAAAGTATGGAAACTTAATTTATTAAAACTTAAAGAATTAAAACTTGACTAGATTACAAACTTTAAAACTTAAAACTTGAATTTAAAATTTACTGAACTACAAACTTGAAGAAATTATAAACTTTAATTTAAAACTTGAAAACTTAAAAATTAAAAGCAATAAATTTAAGTTTGTATAAACAAACTTGAATTTATTAAAACAATGAGAAATTAGTGCTTGAACAAATTGCAAACTTAAAAATGTAAAATTTAATTTAACTTTAATAAATTACAAACTTGAATAAATTAAAGCTTTAATTTTAATTTCGCAAACTTAAATTTATTAAAACTTGGAATAAATTGAATGCTTAATTTTTATTAACTTTAAATAATTTAAAATAAAGCAAACTCTAAACAAATATCAAAACTAGATTGAAAATTTTAAATAAAATAAAATTGAGAAAATTAATAAAATCAATTAAAAAATGTGGGGAAAATTTAAATGCTATATTAATTTTAAACATTTTAAATAAAATATTGAAAAACGTTGCAATAACAAAACATAAAATTTATTGTTTCAGGGTTGTTAAATATTACTTTATTTTTTTGGAAAAATTTTTTTAATGTTTAAAAATGATTTTTGGACTGGTTTTCAGTTTATTTCATTTACCCCTTCAGACTTCACTCACTAGCTTCAAGCCTGGACGAACTTGAGCTAAAATGTGTCTTGACAGACTTTATATATTTGAAAACAAGCTCGAGTATTAACACATACAAAATTTAAAATTTTTTTTATTTATTTTTCAAAAAATTTTAGTAATCAACCTTTATGTCTTAAAATGTTTATTATACCGTGATTTGATATTGTAATAAATTTAATGATTGTTTTTGTATGTTAAATTTGTACAATAAAAGCTTTGGAAAAATCGAGATGAAAAGTAAATATTTTGTTAGACAGTCAATCGACGTTCTGCTGGCGTTGGGTGATAGGGGGTAGATAAATGGGGGAATAAATTCATATGAATAAACATTGCTGTATTTTATGGCCAAGTAATGCTTAACAATAAAATAAATCGATTTTGACTTTTTAAAATTTTTTAAAATTTTTATTTTTTAAATTAAAAAATATTAGAAATTAAATAATTAAAAAAATTTTCTAAAATATTTTTTAATGCTATAGAACAGGTTCAAGTAACATGGATTTAGAGATCGAGCTGGACCTGGACCAAGGCCTAGGTTTTTCCTGTACACAGAGTCCAAGTCCAGACATTTTTGACGTCCTGAGCTTTTCCTGGACTACAGGCCCAGGATCCAGACCAGGTCAATAAATCAAACTTCAGAGTCCAACTCCAGAGTCCAGGCTTTTCAAAACGTCGATTTAATTTCTACGTCGATTTAGGGTTTCATAACCCAAATATAATAATATAACCCTTATAATATAACCTTTATAACCCCAATTTATAACCCCAATTTATAACCCAATTTTATAACCAAAAATTTATAACCCCAAAGTATTGCGAGAGCAATTTACCTCCAAGTCATAACTGCGTTCAAGTTATTGAATCCGGACGCCCAGGTGTCTCATTAAAGTCTCAAAAATGGTTTTGTGTCATTTTCCGGAACTCATCCCCATAGATCGCATGTCCTATATCAAAGCCAATTTGGGAAAGAATGTGCTAAAGCTAGTTGGAGCTGTTTTTGATTCATGGCTATTGTTTAATTTTAGTAGATTGGATAGCGAAGTTGACGATGATTTTAATGAGAAAAATGTTCATTTAATACTCTAAATTTATTTATAGAATTTCTAATAGGTATAAATTTTTCAAAATTTTAAAAAAATTTCAGAAAAATAATTATAAAGAGATCAGCAGCTAAGTTGTGACGATTTTTAACATTTTCCCTTTCTGACCATTTTGAAAAATAATTCGTTTAGGTATATCGTGTATTTTACGCGTATAGGCATTTTAGATTAAATAAGAGAAGAGTTAAGGAAAAGTAAAGCAGGTAGAGAAAAGCAAAATTATTAAAGAATGAATAAATAGTAGTGTTCTATGTATGTTTATGTTGTAATTTATTTCCCGGTGAAAATTTATAAATTTGTGGAGCTTATTTTTTTAATTTTATGAGCTATTTTTCGGGCGCCCCATAAAGTCCACCTGCTTTTGCGGGAGGCAATCAAGTCCCCCTGCCTTGTCGCAGGGGGCAACTCAAGTCCCCCTGCCTTGTCGCAGGGGGCAACTCAAGTCCCCCTGCCTCGTCGCAGGGGGCAACTCAAGTCCCCCTGCCTCGTCGCAGGGGGCAACTCAAGTCCCCCTGCCTTGTCGCAGGGGGCAATTCAAGTCCCCCTGCCTTGTCGCAGGGGGCAACTCAAGTCCCCCTGCCTCGTCGCAGGGGGCAACTCAAGTCCCCCTGCCTCGTCGCAGGGGGCAACTCAAGTCCCCCTGCCTCGTCGCAGGGGGCAACTCAAGTCCCCCTGCCTCGTCGCAGGGGGCAACTCAAGTCCCCCTGCCTCGTCGCAGGGGGCAACTCAAGTCCCCCTGCCTCGTCGCAGGGGGCAACTCAAGTCCCCCTGCCTTGTCGCAGGGGGCAACTCAAGTCCCCCTGCCTCGTCGCAGGGGGCAACTCAAGTCCCCCTGCCTCGTCGCAGGGGGCAACTCAAGTCCCCCTGCCTCGTCGCAGGGGGCAACTCAAGTCCCCCTGCCTCGTCGCAGGGGGCAACTCAAGTCCCCCTGCCTTGTCGCAGGGGGCAACTCAAGTCCCCCTGCCTTGTCGCAGGGGGCAACTCAAGTCCCCCTGCCTCGTCGCAGGGGGCAACTCAAGTCCCCCTGCCTTGTCGCAGGGGGCAACTCAAGTCCCCCTGCCTCGTCGCAGGGGGCAACTCAAGTCCCCCTGCCTTGTCGCAGGGGGCAACTCAAGTCCCCCTGCCTCGTCGCAGGGGGCAACTCAAGTCCCCCTGCCTCGTCGCAGGGGGCACAAATTTTGGTGTGTCCACCTGCTTTTGCGGGTGGCAATCATGCTTTGTGCAGGGGGCAACTCGAAGAAGATACAAGGAGCTGCCTCGTGCAGGGGGCCCCCTGCACGAGGCAGGGGGGACGTCCATGCCGTTTTGTACATTGGACCTGCCCCTTGCTTCGGAGGGCCTCGTCGCAGGGGGCAACTCAAGTCCATCCGTTTTGTATCCAAGCTATAACTGATGCGTCCATAAAAGAAAATGCCTTTAAATTTTCACAAGTTATTTTTATCTTTCCTGCCCTTTTTTTTTATCTCTCCTGCCCTTCTAATACCAATTTCTAAAAAAACGAAGATACAAGGAGCAAAATGAAACTTTAACGAAGAAGGGAATGAAAGAAGCAACACATGAAAGAAGCAACATCTAAGCTATAATGGGAGATATTTATTTCCAGATTCACTTATATGGATTTATCAAAATTTATTCTATACTATTTATTTAAAGAAAACTTTATCCTTTAACATTTTAACACTCAATTTCACTCAAAATTAGAATTTTAACCAGAAAAGTCAAAATAAACTGACACAGATTTTCTCTTTTATTTTTACTTAAATTATGAATAAATATACATGAAGTATTATTTTTTCGACGCTACTTTTGCTGATTTTTCTCTTTTTTGCTTCAATTTAATTCAGAACGCGTGCAATTTCCTTTTTCCCTTATTTTCTCCTTATTTTCAGCCTCCCAATTTACATTCAATTTATTTCCTCCCAAAAAAGTTGTTCACCAAATCCGGAAATGAGGAAATGCTTGAGGGAGGAAGAAGACCCTTACACGCCCGCATTAAAAGTCAAAAAATTGCAGATTGCGTGAAATAAAAAGGAGGGAGAGGAGGAAAAGGAAAAGCAGGAGAAGAACCACAAAACCCCGGAACTGCTTCTTTATTTCTTATTTATTCTATTGAATTTCCCCTCATTCATTTCCCCCCATTCTCCCTCAATTTTCTCTCAAAGCTTCTCTCTCTCATATATTTTTATTCTAAATCCCCAGTCAACCGGTAGAATTAAAAATAAAAATAAATCTGTTGTGAATCTGGTTTTGCTACGTATAAAATCACAAAAATTCTTGTAAGCTTTCCACCACAAAAATAAATTTTCTCTTTTTTCAACAAAATTTCTTTAAATCTAAAACTAAGAGCAAATGCCTTTAAAAATCAGAATCTCGTTAATTGTAATCATATCATCAATATGTTCTCTAGTTGCTTCATTGCCAGCTCCTCCCATTTTTGAAAGAGTTCCTCATTATCCTGGATTATGCTATTTACCTCCAGGTATTTTATTTGGTTAATATTTGTTAGAAATTTTGAAAAAATACTGAAAAATACAGGACAAGAGGATAATTTAGAATTCCATTAGAAGCTCCCCCCTCAAGCTCCCCTTCTCCGCTCACTAACAAATAAGCACAAGTCGATCTCATTCACCCAAACTGGTTCAGTCGCGAAGGGTGTTGTTCTAGTCTGATTCGACTCTGATCACACGCGCTTTCATTCGCCGAATCAGCTAGAAAATTTCATCAGAGGGCAACGTACTAGCAAAATTAGCGGGTTTAAAATGTATATCCCTTATTAAAAATATTTTTAGAATCAGGTCTGTGTTCAACCATTGAATTACAACAAAAATCACCTGCCCAGACAGGTTTAGAAAACAATATAAACGAGCAATTTAATAAATTCTTGGAAGAAGAAAAATTGAATAAATGGGAAACTTCTGTGGAAAATGAAGAAAATATTTTGGATGAAACCAAATTAATTACAAAATTTTATTTTGATAGTGTTACTGCACAGTGTTATGCTTTTAGTACTCAAGAATGTGGAGGTAATCAAAATCGGTTTGGTTCGGTAGAGGAATGTTTGGATGTTTGTAAATTGGAATTTTAAAATCTTTTGGAGGGTTTTATAAATTTTAGATCAGTCGAATCTCGAAGAGACAAATTCCTTTAGGACACAGAAAATTGTAAATTAAAATGTTATATTAAATAAAGGGGGTTCAAAGCAGCTCCCTCAGTTAGAGGGGAGGGAGTTTTTGAGAGAGTTTTTTGAGAGACTCCTTCCCTCCTCCTTCCTCCCTCCCTCCAGTGAAGGCAGCTCTCCATCCTCCAGTGGATAGCCACATTTTAAAAATCCATGGTAGGCTTACTTATTAAAGAAGGGAGCTATAATATAACGAGATTCGAATGTATATTTAATTTTTCTAATCACCTCAATTACTCCCTTAACAAATATCGTTTTCTCTCATTAATAAAATCACTTTTTCGTTTTTTATCCGTAACTATTTATTTTTTTAAATTTCAATTTTCAATTTAAAATTTATTATCAAAAATATTTTAATTAATTTAATAAAATATTTAAGCGTACTTTTATCAATTAATTTTTAAAATGGAATTTAAATTAATTTTTGTAGACGGCCAAATTTCATTTATTTTGCAGGGTTCTATAAAAATAAAAAATAAATTTATTTTTTAATTTAAATTAAATTTACCGGACAAGAATTTTCACAAACATCGGGAAGCTTTACTTTAAGGCAACGTTTTTGTTGAGCAAGCAAAGTTTGGAGTAATCCAAACAAGATGAGGGCTATCAAGAAATAACTAATCTAAAAAAGAAAGACTTTTTAATTTAACAAAGGAAGGCTTACCAAACAATTAAGCTTCATAATTTTATTAAATTAAGGAATATATTGGGTTGTGATTGATAAATATTATTTTAAATTTAGGTAAATTTAAATAAATATTTATATTATAAGCTGATAAATTATGCTTCCTTGTTTTGTTTGTTTTGTTAAACTCAAGACACGGAGAAGAGAAAAAAGGAGGGAAACAAACATGAACAATAGGGAATGTTTTGTTTGTGGCTCCTATACAACTCATCCAATCGTTAACTCATCCAATCGTTAACTCATCCACACGGCCAAAAACGTTCAACTCATCCAATCGTTAACTCATCCAATCGTTAACTCATCTAAACGGCCAAAAACGTTCAACTCATCCAATTTTTAAAATATCGGGCTAGTTGAGTCCCAGTCAGTTGAGTCCCTGGCCGGTTGAGTTCTTGGTCAGTAGAGTCCCTGGCCGGTTGAGTTCTTGGTCAGTAGAGTCCCTGGCCGGTTGAGTTCTTGGTCAGTAGAGTCCCTGGCCGGTTGAGTTCTTGGTCAGTAGAGTCCCTGGCCGGTTGAGTTCTTGGTCAGCAGAGTCCCTGGCCGGTTGAGTTCTTGGTCAGTTGAGTCCATTGCCAGTTGAGTCCATGGTCAGTTGAGTCCATTGCCAGTTGAGTCCATGGGCAGTTGAGTCCATTGCCAGTTGAGTCTATGGGCAGTTGAGTCCATTGCCAGTTGAGTCCATGGGCAGTTGAGTCTCAACCGGCTGCGACTCAACCTGCTAGGGACTCAACTGGCCCGATATTTCAAGGATTGGATGAGTTGAACGTTTTTGGCCGTGTGGATGAGTTAACGATTGGATGAGTTGATCGTTTTTGGCCGTGTGGATGAGTTAAGGAATTTCAGCCGTTTAGATGAGTTGAACGTTTTTGGCCGTGTGGATGAGTTAACGATTGGATGAGTTAATCGGACACGTTTGTTTGTTGTTGAAAACAAAAGAGAGGAAAAAACATTAAGGAAATTGAAGGGAGAAATGAAAGGAAAAAATGTTGGGAAAAAAGTTTGTAGACAAAGTTGTTCAAAAAAGTTGGAAAATTTCTTGTGATTGAAATGAAATTTTCACAAATTATGATGACTTACCTAAAGCCTATTCTTTGTTGCTTAAAATAAACAAAAAGAAATTTTTTTAATTTTATCGAAAAATAGAAAACACGTCATTTATTTAAATATTTTTATTCTAAATATTTTTTAAAAAAATATTTTATTTATTTATTTTATCAAAAATAATATTTAGAAGATCCTTTCAAATTTTTTAAAATTTTCTCGTTGTTTTAATTTTTCCCTTTCATTGTTTCCTCTAAAAATGGCGTTCACTAGCCTTTGTCCACTGCCACGTAGTTATTGAACCTCCAATTTTACCGTCGTCTAAAGGTATTGAACGGGTTGTTGGCCCTTTAATTTTGAGAAATTTTCTTTCAACAATTTATTTTAATCGTAAAAACCTTCAAAATTGACAAGTTTAAGTGCCGGAGTCCAAAAATTGACAGGCTTGTAAGGATCTTCTTTGCTGTGGATTTCATAATAGCGATTAGGTGTGTGTTTTGGTGAATATACCTTAATGAAGAATATTGAAAAATAAATTTTAATTTTAAAATTCATAGACCCCGTTAAGATTCCTAAACCTCGTTATAAATTGTGCCAGAGTGTGTCTTATAATAAGAGGTATATTAAATACAATGTATTGCCTAGACAGCTGCCTCATCCAGCAGTCCCCTCGCCCAGTTTAAAAAACCTTACACCACCAGCTCCCAGTCCAAAACACTCCCACTCCCAACCCTTTTTCAATTTCCAAAATTAAAAGAAGTTTTCTTTTGTTTACCGATTCACTTCTTGGAGGGTAACTATTATACGCCTTTTTGCCATAAATATCGTCTTGCAATCCCTTGTGAAGCTTAATGCTTTCCTCACACAATTTCTTTTCTAATTGGCGACTTGCATTGTTTATATAATCAACTCGGGAATTGTAATCGTGAATGTTCATTTTGGGTGTATTTTTTGTTACTAAATAAGCTATAATTTATTAAATTAGAATTGGAATTATCATTGATAAAAAATTAATGAAAAATTAATAAAAAGCTATAACTCCAGAACATGGGAATAATAGGCGAGTGCCTCGGCCTCCGTCACGGTGAGGCCTCAACCTCGCGCAACCATAAAAGGAGATAACTATGGGTATAACCGGACCCTTAATGATTGTAGTATCTTATAAAATTAATTTTCGAACTTCAAAAATTTTTTTTTAATTTCATTCTCATCATTTTCTCGCTAAATTTATAATTAAAGAATTTTTATAAAAAATTCTAAATTTAATTAAAATAAGGGTTAAAATTAAAAAAATTAAAAATTCAATCTATTTTTTGGTCTTAAGAATGACAAATTTAAAATTAAAAAAAAATTTTTTTAATCGAGAACGAAAAAAAAAAAGAATGGAAAGAGGTAAACATCAAAAAATTTACACGTTTAAATTCATTTAAAATTTCCAAATTGGGAGAGGAAAAAGAATTGTTAAACAATAGAGGGAAGGTTTTAAAGAGAAAAACAGGTTTTCCTTTTTTGTTCTTGAGAATGAATTTTAAATCGAAAAGGAAAAAAATAAAAAATTTTTTAGAAAAAAAATTTAGAAAAGGCAAGGTGAGTGTGAACATTTATTTAAGGATAGGGTTATTTAAAAATTCTTGAGAAATTTTTTTTTAATTTGGGAAAATTTTTAAATATAAAAAATTTTAAGTAACGTTAAAAATTTGTAGGAAAAATTAAAAAAAAAATTTTTTTTTAAATCGGGAAAATAATTGAAAGGAGAGCTAGAACTTCAATACCTCTGGAAAGAGAGATTACGGTAATATTAATAATTTTAAAAAAATTTTTAAAAATCTTGTGAATTTTTTAAAAGATTTTTGGAATATTTTTTCTTGTATTTTATTCAATTTTTCAATAAAATTTATTTTTCTTATATTCTTCTGATCAATAAAAGGAACTATTTTTGAAACCGTCTTGCAATAAAAATTGACGTTCAAGACAAACAAAAATATAGAAAAAATAGAAAAATCTCATAAAAAAATTTTATTTGGCCCCAAAATAATGTCAACTAGAAGGGTGTGTTATGCCTAAAAATTAATAAAATAAAAGCAAAAATAGCTTTAGCAAAGGAAAAAAATTTTAATAAAAAATGGGATGAATTGTTATCTATTGTTATCTGAAAAATAAGGGTACGAACGCCTCGGAATTTTTTTTGTGTTTGTATTTGGCTTTAAAAGTAAGCTTATTTTTGGGTAATATTTACCTCTGTAAATAAAAATATTAAATGTTAATTTTTAAATTATTTTTATATATTTTATTTATTATATGGGTTATCGAAAGGATAGTTTCAGTACCTCTAAAAAGAGAATTTAAGGTAATTTTGAGGGATTAATTTAAATTATTCTTGTAACTACCTTGTTAAAGCAGCTGGTATTAGATACAAGGAAAAAAGCTGTTGAAGTAGCTTGGGTAAACATATTCAGTATTCTCAAACATTGTTATTCACATAGACGGGCTCAACAGTCAACGAGACCTAAAATACCCCTTCCGAATCCTGATATCCTTTTCTGATCCGATATCCGAACCAAAAGATATTGGTCTTTTTCGGATCTGGGTCCGCCAACCCTAGACACATCCCTGCTTTACCCCCTGAATCTACTCTAGACAGGTGTGGATCAAGTTGAAAAATGACGGGTCTGATTTCGAGTCGGACTCTATAATTTTTGATCGGATTTCGTGTAGCTTGACTCATCACTGTAGATTCCTTTTTTAGCTAGACAACGCTGAACGGATCTCACAACTTTTAAAAGATTTTCGACAACAAATAATTTATCACAATATGTTTAAAATTAAAGAGAAAAAATTTAAATTTTTACAAAAAGATGCTAATAATAAAATTAAAGAAATAATTAATAAAGAAGAAAATCCCCCACCAACTATAGCAAAAATCAACAGAGGACTTGACCACAATTTTTATCAAGGAGATATAATTCTCAACCTTAAACAAGCAGAATTTTTATTTTCAAAATTTAAATTTACTCCATTTCTTAAAAGGAATAGACGACAAGCAATTAATTCTGTGACTTTTCCGACTTCTCTATGGCTAAATCGGACAGTCCCCTACACTTTTGGAAATTCTATTTGTTAGAAAAAATTTTTGGAAAATTTAAATCCTTAAAAATTTAGCTGAGGAAAGGCGCACACGGATCCGACAAGCACTCAGTTTTTGGGCCGATCAGACCTGTCTAAATTTTCGTGAGGAAGAACTTTTTCAAAGGTAGTGAAGGGTTTGGGTAGTTCTGATTGTGAGCTTCTTTGGGCGTTGTATCGTTCGGTTTAAATCTAAATAACGACCCGGTTAAATCCTTATCCCTATCGGAAATCGTATTTAATTGTGGAATCCCGATATGAATTTTAGGTCTTGATACCGCCAACCTTCCGTTTAATCTAATTTTCATTAACTTCCGTATTCAAATGGTACTTCTATGGAATATAGAGCGACACCTAACTTACAGACTAAAAACAAAAAATTTAATCTAGCAATCCATCAGAGACTAGATTACAATTTGGAAAAGGTAATGGATGTTCTAGTTATGTTGGGAAACAAGAGGGGGATCAGTATGTCTCTATTGGAGAAGATTGTGATCAAGTAACTGAATAGAATTTTTGATAAATTGACTCTTTAACTTAAAGTTTGGCATTATTACACACGAAGTTGCACATGCTCTTGGGTTCTTTCATGAGCAATCACGTTGGGATAGAGACCAGTTTGTCAGCGTTAGTCTTGATAATATAAGACATGGATACGAGGATCAGTTTGATAAGGTGGAGGAACGATTTTGTATTTTATTTTAATTATTCTCATTTCTTCTTATTTCCACATTAGGATATCCTGAAAAATCTTCGGGTATCCGAACGAGAATCTGGGATATCAAAAAAATCTGGGATATCTGGAACTCATACTTAGTACATAACCACGCTCTAGTTCAACTTCTACAACTCTAATTAAAAATTTAATTTAAGGCTGTGATTAAATGAGTAATTACAGTAACCCTTTTATTTAATATGCCTAAAACCTCTCCTTTTTCAAAGGAATCCGAGGAAGAAAATGATAATCAACAAGTACCTTACGATTTGGGTTCGGTAATGCACTACTCAGAATGTGAGCTGATAATAACAAAATCACTAAAATATCAAAATGTCAACTTGACTTTTTAGACGCTTTTTCTTCTCCCGATGCCCACAACCCTGTATTATCAGCCAAAGAGCCTTACAATCAAAAAACTATGGGCCAGAGGATTGCTCCCAGCTTTTTAGACGTGCTACTGATGAATAAGCGCTACATGTGTTTGGGTTACTCGAAAAATTAATTTTAAATTTCTTTAAAAAATTAAAATTCGCTAGTAACTAATTATTAATTAAATCAATTTTAAATTCGAGATGACTGCAAAAGTAGAGGTGTAGAATGCAAAAATGGAGGATTTCTAAAGCCAAAAGACTGTAGTCAATGTATATGCCCTTGGGGTTTTGGAGGCAAACTTTGCGATGAGAGAAGGTCAAGTGTTGGGATTGACTCTAATTGTGGAGAGATAATAAAGGTGGGGATGTCTTTCTAAAAAGATTTTTTCACCAAATAGGGTCTCAGAATCTCCCTCGGTCTCAGTCAGTCATAATTCGTTAAAGTGCACCTAAGTTTATTCTGCACCCAAAGCCCAGAACTAACATCCTTTTTAGCTTCCTCTCCGGTTTTCCCGGGCCAAGAGTTTCTTGACTTGAGGCACAAACTCAGGCCCATGAGGCACAATATCCGTCCAAGATCCTGGCCAAGAATTTTAAAATATATCTCGAGTTCTAGCGCCTTTAATTAAACCGATATTAATAAAAAACTAGCTAATTACAAAATAAAAAAATAAAAATTTATTAAAATAATCAAAGTATTTTTTCATCATTTACATTAATTTGGCCATTTAAATTTATTTCACAATTCCAAACTAATGCCTAGAAAATTATTTCTTTAAATTTATCTTCAAATTTATCCTTAATACCTCCAATCTATGCCCTATAATTCCATGAGAATCCTGTTTTCCATAAAATTTTGTTTGTAATTTTTGTGTAAGGGTTTGATTCTGACCCTTAAATTTTAAATTTTTTTATTTTTTGAGTGTCTACCTGTAGAACAAATAAAATATCTTGTCTTCCCCCTCTCCTTGTAGGTTCAATCCCCGCGGTGTCCCAAATTGCTGAGTAGCTTCCAATGCCTTGTCCCTTCTCTGGAATGAGTTCCAAATCACTTCCTGCTAAGTGTAGACTTCTAAAAAATATGTGAAAAGTTGATAGAAAGATAGCAAGATCGGTCCCCGACTCCCCGTCCGACGATGAGAATTTAGGCAATTCCCTGACCCTACTCCAGGGATTTGTTCATTAGCCGGCATCCTCGTTCCCCGAAAAGTTCTAACCAGCGGGTCGGGGACAAACCTAGGGGTAGTTTATGAGGTTCCGGACATCCGAAAGATGTTCTAGAATAGGCTCTTTTCCTACCATTGGGTGTGTACATGGAACAAACCCCATCCAAAGGAAGTTAGTTTATCTAATCTAGATTTCCAAATATTTCTTAGCATGTGGCAACTCCAACTTTAAAATAGACTTACGTAAATTCCTGAGCAGGTTTGCTGGTTAAAACAATCTGGTATTTACAATTTGTTATAAGCTTTATTGTTCTTTGTGAAGTTGGAAATCTCGAACCGTCCTGTTTGAACGTAACATTATTTGATCCATCTTCTATATTTCTAAACTTATTTTATTTGTATCTTTTGCAGTCTTTGTATTTTGAGGGGATTTTTAAGTTTTTTTGAGACTAGCATATTATCTTAGTTAATGAGTTACTTTAGGTACCTATGTATCCAGTGGCCTCTAATTCTATGAAGCGTATCATTTAGGAGGTCTAGTGCCTATTCCTCGAAGTCAATTCCTTGACTTCAAATATCGCTTCATAAAGTAGGCTCTTGGCTGTAAATAGGGCAGAGAGGTCTCTCAAAAAGTGTCAGAGAGAGAAAGAGAGAGAGAGAGTCTAACTGACGTAATAGATCTGACTATAATTTTACTTCTAAAATTAACATACTTTAAAGAGATTGTTAACTGAAACGTTTTTGAAGCATTATTTGAATTTTGTTGCTTCCCAGCACAGCTAGCAGCAGCTTGTTGAACATCCACAGTCATTTTAATAGATTTTAAATGGGCAAAAATAGGGGAAAAATGTTTTTAAAGCCTTATAAGAATAATGACAGATTTCCGTGTTGGTTTATTTTTGCTCTACTGCATTCCATTTGTAAATAGGAGTGTTCCCTTTGGCCATTTCGCAAATTGGCATGCCAGCTGGGGGAAGAGAGAAAAGCAGAAAAAATAATTTAAAAAATGCCTAAACAACTAGAGAGTGTGTATAAGCTTTTTTGAAATAGCTTTAGTTTGTCTAGCTAGATAGCTTTAACTGAGAGAAATATTGACTGCGGCTTGTGTGAAAGTGAAAATTGGAATGGGGATGTTTATTTAGAAACGTGTGGATTTGAAGAGTTTTTTATTGGAAATAAATAATAAAAAACAATATTTATTATAGACGTGAATGAGAGAATCGAGATTTAAATTAACGAGGGAAGGGGATTTTTATCTGAAAATTACGTGAAGATAATAAAGTTCGTCTGTTGTGTACTTGCTTGGTTTCAAGCAGACTAGGACACGGATACTGATATTGGTATCCATATCCGGATATTTACGGCGGATTCAGACGGATATCCGCAGGCATTTTTATAATATCTGTATCCATATCCGTATCCATGTCCTAGTCTGATTTCAAGATACCTGTGCTGGGTATGGCTCCGGTAGCTATACGAAGCAGACTCCAGCTTTGTCTCCCTTTACCCATCTACTAATTAAAAAATTTAAAAAATTTTTCTATATTTTTAAGACATCTTCAGAACAAAACGAATTAACTGGCACGATAGGCAATGATGATTTTACTTCAAGAGAATTTAGTTCTTGTCATTGGCATTTACAAGCACCCCAAGGAAGATTAATAGAATTGGAAATAATCAGGCTAGGCTCTCAAACAAGTTGCCACGAAGCTTGTTTTTATGGGAATGTTGAGTTTAAATTGCGTGAGGATTTTACGAGGACGGGGATAAGGTAAAGAAATGATTGCTTCGAGGGCCGAAGCTCGTTATAAGATGATGGACATACCCGCTATTTTTCCAAAATTTGGTTGGCCAATGATTGGGCGACACTCCCTATTTTAGTGATACCCTCTATTTAGTAGACACTTCATTATAAGCTCCAATGTTCTAGCCCTAAGGGTGTTCTTATAACTAGCTTCGAATATATTAAAAAATCACTCTTCATTTATTTAACTAAAGAATGTGCTGCCAGACAGATATACCTCCAAACGGATTGAAGCTTTTATCAGAAACTAATTTGGTTGTTCTGAGTTTATACACTAGGAAAGGCACTCAAACATTTACTCTCCGTCATAGATATATTTAAAAATGTTTATTTTTATAAATTAATTGTTGTATAAAATATTTTCTAACTAATTTCTATTAAGTACTAAGGATACTAAATTAAATTATTATAATGTCGGACTTCACTGTATGATAAACATTTGCTTCAAAAACCCTGTCTAAAGTAAGAGATGCAACTTCCTTAACTTATATCAAGCTGGATCTTGCCCTAACTAATAATTTCGTCTTAAATGCTGTTGATTGTTTGGGCAAAACTCTCATCCATTGATCAACGAAATCCTTAAAAAGTGTTAAAAATAGACGTATATTGGGTTACTTAATTGATGTCCGACCTATAAGATTGTCTATAAAACTAATAAGTATTTATATCACAATATGATTTGCAACCATTTCCATCTGAACTTGAAAAGAATTTAAAAATGTCTCGTCGTGATTAGCACTCGGATAAACTTTTTCTGCATTTTGTGAAGGGATTTGGCTTGTTATCTTTAATTTTAATTGGTTTTTAAAAATTAATTATGCTTGCCTTGTTACAAACTGTGTAACCAATAATTTGATCTCTTTGGCTGTATAGTGAAAAACTGAAAAAAATTCTCTTTAAACTTCGGAGTAAGAGACTCTAAATTTGAGGTAGTGTTGACGGATATCGGATACGGATATCCATGGAATTTTCAGAATCCGTCAACCATGATCAGAGGTCCTCAAAAATTTTTGGTCCTCGAAATTAGAGGTCCCCCTCGCTTCGTTCCAGAAGCTCTTTAGTATTCTCCTCCCTTTTTAATATTCTTTAATTTTAATAAATTTGTTAAAGGGAGAGATCAGTTAATATTTCAGGCGCTTTTTTGCGCTTCAAAAATGATTTTAATTTTATTAAATTTTTCCAAAATTCACCGATATTTCCCTTCATATCCTTGCTGTCTATTTATATCCTGAAGAAAAGCACTTTCAGTAGATGGACAAAAACCAGAAGAATAAAGTCCGGTTTGACCATTACATATGGGCAATAGAGCTAATGCACATCCGGGAAGGGAGAATGAGCCAAGTTGGAGGGATATTCCATGATTGGGGCCGGCAACACCGACATATGTGTCGACAAATTTTGTGAGGCTTTTTGAAAGAAATTTGAAATTAAAAAAAAATTTTTTTCAGTTTTTAACTTACGGTGCTCCCAAATCTTCTCCAGTATCAACACATCTACCGCCTAGAATAGCCTTTCTTGAGACAGGCACTCCCAATGAATAACCAATAACATCAACTTTAATTTATTTTTAAATTTTAAAAATTAATTTTAATACACCTTGTTTCCCTGTATAAAGCCGAATGGCCACAATTAGAGCTCGAACCTTTTAAAAAAAATTTTTAATGAAGTTAAAAAATTACTTGGACAATTTAAAAGGAGTTTGACATGTTCAAAAGCTTTTAAAAAATAGTTGACCTCGGCCAGACTCGAACTGGCGACCTTCAGTGTGTTAGACTGACGTGATAACCAACTACACCACAAGGCCATCTTGTAAGGGTTATTTATTTTTTTCCCTTTTAATTAAATGAGGATGCATCCAACACCTCTTTATCGAACCTCAGTCTCTTTCAAAGCTTATAACTCGATTTGTAAATGTCGGATCTGGATAAATTTGGTATCATCGGACGTAATTTTTCGAGCTTTATTTTTTGGTGCAAAAATTAGCTTTTTATGACATTTTTGCATTAAGGTATGGCTCCGGGAATAGCCTGGACTTACGCTTAACTGTCTGCTTCCTTTAACACAATTTATACTCCGATTTTATTTATTTGCAAATTATTAATTTATTCCCATACCAATTTGACATATTGGCATTTCATTGAGTACTGGGCCCATCTGGATTAATAATTTTTAAACTTTATTTTTTCAAAATTACTGTAAAGGATTTCCTTCATCTCCATTAGCATAAGTTGTTCCGTAAAGCTCCGCGAAAGAATAACCCTGTTGGCTAAAATTCTTTATTAATGATAATTCAAGGAAAAACAAAACTGAAAATAATCTGCTGCATTTTTCATTTTGTCCCATGCACGATTGGAGACACCTTTAGAGATTCACAAGAATATATTTAATCATTCCACTAACCATGCACAAAAATAACAGGTTGATGACGTATAGGTTCGTTTGGTTCGTTTTTTCCTCCAAACGAGCCCGCATGACCTAGGTCTTTTCTATAAATAATTTTTGGTTAGACTCTCGTTATAAGCCTTTCATCGGGGATGATACACTCCGGATATACACCTAATTTATTTATGTGGATATCCCCTTAGGCAATTCCAGAATGAAATGTTACCCTATATTTTCTGAAAATAAATTAATCTAGAGACCTTTCCAAATGTGCCCTAACATCCTCTCCATAATACTCTGAAAGCCAGTTGGCAAAATCTGGACTAAATTCAGCTTTACTCAACGGAGTTAAAATTAGGATTAAATAAATAAATTTAAAGATATTTGAATAAAATTTAAATAAAAAATATTTTTTGTAATTTATTTGAGAGTCTTTCATAGGAAAATGAAAGTGAAAAATGAAACGAGAAAAATTTTTGTTTTTATTTTTGTGGTTTTGCGACAGGATATTTTTTACTTTATTTATTTATTTTGAAGGGAGATTAACGAGGAATTTATTTGACCATCAATATATATCTCTTTTCTATATAGCTACTTTCCCTTTCTCATCTTTCGCTACATTTATTATTATTTTTTTGGATATAGGAAATTGATTATCTCCTTGAAAGATACGTCTAATATAAAAAATTGTCCAGATCAGAAATTGGGAGAAAAATGATCAGAAACTTGAAAGGCATTATGACTTATTATGGCTATAATGTGGCTCATTATGGATCATTATATGGCTTATTATGGCTCAGCTCCTTCTCCGAAGTAGCTCTGCTTCTCTTCGAAGTCTCAAAGAATGAGAGGCTGCTCATTATGGCTCAGGTCCTTCTCCGATGTAGTAGATCTGCTTCTCTTCGAAGTTTCAGAGTAGTTCTGCTCCCTTTTGCTGTTTACAGCGAAAATGAATTGCTTGGGATAAAATGCTTGAATATACAACGATCAACGCTGATACTGATCCATTTTAATCAAAGTCTTCTCCTCTGGTAATCACCAAAAAAAATAATTTTTCTGAATTAATTCTAATTTTTTTTAAATTAATTCTAATTAATTCTAATTATGTAAATTCTAATTTTTTTTTCAATTTAAATTCAAACATCATTTATTCTTTTTATTTTGTGATCTGTTTTTGAAATTAACAGATCTTGACAATTTTTTATTTCTGAGAAATTAATTTAAATTAATATTTAAATTGATTATAGAATAAATACATAATTAAAATGTAAAATAATTGTTTCCTTTTTTGTTTTTTATTCAAATAAATGGGAAATTATCCAAAAATAAATTGAAAAAAAAGATTGATGCTCCTAATTTATTTCTCAGATTTTTAAAAAAATTAATTCATTATTTAATTTAAAATTGCTATAAATATGACACCTTTTCAAGCAAAATTTTCTTATAGAAATTATATTAGTTGATCTCAAAATAAAATTATTTTTAGAAGTTGGGACCTACTTGGGAAAGCGTTCTAACCGAAACTTTATCATTGCTCCCCCCTCAAGCAGGTATATGTAGGGAAATTTAAAATTCTTTAAAAGCTCGAAAGGTCCTCTTGCCCCAAGTATAATTAACCCTTCCAAGCAAGTTGGGTACATGTTGATCATTAAAAATGAAGAACGGAGAGTGAAATAATTAAGAGAGAGAGATAACTATAATAATAACTCTCTCTCGAGAGACATACCAAAAAATCTCGATAATTATATAAATTCTTTAGAAATGTTAATATTTATCAATTTAATTCTTTATATATTTATTTGTTCTCTACAGAGCTTAACAAAGAATGTTTATGGAATTGAAAGTCCCTCCAAAAATAATCTGAAACAATTGGAATCTATTTATGATAATGATGAGCAGTCGGAGATTATGTAAATAGAATTTTCGAATTTTAAATTATTAAGAGTGAGAGAAAATTAAAGGTCAAATTTAAAATTTAATAATTTCATTAATTTTGTTAATTATTAAAGCAATCGAGATAAGCGTTACTTGAAACACGGAATAGGAGATGGAGGTGGGGACGGTGCTCAACCGCAAATTGTTTGTCCAAAGGGCTTTTGCGATAACGGTCCCTTGGCATTTCCTTGCATTCCTTGTCCACGTCCTAAACCAAGGCATCATTTGCGAAGACCTCATACTATTAAACGAAAACATTATTGGAAGCCGAGACATTACAAAAGACATGGTTAAGAAGATGGATGATTTATAAATTTTAGAAATCAGAAAAATATATACAATCTTTTATATTCTTTTAAAATTGATTTTGTTTGATTGTCTTGATTAAATTGTCCTTTTACTTAAAATTAATTTTAGAACGGGTTTAATAAGAGAAAATTGTTATTATTAAATTTAATCTTTAATAAATTGTAAAAATTAATTGATGTGAAAAGACCCAAAAATAATTTTTAATTGAAATTAAATTCAGTCATTTTTTAATTACCTAGGCTGTAACATAAATAATGACCCCCCCTTGAGTGATTAAACTAAACTTTTTCCGATTAGATCTAGAATCATTGAACGGCTATAATTCCTCAAAATATCTTTCTTATCTTTTAGAAATGTTAATATTTATCCATTTAATTCTTTATTTATCTATTTGTTCTCTACAAAGCATAATAACCAATGTTAATGGAATTGAAGATCATGATAAGGATAAACACCCGTTGATTATGTAAATAGCTTTTGTTTATTAAAACATAAGGAAAGGAATTCACTAGAGATCGAGATTTCTGAAAAGCCTGGATCTGTTCCTGGGTTTGACTTATTGACCTGGGCCGGATTCTGGGCCTGTAGTCCAGGAAAACTCCAAGCCTAGGAAAAACTCAAGAAGGTCAAAAAATGCCTGGACCTGGACTCTGGGTACAGGAAAAACCCAGGCCTTGGTCCAGGCCCAGCTCGATCTCTAGAATCTACATCTGAATTTTATTTAATGCTCCATTAATTATTATAGCAACCTCAATAAGCGATACATGGTTAGCGGAATAGGAGAGGGAGGTGGAGACTTTGGCGGTGCTGGTGCCCCTTGCCCAGAGGGCCAATGCTTCTATGGAGGTACCAGATGTGTTCGTTGCAGACGTCCTAAAGAAATTCATTATTCGAATGCCGTATCTGTGCATTAATGGAAACCTAGGCAAAAGAAGATGTGGTTAGAAAAATGGATGGTTTTATGAATTTTAAAAGATAAAAAATTTAATTTTACCCAATTTGTACTAATTAAATTTAAAATAGATTTTCTTTTAATTTCAAATTTTGTCTATTTGTTTTGAAATTTTATTTGTCTCATTTATGCACTTTTAAATTGGGAACTACATATTTAAAAAAAACTTGTCATGAATTTCTTATTTTAATTTACTTTTAAATTAAAAAATTTAAAATAATTTTATCTAAAATAACATCAGTAAATTTTTTCCTTAATTTCATTATATTAAGAACAATTTCTAATTTAAAATTAAACGAGCTCTTGGTAATCCATTTTAAAAAACGAAAAACAAAAGAAGAAAGGAGAGGATTTAATCTATATTTATTGAGAACCTTAGGGTTTTGTTCAAACTTTTCCTAGATGTTTGGATTTGATCATTAGATCTAAGATCTTTAGACGCCCCTAATACTTAAAAATATTTTTAGAAATGTTAATATTAATCCATTTAATTCTTTATATATTTATTTGTTCTCTACAAAGCATAACAAAGAATGTTTATGGAATTGAAGGATCAAGTAAAGGATATAATCTGAAACAGTTAGAATCTACTGATAATAAAAATGGACAAACGATGACTATGTAAATATTTTTTAAAATTATTAAGTAACTAAAGATGTTTATGAAGGAGAATTAAAAATAAATTACAACTATTATTATACTATTATTTATTAAAGCAATCGCGATAAGCGTTACTTGGAGGGCGGAAATGGGGATTTTGGTGGAGATGGTGCGGCCGGTTGCTCTGGCCCAGATTGCTGTGTAGGCTATTGCACCAATGGCCATGACTGCATTTGTAGGGTTTGCCCACGTCCTAGACCAAATTATCGTTGGCGAAGACCTCAAATTAGACGACCATATTATCGGAGGCCGAGACCGAGACATTACATAAGGAGAAGGCCTTACTGGTGGAAGAGAAGATACTTGGTTATTGAATACTAAAAATATGGCTAATGATTTTAATTAAATTTGTACTAATTAAAATACGAATAAAATTTAAAATTCTTTTTTAATTCGTTTTGGCAGTTTTGTTTTGTCTTGTAATTTGTTGCACTTTTAATATAAAAACTTGTGTTTTAACAAGTTTAAGACTGGGCATGAATTAATTTAATTTATATTTTAAATGATTTTAAAATTTGTTTCGTTGAAAAAAAGTTTAATAGTTTTTGTTTCCTTAATTTTATTAAATTAAAAAAAATTTTTATTAATCTCAACGTCTTAACACATATTAGGTAGTTAATTTATATCTTATTGTAGTTGAGAAGATCAGACTAGCACACGGATACAATTTTGGTATCCATATCCGGATATTTACGGCGGATACAGACGGATATCCGCAGGGATTTTTATAATATCTGTATCCGTATCCATGTGCTAGTCTGGGGAAGATACAATTTTTTCTTATGGGCTTCCATTAGGTTGATTATCTTCAATAATCAATCAGATAAAGAGTGATCTATATAGAATAAGAAATCATTATCTATGATAATTATACGAAAAGGTATGGAGTGTTTCAAAATAAATTTTTTAGATTTGTAGAATGTTAATATTTATCCATTTAATTGTTTATATATTCATCCATTCTCTACAAAGCATAACAAAGAATGTTTATGGAATTGAAATCTCTTCAAATAATAATCTAAAACAATTAGAACCTATTTACGATAAAGATGAACATATGTTGACTATGTAAATTAACTTTTAAATTAATTTCAAAAATATTGATAAGGAGGTGTTACGACAATTGCGGATACGCACGTGCGGATGCGACAATTGCGGATCAAAAATTTTTTAGAAATTTTAAAAATTATTGAAATGATATTCCGTTTTTCTGTCCCGACTGTCAGATTCAGACTTCTGACGGTTTCCGAATCACTTTTAGACAGATGTGGCACTGAAAACTTTAAAAAATCTTAAACTTTTTAAAAATTTTATATCCGCAATCGTCGCATCCGCACGTGCGTATCCGCAATTGTCGTACAGCCGATAAGGAAGGGGATCCAAAGGATAAATTTTATTTACAATTAGTAGTTTATTAAAGATTTTATTACAATAAAGGCTTTATAATTAAAATTTTTTATACTAATTCTATTCATTAAAGTAAACGCACTAAGCGCTACCCTGGTAACGATGGATGGGGGGAACCGCTTGGCGATGGTGCTGGTGGCGGTTGCTCTGTTCCAACTTGCGGAAGAGGCTTTTGTGTCCGTGGTTGTAGTTGTGTTCGTTGCAGACCAAAAATTTGGTATCCACCTCGCATTAGAAAAATTCATTGGGGGCCGAGAAGGCATCCCGGAAAGATAAGGCGTCACTGGTGGTTGAGAAGATACGTGGTTATTGAATACTAAAATATGTATGTATATATTTTGTAGCTTTAAAAAATTTATTATTCTTATTTCCATTTTTAATAAGATAAATATTCTTAGGAAAAATAAACAAGTATCCATGATCGAAGTTTGAATTTATTTTTATTAGTTAATAAATTAACAAAATACAAACTATAAATTGTTTTAATTGTTGCCCTTTTAATAGAAAAACTATTGTTTGAAAAGTACATATGTACAATTCAGACTGGGTGTACATTTGCTTAATTAATTTTAATTTAAAAATTATACTTTAGTATAAATTAAAATCTTAATTAGTATAAAGTATAAATTAAGATCTTATTAAATTAATAATTTTTGATATAATTTTAATTTAATGATGCACTTTTAAATAAAGGCATCAAAAAAATTTATTTTCAAATTAATTGTAAGAGAATTAAAATTATTTCCTTCGATAGATAAATAAATTTTTTTAAAAATTCAACAAAAATTTTTATTTAATGAATCCGAATTAACGGTAAACTTTCAAATCTAGTATCAAAAATCTTTGAAAAATAATTTCGAATAACTCCCTCCTCCATATTTAATTGACATCTTGTTAATGAATAACACTTGACTTCATCCTCAACACTTGAATCTTTTATATTTTTCATTAAAATAATTTCTCCACTTTTTGTATTTTCCAAAGAAAATTCATTCAAAATTTTGTTAGAATGAAATATTAATAAATAAGAACGGCAATCATTTATCCTTACTGACTCGAGTAAATTCTGGAAAAAAAAATTTTTTTGATTGGCAATTTTATTTAAAAAATGGTCAGAAAGACTTGGTAAAATTTCAAGCCTAAAATATATGTAACTCTAGTTAGATACCAGGGGTGTCTCATCAAAAATTGTTTTTATTTTTTAAAATTTTCCAAAAAACTCGCCTTTTTGCATTTTTCAATTAATTCATTAGCCATATTATATTTCATGAGACATAAATTACGGCATGCATTATCAAAATTAATTTTATAATGAAGCCAATTAAATAATGAATCAACGCTTGGTTCGTTAAAAATTTTGTCGTTGAAGATTTCAAGAAGTTGACAGTTTAGAATGGTTTGGTTATTTAATAATTCCTGAAATGAGTGGGAATTTTCAAAAAAATGGTATAACATTCTGTTATACCACAACCCAGGGTGATCCTTTCCAACCCACCAAAATGGGGCATGGCCTCACAAAAAACGGGTGAAGATGGCAAGAAGGGGCAAATGCCCCCTAAAGATGGTAAAAGGGTCACACTGCCACAATCCCCCCCCCCCTCCTCCCCATATAGCTCATTCCAGTAACCTCACTTCAGTCTCGGCCCAGTCCGGTTCCCTGGGAAATTAATATTTCAACTAATCCGTATGGGGAATTATTCAAGTTTCGAAATTTGAAGGTGAAATAGGGCGCTTGAAGGCGGGTGGGGAATTAACCGAGAAAATAGGGTAAGGGGAAAGTACCAGGAAAAAAAATTTTTTTTGTTTTTTACCTGACAGATCTGATACCGTAAATGAACTGGAGTTTGATGAATTGAATGATGTAATTCTAAGGTAATTCTAGAAGGGCAAACAGAATCCAAAATATTTAAATAGGCAAGGATTTCTTGTAAATCTGAATCAGTAAAATTCTTCCCGAAATCTAATGTGTCTATTTTGATGAAACAATTTTTAAAAATGTCTAATGAATGACGCAAAACACACATTTGGTAGCGACAACGACGCTTGGTAGAAAAAAAAATTTTTTAATCGGAAAATTATTTTTTGGAAATTTTTGTAAGGTTAAAGTGGAATTTCGGACGAAAAAAATTTTTTTCCAAAATTTCCGGAAAACCTTTTCCGGAATGTCTCTCTTATAAAATTACTGACAGCTACATACTCTCTAATTTTTGTCTAGCCCATTCTTCATATTTTTAGTTACCCTAGGGAGTCAAAAAATTTTTTTTTAATTTTAAAACCTTATATTGAGGTGGATTATTCGTTTTCTCATCACTGCTAATTATAACATTAAAAACATTTTTTAAAACAAAATGTTCAGCTAAACTACATTCACTTGAAGATAAATTTAAATAATGTTGTTTGGCTTCTTCCAAATTATTAGCCAAATTTTGGATAAAATTTTCATTTTTTGTAATTAAATGGGCAGATTTTACATTTTCTTTAGAAAGTTCAAAAAAATATTTATTGACAGGCTCGACATTTTTAATTAATTTTTTTCGGGGTAAAAAAGAGAAAATGTCCGTTAAAACCTCTGAGGAAAGAGAATCTCTGGAATAAATTAAATTATTTTAATTATAATTCTATTTTAATACCTTAAAATATTTTTATTTTTAGAATCGATATCCATTGTTTTTAATAAATTAAAGCTTTTAAGATCTGAAAAACTGAAAAAAAAATTTTAAGTTAAAGATAAAAGGTTGAGAAAGATTGGAAACTTTCTTTTTCCGGATTGTCTCTCTTATTAAATTGCTGACAGCCACACACTCTCTCCCTTTTGTCTAACCAATTTCCGGACTACTTTAGGATTATTGCAACTATTTGCCGGAAAATTTTGCCGCCTCCGGAAAAATTAAAATTTTTCGGTTGGAAATAAAAAATGAATTTATGCTTTTAGCGAGAAAATATAGGGCGACTTTATTGTGAAATATACATATTTTCTCTCTACACCAAAATCAATATTTATTTTTTTACTGACAGTCACATACTCTCTCTATTGAGCTATTTTCTTTCTTGCGTATTCTTTATTTTTTTAATCAAAATTAAATTTTTTTTGCTCAAATTTTGGCAACTTTATCCAATTTTTAAAAAATTTTAACAAAAATTTTGAATGACAAAAGATCCTACAGTATAATCACATTATTTAATTAAATTCATTTTACTCATCACCAATACCCATATCCTCCCCAGCCATACCCACCATAGCAACAACAACATTCATAATAGTAGCCATAACGTTTTGAACGAACACTTTAATTGGAAAATATGATTGTTGGGAATATAATTAAATGATTAGAAGGGAGGATTAGTACAACCCTGGGACCTTAAAATAAGGGCAAATCTTTAAATTCCAAGAATACTAAGTTCTTCTCATAACTTTCTCATATTTTGGAATGGTGGATCTGTGTGGAATTTTAAATTTTCATTTATATTGGAACCAGCTGTGTCAAAATAATTTCCAAAATTCTTAAATCGAAACTCGTATATCAAAATTTAGCTCGGCTGATTATGAACTGATAAACCAGATAAACCAGCCTGAAGCTAGCCCCCTTTACCTCCTATCCATTTGCTTCACTAATCCTTCATTATCGGCTGTCAAATCAGCAATGGCTACAGAAACAAATAGGAAGAAAATCACGAAAAGAGTACATTTGTAAGAAAGCATTTTTGGCAGTATTTTTCGTTTTTAAAAGATTTTTAAGAATTTGGAAGTGATAAAAAAGGGCTATTTAATTGGGCGTTTTATAGCAAACATTTTTTTAAACTTATTTGGTCTTCAACTTCAAACTACAAATTAAATCAGCAATAAATTTCTTGTTTTGTTTAAACGATCTAGAAAATTTTTTCTAGAAAAAAATTTTTTTTCTTGAGGCAGAACGCTAAAATATTTTTTATTTTTATTTTAATTTACTCTATATTTTGTAGTAAATAATTTCCGCAAATTTAAATTTAAAACAGAAATAAAGTTTGATAAATTCGCCGAAAATAAAGGTTGAGTGACCTTCAAAAAGTGTAGTATGTTTTCATTGAAAAAATTTTTTTAATTGAACTATAATTTACTTATCACTCTGTTTTGTATATTTTCACGTTCCACTCAGTTAACAACCTTTTAAAATGTTTGAAAGTTTGCATCCGTCAAATAAACGAAATTTTACAATTTTGTATCAAGGCCAATTTTTCAAAAATGAATTTATTTTTGTAATTTTTTTGTGTATTTTGTGCAAAAACAAAATAAAATTTTCTTTAAAAATAAAAAACTGCATTTTTGATAAATTAAAGTAAAACTAAATTTAACGAAATAGAAGAAAAATTTGGCAAATTAACAAAAAAATAAAGAGAGAAACCTTCACAAAGAGAGTGAAGAATGTTAATTTTTTTGACTACAACTTTTAAAATATTTTATCTAAAATTCTAGTTTTTTTATATTTTGTAGCCGAACAAATTCTCTATCGAATGGTTTTTAAATTATAAAGATTGATCCATTAGTTTTCGAGTTATACATACAGCTTTAAATCAGCTTAGGTAGGTTACTTTTATTTTTAAATTTGAACAAAATTTATTTTTTGGCACATTTTTGGCGTTATGCAATCTTTCTTTCTCTAACAATCTCTAAACACTATTTTCATATTTTCCTTGATTAACTTCCAATTTTTTTAAAAATTTAATAATTTTCTTTCAGTTTTGTGTTTAAAAAGAATTGTAACTTAAATAATTAATGGTGAACGACATTATTTTTGAACGTAACGTTTTCAAGAAAAAGTTTAAAAAAGACGCTATGACCAATTCAACAGTTAATAATTCAACAACTAATCCATCAACTGTTAACGTCGTTAGGAAGGCCTTAAAAATTCCCACCAATTTTGACTCAATTACTGCAAAACAGATTGCAAACTATAAACATTCTAAAGCTCAAGAAATGTTTAAAGAACGAAACAAAAAATTTGTGGATGAGGACGCAAGTAAAGGCTCGAAGAGGTTTTTTGTTTAGATTAATGATTAAATTAGTGCGAGGTGCCGGAGCGGGTCTGGCTGGATTTTTTTAAGTTTGGGCCCCAACTCCGTTTTTTCTGGGCTTTTTCGCTACCCTCGGATTATTTCCTGGCGGGATTAATCGAGGAGATTCTCTCCGGATCTGGTCCAGCTGCTGTTACATACCGAAATCTGACTCCGGAAAAACTCGATTTGCCGTGCACTAGTTAAAAGAGTTTAAAATTTAATTTAAAAAAAATTTTGTGAAGGGAGTAGTTTTCTGGATTTTTAATATTTAAATCACTAAGATATTCACGAATTTTTTGATGAAATTGTTATTTGAAGCAACAATTTCATTGACTCTAATAATGGTCATTCTGGTTGTCTCATTGATTTTTTGGAAGATGTTGCTTCGCAGAGAATTGGGAACAATTTTGTATATTTTTTAAAATATTTTTTATGGGTTTTTATTTAAATATTTTTAGGAGCATCGACATGAATCTCCAATCTCAATGTCGTCTGGACCTTCTTTTATGTTTCCAGTTCCTCCTATGCATCTTCTGGAAAGGTTTTAAATTTTTACATTGAAAAATGGGAGTCCTGTTGATTTTTTGGAAGCTGCTAAGTTGGCCAAGCTAAAAAGGCCATTGCCTTTTTTCTCCTTTCAGAACCAGTGTTCGGTCGGTATCTTTCCTCGACCTCAAACCTTGCCCTGACAATCAATTTAAATCAATCATGATCTTGACAGGTCTAGGTTATATCTGATATAGTAGATTCTTGAAAACGATTCCATCATTTAAAGTAGATTTTTGCCAATAATTGGGGCCTTCTTTTATCTAAAACTTGGGCTTAGGCATTTTTTGGTATTGCCTGTTTTTTGGGACTTTTAGGTTTTGATGTCAGTTTAATTGCTAACTTTTTTATATTTCAGTTTTGGATCTTATGGACCTATTCCTTCATTTAATCCACACATTCCTCCTCCGAACCCTTTCATGCCAGTGCGTTCAACGAATACGTCTCCAAACAATTTCCAACCAAATAATAATGTTGCTGTTCCTCCTTCAAAATCTCCACCGGCTACGGATTCATCTAGTGTCAAAAACAACAAAAGAATTGCTGAGAATAAAAGCGTTGGAAATAAGGTAGTCAAACAGGAAGCTGAGGAAGTGCCGGCTAACACGGAGGTTTGGAAAATATTTATTTGGATGAGATTTGGTGAATACTTCGAGAACTTAAGCCTTCGGGAAAATTTGGTTAGGAATCTGTAAATGTTCACAAATCATAAAACTAGGATAGCACTCCGACCTTTCGGGATCGGGGTTTGCCGACGCATTTCGGATCGGGTTGACTTTTGTGTCTGGAACGGGTTGTTCTACCACAAAACTTCCACTAAAAATTTTTTTCAGGATGATATCCCATCTTTCCAAAGTCCTCCTGACATTGTTAATGGACAGAAGATAAAGACGGCGGAGGAGTTTTCTGAAGATGAAAAGAACAAAAAGAAGGTTTTTGATTATAAATTTTTTCGGAACTAAAATAGGCTGCTCATTAAAATTCTAAAAATTCGGGGTCGGGGTTGACTTTCGTGTGTTGTTTTTGTTGAAAGGTTGACTTTTGTGTCTCAAAATGTTCAATTTTCGAAATGGCCAATTTGCTTAAACTAAAAAAATTATAGCAAGCTTTACTTTGGTCTTTGTGTCAAGAAGAACTCACTGTGCAATCATCTATTGCTAATGGGTCCAAAAAGATTGAGGGAATTCGAAAGAAGATTGACACTTATCACCATGCTTTATCTAACGAGGAAAGCAAATTGCAGGAGGTTTTTTTTGGAATTTTTAGAAAAAAATTTTTTTGGTTAATTTTTAGTTGAAATTAAAAGCGGAACAGTTGGCAGAACGCAGGAAGGAATTGTTAATGAGCACTGGAGATTAATAAACGGTTGAAATTAATTTTAATTAAAAAAGTTTTTTGCTGATCTCCCCCCTTGTAGACCCTCCAATTTTTATTAAATATAATTTTGAGTTTGTATTTTTCAAAAAATATTTATGGTGTTTATTCAAATTATACATATATTTTTGGCAGGAAAATTTTAAAATTTTAGGAAAAATTTCTGGCAAAGACAGAATTACTTTATTTTTAGTTATTTTTTCCTATTTTTTAAAATTTTCCTGAAAATTTAAAATTTACCTGCGACCTACATATACCTATAAAAATTTAATTTTAAATAAAATTTTGGGCATTTTTGAATTTATTTTTAAATTTTTTCCAAAAAAACTTCAAAAATTAAATTTCCCCACTTCTATTTATTTATTCTCATGAATATTCATTCATGAAATGAGAGGTTAAGGGTGGTATTTGAGTTTTTTTTTAATGAAAGGTTTTATTTAACTTTTGGTTTTGTCCATAAAAGAGAACGAATTTTTGTTTTATTTTATTCTTTCTTTTTTATTTGAAAAAAAATCTGAATTTTCCACCTGAAATATTTTTTAGTTCGTGAAAAATATTAAAAAAAAATTTTTTCTAACAACTAAAATAAAATCAAACACCAAATTTGACTTTAGAGAAATAAAAGTAGGTTCGATTTTTGGATTTTTTGGCTTACAATAAAAAGAAATTTTTTTTGAGAATATTTTCTGGAGAGAAGAATATTTTTAGAACAATCCAAAATTATATAAGAATTTTCTGTTTGGATTAGCACCAGTCCAAAATTCCCTATCCTCCAGCCAGTCTGAGATTATTATTAGTGATCGGCACGGATCCGGCCAGGGTTTTTCTGGAGCCGGATCCCAAATCCGAAGAAAAGAATCAGGCCCCTTCTCTTATCCCACATTAACCTCGTTCAACTGTCTAGTTCTTCAAAATCCACTTTTCGTTAACAGTCTACTCTGTCCTTCCAAAATATTCAAAATTGTTCAATTTCTTGCTTGTTTTATTTGTTTTTTCTTCAAAATTTATTTAAAAATTACAATCAATTTAAATCTATTTTTTTCTATTTATTTCCCCTTATTTTTCTCTTCAAAATATTCCCAGTCATCAAAAAAATTTCCCTCAAAAAACCGCCAATTTCCTCTACCACCACCAACAAAAAAACCGGCGCGAGTCAATTCTCCCTTTAAATAAATAAAAAAAACACATGAGGTAAAAAAGCTTTGTGAAGTAAATTAGCGAGAGTGGTCTCTTCTACTTTTTTAAAAAGATGTGTGCTCAATGGTCTCGCAATGCAAACTTTTTTAAAAATAAAAAGAAAATTGGTGGAAAGGGAGTGAAAATATTTGGACTTTGGGAATTGGTGTAAATATACGGAAGGGAGAGAGAGAACGGGCTAAAGGGTTGTTGTGAGGATATTTGTGTGGACGGATATTGAGTGAATTAGACTTGTTGTAATGAATTTTTGGGAAGGGATATTCTTTGTATTTTTGTTAACAGCCGGACCTCACACATCTAATATTAAATAACACCAAGTTGGAATTCTTTTAAAGTTTGGCCACCAAAGCAGGAGATAATCCTATTACTAAACGATAATCCCTATTACCCTTACTCCCTATTTAGGACACGCTTCATTATAGGGTGCAAGTGTTTCAACTCCAAAGGCTCACACCTAAGATGATATAACCATCAGAAGACCTATTCTAGATACTAATCCAACATGAACTCTCTCAACACTTAACTATATAATCAACCTAGATGCTACCTTTAAAACCCCGTTTATAAAAAAAAACCCTTTTTTGTACTCCTCCCAAATTTGACTTAATAAAACCCCAAAAAGTATGCTTCAATGGGCGGGGAATGAGTTGGGAATTTAGTATTTAATGTTATAGAGGTAAAACCATCGAGGCGTACATGTAGAGGGAAGTAGAAAAAGGGAAAAAGAAGAAGAAAGTTTTAGTGCGATTCATTCAGTCCTCATATTTACCCTTCGAGAGATAAATGAAAGAATGCCATTAGAGAAAAATTTTTTAAAATAAAAAAAAATTTCTGAACGCGGAACAAAACAACAAAGTAAACAACAACAATAAGTACACAAGTCCAGCAATTATTTTTAAAAAATAAAAAGACGCCAAAAAATGCCAAAAAATTTTAAATAACGCCAAAAACGTTTTCTACTGACAAATTTTAAAAATGTCCAGAATTTCTTCAATGGCCCGATTAAGAGTGGCTGCAGCATTAGAGGACGAAAGAAAAAGAGATTTGGAACTGCAACAAAATGGAGGGCCAAGTACTTCATCGATAAATAAGAGTTGTAGCAGTATTTATGGGCATGGATCGCCTGGAGGGACTAGAGGAAGACTCCCTTCTGTGGCTAAATTTCTTTCCGCGAGAAGAAGGTTGAAACAAAAATCAGAATTATTTTATCAGAACTCTGATTAAAAATCACAGTTCTGATTGCATACTTGACAGGAAAAATCAGAATTCTGCTCAGAGATTCTGGTCGATAAAAAATCAGATAAAAAATCAGAATAATTTAAAAACTTAATATTAATAGAACAATAAGTTTTCTGTAGGTCAAAGTCACACTCTCGGCTGCTTGATTCTAGCTTCTTTCTTCGAATTGTTGCGGTAAGAAAAACAATAACAAAACATATTTTTGTAAACAAAAATTAATTTTCTTCATTTCCATTACTTTTTTAATCCACTTAAAAGTTCAACTTTTATTTACTCTTCTCATGCTTTCTTAAACTTTAATTTCCTTTTCTTTAAATCTTAGCTTCAAAACAAGTAATATAAAGCTTCCTTCGTCCTTCTAAAAGTTGCCAAAAAATTCAAAAAAATATTCTTAATCTCCTCAAAATCCTAAAAACTTTTCCAGGCCTTCGAAAAAAATTCTTCCTGTGGCCGTCATTGTCACCACTCGCATTTGGACGATGGCCTTTGTGGAAGATTTATGAGACGTAAACTGCTTGGACAACATGCAAATAACTCTCTTGGGCGTCAAAACGATCCTTATGATTCTTATCGTTTAAACGGTAATTCTAACACTGTGATAGAAGACGGAAACGAGGCAGATTTGTATTCCTTACAAATGGATATGCCAATAAAAGGTGAATCATTTAACTAATGTGCCTTTCTATTAGAAATATATCGTATTATTGGAGAGTGCCTTTATATTAAAGAGAGGTGCCTTCCTGATCATTAAAAAGGGCCTTTTTATAGGAGAGCTTCCTTTCTATTAGAGAGAGGTCTTATTATTGGAGGGGGTCTTCCCTTTTATTAGAGAGGTGCTTTATTATTGGAGAGTGTTGTCCTTCCTATTAGAGAGCTCCTTTAATTTTTTAATTTTCTAGTCTTAAACGGGTCACCAGGCTACATAAATATTCTCGACGGGTTAAACGCCTGGCAATTAGTATCAGAATTGGCAGAAGCAACAGGTCAACCTGCAGCTGCTTCCTTCAAACATGTCAGTCCAGCAGGTGCAGCAATCGGTGTTCCTCTAAATGATACTGAAGCACAATCTTTAATGGTTTAAAAGGGACTAGAAAAGATTAAAATTTAATTTTCTAAAGGTGGCAGATTTGTCGATAGACCCACGTCGTCCATCACTGGCATCGGCACTTGCTAGGGCTAGAGGTTGGAAAAGAGATATAAAATATTTATGGGGAGGAACTCGGATTTTTAATTAGACTCCGGTTGTGAGAGGACATTGATATATAGGATCACTATTAGACTGATCCCTAGTTTTCCCTAGAGACCGGACCAAGACGAGATCTCAATATCGGTTATCTGAATCGAGATTTTTTCAGATATGACCCTCGTATAACCCTCCCAGCCCGTTCTTTAGTTCTCCCTAATGTGCCCTTATAACCGGAGTTTACAAAATATACTAACAATTTCCTTCTAACAAAATCTATACCTAATTTAATAAACTATCCACCAACACTTTATTTTTCCGTTTATCAAATCTTTAGAACAATATTGGCATATCAGAACACAGAACACAATTTTAGTGAAGAAAATTTTTGGTAAAATTGTCTTTAAATTTATTTTCCATTTTCTCGCTTGTTTTGTTTGTTTGCTTGTTTTTAATTCCTAATTACTGGAGGGTTCCAAGCTAAGCTACAAGGGATTATGCTATGCTATAACAGGAATTTTCTTTATTTCAGCTTTGTCATGTCTATATTTTTGTAGTAGTGAACGTCTAGAAACCTCCGAGGAGTATAGGAATTCATCCAAAAGAAACGCTTCGAGGACTGATCCACCTTCAAAATTTTTTTCATTTTTCCTTCTCTTTTTGCAAAAATTTCTTAAACACTAAAGGCCTAAAATTTAATTTTCCCCTTTAAATTAAGGTGCAGACAGAATTTCTTCTTTTGGCGATTTTATTGCCTTGTCACAAAAATGTGATGAAATTACTGCTAGATTAATTAGTAGAGAAATAAGTGATGGAGTGATTGCTCCAGATTATGATGACCAAGCTTTGTCTATGTTGGCAAAGAAGAAAAATGGAAATTATATTATTTTAAGGGTAAGGGCTTCTAAAATTTTTGGAAAAAGATTCTGAAAAATCAGAAGTTCTGAAAAAATCAGAACTTTGGGGGTCTTTATGGCGCCTGTTCATTATGGCGCGAACTTGAGTATTTCAACATTGCGAAAACGTACATGAATGAAATTTTGCATTGTTATCCTAAATAGATATGCCTACCTTCTCTATAAATTTTAGAATTTTTTGTTGAATAATCAGAAAGTTACGCTTGAAAAACTAGTGAAAATTGATCTTGAAATTTAAAAAAAAATTTTTTTTTCAAAAACAGATTGATCCAAAAAACCTTCCCGCTGAAGACGAAGTCCGCACCATTTTTGGCCTCAAATTAAAACAAAAGCGCAATGCTGCTGCTCTCTCGACTGATTCATTTACTGATGTAGCTGTTGGGGATGGTGGGGAAATTACTGCTGAGACGGTGGATGATTTATTGGTGAGCGATTTTGGAGGATTAGGAGCCGGAAAATTTCAATTTTTTTAATCAGGTGGCCTGTGTAGCCGTTAAATACACGCAAAGTGATGCTGTTTGTTTTGCATATCGAGGGCAGGTTATTGGAATGGGTGCTGGACAACAAAGTAGACTAAACTGTACTAGACTTGCTGGGGAAAAGGCAGCAAATTGGTATGGTAAATTCTGAAGATTAATTTGGTATTTGGATGTAAGGGCAGTGATTTAGTCCTCCCTAGAAGCCCTATCTCTTTGTTGTGCTATTATACCCGGAGTTGAGGCAAAGGAGATTATTGGGTACTATTGCCATTCCCTCATCAATATGCTAATAATTGAGGCAAGTGTATAAGGAGACACGACTCTTTGACACGACTCACAGTTCCTCAATTCAACATATTACAGACAAAATAATTTTGAGATAGAAATTGATAAAAAAAATCATAAAATGAGCTTCATTTTCCGATGAATATTAAATCATATTGAAATCAGAATTATTGAAAAAGATTCCTCAACAGTCTGGGCAAAACGATTTTACAGTCACCCAATAGGGCAATGTGTCCCCCGTTCGGCACCTTAAAATTTTTTAAAAATTTTGAAATTTTTTCCAATTAAAAACCCATTAGCGCCGCCATCATGAAGCCTAGCTATAGTTTCGCAGTCATTTTTCCCGTAGCATTTAAGCCGGAAACGGCTCGCTACTTGCACAATGCATTTAGAAGCACATTCATAGTCTTCAGAACACCGTATCCAGGCACTTTCTATTTTAATAAATCAGAATTTTAAATTCAGAAGCATTTTTTGATATCAGAATTTTCAGAATATTTTTCTGAATTCTGATTTTTCTTTCGGAATTCTTCCAGAATATTTTTCAGAATTTTTCAGAATCCTGATTTTTCTGTAAGAATTTTTTTCAGAATATTTCCAGAATTAAAATCAGAATTTCTTTTAATCCAATTAAACTAACCTACCCGAATCTTCCCCAATTTGCCTTCCTGGTTCATAGCATTGTTTAAATTGCCAAATATTCATTCTAAAATACCCACAACCCAACCGATCAAAAACATCCCGGCTGCATCCTTTTTGAATACACCCGCTGTCGGCTAGGCACATTGCTTTCATGCAGTCGCTGCCGATTTCAACTTGAATAATTTTTTATAGTTAAATTTCTATAGAATGGCTTAAATTTTAGCTAGAAATGTGAAATTTTCCAGAGCTATTCTTGAGAGTATTTCCTAGTGAATCTCTAAATTTCAGAATTTTTGGACAATTATTTCCAAAGTTATGGTGAAAAATGTAGGCGTATGTCTATTTAAGAGTTAAACCACAGTCATATTTTTGTATGAAATTTTCTAAATTTTCGAAAATTCTGAAATTTTGTAAAGACATTTTTGAGAGTATTTTCTGGCCAATCCCCAAATTTCAGAATTTTTGGTTAAGTAAAACTCAGGTTATGGTTGAAAAAGATAGGTCTCCTATCTCTTCAGAAACGCTTCCTATTTTCTCAAATATTTAGGGTTAGAAATTTTATTTCTATTTTAATTTTATTTTTGTATTTTTCTTGAGCCTATAGCCTCCCTCAATATTTTAAAATAAATTTCCAAAAATTCCAAATAACCCACTTTGATGGAAAATTAAATTAGCGGTGGACGGTAGCACCGCTTGCAGTAGCATTAGAAGCAAGCCCAGTAATCGAGTAATTGATGAAATTTTGTTATTTTTAGGTTTATTAAAGTTGTAGATCCTCATTATTGACAAACAGGATAAGAAAAAGGTGAAAGCATTGAAAATTGAATTTTTGTTGGGAAAGAAAGTTGGTGAGGACGGTGACTTGTAGTTTACTTCAGTCATTTTTTGAAAAATTTTGGAGAGATTTTTGAAGGTTTTTAAAAAATTTTTGGGTGGTAGACTCTCTCTGAAGCCTCAAGATTCTCTTCAGCAATGCTGCGGATCCAAACGAATACAGCAATTAATCAAATTTTGACTTGAAGAAGTTTTGTCATTCATACAAAAAATTATTTTCTTCCTAACAATTTTTGTTGAAAAAATATTTTGGAGATTTTCTAAGAAACTAATAGGTCTAGAAATTTTATTTAGGTTCAATACAAACATTCGAGGGGGTAAAAATTGTATTTTTTTTATTTTTTGATTTGGACACTTTTGGGTGTTTTTAAGGGCTTTTCTTTTTTATTAGGGTATTTAAATGACAGTCATTTTAATCGTTTTATTATTTAAAAGTACGGAAATGGACAAGAAATGATAAAAAAATATCAAGAAAAATGGGGGAAGATAAGAAATTAATTTTTTTAGTAGTTAATTTTGTCGCGGGAATTTGTACGAAAACTGATTGAGAGGGTAGTGATTTAAAAATATTATTATTTAATTAATTATAGAAATAGACTACCTCTCCCTTCTATCATTAATTAATAAATTAAAAATTGAGCTTTCTTAAACGTCAATCTATAAAGAAAGCTATTATGTATTGTAGTATTTTTTAGAGAGGCCTGATCAAACCTTGATTTTTCCTGAATCTAGAGTCAAAATCAAAACATTTTTCATTGGTCCTTGATTTTTCTCTGACTCAAAGTCAATGTCCTCAACCAAAATCAAGGTTAAATTCAAGATTTTTTTAATTTCCAACTCCTTTACTAGTGTAAGAAACTAATAGGGTCTAGAAATTAGGGGTGAGTTGGAACGCCCGAGAGAACAATTTCACCGTATTACAATAAATAACATTTCCTTTCAAATGCTCTACCACCCGTTTAAAAAACCTCGATTAATTGCCCCTCTATAAAGATTGAATAATTACCCAGGGTAATCGAGTAGACACGTTGTTTCTTATAGAGAATTTTTCAAAAAAATAACCCATTCCTTAAAAAGATTCCACATTTTATATTAAGGATTCTCGCCTCTTATCGCCTCAGGGCATGAAAATAATCTTGGAGTTCTTGAGACTTTTTAGGATTTATTGTTTATATTAGGCTTTTTAGAATAAAAAAACACATTTTTTCATTAAGATTACGTAGAAATATAAAGCAGAAAATAGTCCAAAGACTGTCATTTCCATTGTTTTCCCTTCCATAATCGTCATCACTACGAGCCTCCCCATTGTAATATATTAGCAAATATAGCAACCACTTTAGGCATTAAAGAGTGCTTTAGGCATAAATTATGAGTGTTTTAGAGATGACATTTTTGGTGGAAATGTTGAAGGGATTTTTGGGGGGAAGGGGAGAAGAAAAAGTTTTTTGGGGAGGAAATGACGCAGTGAGAAAATAACAAATAAAAAATAAAAAATATTTAAAGTACTAGGTCAACAAAAAAATATTTATTGAAGATAAGCTAGTCACATGGCCCTGTGTTTCTTTTTTAAATTTAAAAGAAAGGCCCCACGAGGACAAGGAAACAAAAAATTGAAGAAACGTCATTTATTAAATAGGTGGAATAAATTATGGAAATTAGAGGGTTTATCCGGCTAACATAAGCCTGGATGAATCTAAAATAAATTGTACTATTGAACATCTCATTTTTAGATGCACCTTTGGGATGAGAATATTTATATCTTATAATGAGGTGTATTTCTAAATAGGAAATATTGCTTAGGCACACCCGCTCACACCGCAACCCATCAACACCCACACAAATCCAGTAGCCAATCAAATTTTAGAAAAACTTATATCTTAAATAGAGGTCTAATATCTGGTGCGTCTAAAGATGGGTTTTGAATGTATTCTGGATGTTGGACCAATTTTCTAATACAGAGGTGGACTTGGGCAACAGATACACAATTGTAGAAAATACCGTATCTCACTCTCTTTTTTTCTCAAAAAACTCCCAGTTATCCCTTCCTGATCTCGGCTCTATTAAGAGAAACAGAAGACCTACTCCTTATCTAAACATTTCATTAAAAAATTTTCAATTTTTAAAAGGTGGCTTCGCCAACACCCTCGTATTCTCTCCCTTCCATGGCGCGCAAATGTTCGCCGAGCCGAGAAAGCAAATATAATTGATGCTATAGTTGCTGGAATTCGAGTAGATGATACGTCTTCAATGTCTCTTTTACAACCCAATAGTATTGCTAAAAATGCAGCAACTGAGGCCACTGAACGCCAATGGAATAATTATTTCGCTACCTCTGTTAAGGCATTAAGTCAGGCGAGTGGAAAAATTTCTTTTTGAAAATTTTTGAAAAAAATTTTTTCAATTTTTAGAAGGAAAGGAAAGAATGGTTAGAACAATTTAAAGGTGTTTGTATTGCCTCAGAGAGTCATTTTCCTGGTAGAGAATGCATTGACTTGGCAAAACAGGTAGGCTTAGACATGGAGAGAGATGAGACAGTAGGTGGGCTTAAAGCTCCCATTAAATTGAGGTATATCTTCTAGAGAGACCTTTACCCCAAATAGTAATTGAGGGTTTATAAAATAAAAAAAATTTTTTAAGTTCGGCGCTAAATTTGTGGTAACACCAAGCGGCGGTGCCAACGACGACGAGGTCTGCGAAGCTTGTGAACATAACGGTATGGTACTTGTACATACAACACAACGTTCAACTCTTCGGTAGTTATGAAGAAATTAATTTTTGTATTTTTTTAAATTTTGTGTATTGTAAAATTTTTTTGAATAAAATTTTAATAGAAATTTAATAGAAGAAAAAAAAAGAAAAGGAAAACATATTTTTAGGGTGTATTTACAAATTTTTGCCGAAAAATTGATTCAACTAAATAAGTATAAAAAACACGAATCCTTGAAGCAATTTTTATGAAACAAATTTTTGCATTGCACATTCAAAGGATTTGAATTAACGTCTTTGAATCGACTTTTACCGCGAAAATTGTTACATTTTTCTCTTTTTCTTTTCCTCTGCTATTTCCTACTTGTATATTTCAAATTGTAAATTCTCTTGCTGGACTTCAAAATGCATACATAAAAAAAGTAAACAAAAGACGCGTGTAAGGCTGGCAATTTGTTTTGTCTTTGTATTACTCACCCATTTTTCTTTGAAATTTCAAAATCGTCTTTTCAAGATTTATAAAGCTTTTAAATTTCAGCCTTTGACTATTTAGATATTTTAGAATTAAATGTATACCCCTAATAAAAATAAAAACAGCGATATTGGGGATTTCTACGAATTATTGGGCGTTTCAAGAAATGCAAGTGAACAGGAAATTAAAGATGCTTACAGAAAATTGGCTTTGAAGTATCATCCAGGTTTTTTAATTAAATTTATTTTGGAAAACTTGAGCTTTAGGAGGCTCCACTTTGTTGTTAGAGACATCACAATAAGATGCGCGATGCCTATTAAATTTTTACATCCTAAAATTAGTCCTTATGGTTGTATTAGTTGTCTGAGGTAAAACTAAGGGAAAATAAGCAAAAAATGGGAGGATACTTTGAAATTTCAACTTCCTTATTTTAATTTTCTTTTATATTTTAGACAAGAATCGAGATGAAAAAGGTTTGTAAATTTTTATCGAATTTTCAAAAAAAATTTTTCCAGCCCAAGAACACTTCAAAATGATAAGCATTGCTTATTCTGTACTTTCTGACCCAAACAAACGAAGACAATACAATGTTTCTGGTCCGTCTACAGCAATGGCCAATTTTGAGGGTATTGACATTTCTGAGCTTGGTGGATTTGGTAAATAATTGAGAAATTTTTTTAATTTAAAAGCACTTTTAAGGTCGATTCTTTGGAGCTGTGGTGAGTATTTAGAATTTTTATAAAGATTTGTTGTCGATAAGTTTAGTTTAAATACGGGTCAAGTAACAACTTTGCGGTTTAGAGGTTGTGTGTTAGCCTAGTAATATAGGAGTTCCTGGGTTCAATTCTTCTTGATGGTTTTTGGTTTATTTCTGACCTCTTTTTACTAATCTAAATGTTAAATCTCCCTCCTTTAAAATTTCTACATGAAAAATTTTTTAATATTTTCCTAAAGAAGAATTTTTTTAAGGTATCTTCATTTGGTTTTAAAATTCCAACACAAATTCGTCCCAAAGTGTTGGCTCAAGCCATTGATATTTGTAAAGGGAAAGAATCTGATACAAGGTTTTTTAAATTATTTTATAAAAGCTTAAGTTTTTACAAATTATTTTTTTAGTGTCAAAAGGCTTATACCAGGAGTTCCAATCGACAATTCTATGAGCAATCAAGAAGCCCATTTTTATAGATTTGATGTTTCAAATGATTCTAGACATGGAGGTTTTTGTTAATTTTTGATTAAAAGAATCCCCATATTCCTTTTTTAAAGAATAATTGAAGAGGGGAAATTGGATTTTAGATGGAAATTTTTTTGGACCTTTTGAACTGGGATTTTTTGTCCTCTTTTGGTATTTTATGGAAATGACCATTCATCAATCTCTCCTTTTTCCCTTTTTTAAATTAAACAAACTTCTTTTTTTCAGTAATTATTCGCTGCAAATCCCATTCCAAGAGTAAATTTAAACTGGTGCTATTTGATAAAGATGGAAGTGTTCGTGACATTAAAGAAAGCCAAAAACGAAAGCATTGCACTTCGGCAGAATTGTTCTTTTTACCTTTCCAAAGAATTGAAATTCCTGAATTTTCTCCAATGCAGTAAATTTATAAAGAAGATTTTTTTTCTAATTTTTCAGTCATTTAATGGAAGATAAAGAAACACCTTTGCCTTTTCACTATTTGGATGCGTTGGAAACTCAAGGTTAAAATAAGTTTTTTTAAGTTTAGGAGAATTTCTTTTTAATTTTATAGGCGCTAACCTGTCCGAGTTAATTCAACCAAATTATATTCTTTGTGTTTATGGAGATAATTTTCTTTCACAGGTTTTTTTTTGAAAAAAATTTTTTTGTAAAGATTCTTCAAGAAAAGATTTTTCAAAAGAATTTTTAGAAATTTTTCTAGAAACTTGTTGGCTCAAAAATTTTTAAACAAATTTAGGTCAAATACAAAATCACATTTTTACCTTTACCAACGAATGAACAAACTAATTTGGCCATTGAAACAATTAAACAAATTGAGCCTGTTTTGCAAAATAAAAAACAAGAAATGAAACAATTCCAAAAAGAATATATGGACCTTAAAACAAGGTTTTTTTGCGAAAAAATCATTTTTATTTTAATTCTCATTTTTAGATGGGAAGCGGCAAAAGCAAAGCTCAAAAAGGAAGATGAAGATATCACAAATTTACTTAAAGCAAGGGAGGAAGGTTATGATAGGTTTGTTTTCTTAGTTAATTTTTTAAAGGGGGACTTTTTTAGAAAAATAGTAATGGTGTTAAAAACAAAAATTTTGCTGGTCCTAGGAACTTTGGGAGTCATAAAGTTTTTTATAAAAACTGGGAAATGATTCGAAACTAGAAAACATAGTCCAACCAAGTCCCAAAATCGACTTTCTGGGGTATTCCTTTGTGTTTAGCTATGGCCTTGAAATAGATTTGCCCGCTCTTTCCTCACGCCCTTGCCATCTTTTTAAGAAAAACTTTTAAAAATTTAATTTCTTTTAAAGATTATTCGATGCTTGCATGTTAGCTTATCGTCCGGTGAATGTTGAAGTAGCAACATCAAATGGAGGAGGCGGATTTTTTTCATTCCTTGGAAAATGAAACGGGGCAGCTTTTTTTAAACTTCTATATAAATTTTTAATTCTAACTAAATTTTTTAACTAATTTTTGAAAATTTATTTTGAATTTTTAGTCAAATATATAAAAATAGTTTTAATAAATTTTTATTATTTTAAAAAATTATTTTTTTTTATTAATTTGATCACTTTACCGAAAAAAATATATAATTCATACATCTTCAAATTAACACATTTACACAATTTTATTTTTAGAATTCTCCTTTCTTCCCCTTTTTTAATAGTTAAATTAGTCAAAAGATATTAACCAATCTTCGGGCACTTGAATTTCTTTCTTTTGTTGTTCCTCTTCTTGAACCGTTGAATTATGTTGTTGTTGAGGATTTACCGGATGCTGTTGAGTAGAAGTTATTGGAGGCATTATATAATGTTGTTGCTGTTGATGATATGGTGGCATTTGGAATTGTTGTTGAGGAGGATGATTATTAATAGGTGGCATGTTATTCATCATGTTATTGTTCATCAATGGCATAGTTGTTGTCATTGAAGGCATTGTATTCATCATTGAATTCATTGGAATGGTCATTGATTGATGATTGTTTACCATTGGATTGTTGCCCATCATTGGCATCCCCCCTTGAGGCTGATGTTGAACTTGATTGACTTGAGGTGGATTGCCTGGATATCCAATCGCTTGCCCGTGCATCTCTTGTTGAGCTTGGTTGCTTGAAGAATACATCATCATTGAATGAGCGGGCAATGCTTGAGGCTGACTGCCTGAATATGCCGTTGGCTGATGGGGCATAATTTGAGGATGTTGAACACCTGCAGTCATTGTTGTTGTCATTTGATTGTTCATCATTATTGGAGGAATTGTTGAAGTGTTTGTCATTGACTGCATTGGATTATGTATCATTTGTTGTTGAGTTGAAGTAACTGGATTGTTATTCATTATTGGAACAGGATTATTAGCTAATGGTGGCGCTTGATTAATCATTGTTGGTAATGCAGGATTGTTAAATTGTGGAGAAGATAAACGTTGTTGACGAATTTGCCATTCTTGTTCATGAAAACGTTGGATAGCAACATAACGACCGCTAACTAACATTTCCTTTAAAAAATTTATTTTAAACAAAAATTTCAAAAAAATTCTCAAAAAATTTTTAAGACCCCCCCCCTCCTCAAGTAAAAAAAATTAAATCAGAAAGAGTTTCAGTCAAGGAAACTTTGTCACTTCACGAGCTTTTCAGACCCGAAAGATGTTAAAATTTAATCATCATAAACTCTTTCATTTTTCTCTCCCCACAAAATCAACAACACTAACCACTTAACCACATGCCCCATTTATCAAAATTTATTCTAACCTTCTTTTTATCCCTCATAACTTCAAGTGTTTGACGCAATTGACTTTTACGACGATTATTTTCTTCTTTAATTCTTTCCTGTCTTAAACGTTCATTTTCTTCTCTTAAAGCATTTACAGCTTGACGTGCTTCTTGAATATGAGCTAAATGGTCTTGTAATTGTTCATAATGTTCTGAAAAAAATTTTTTTTTGAAAATTTTCCTAGTCAAATTTCAAATAAAACCTCTCTGTTCTTCCAATTTTGTCATTTTTTGTATAACTATAGCATGTAGCTCGGTAAGCTGGGAAAATAATGTATGAATTGCAGAATCATTAACAATAGAACGGCCACGTAACTGGTTACTTCTCATTCGAGTTTTCATTGTATCAACCTAAAAAATTAAAAATAATTTTTGGGAAGGAAAAAGAAAACACTTCCCCCAACCTAAAAAAAGTTCTCTTAGTCATTTTTTGTATAACTCAGGAAAGAAGAATTCCTCCTATGGGAGGACAAAAAATTTTTTTTAGAAAAACAGTCCTTTGTAAAAACTCTAAAAATAAAAACTCTTAATCGGTTAATTCAAAATTTAGATTAATTTCCCTAAACTTAAGACCAAAAAATACAATCAAAAATAATAAATATACCCTTTCATTCAAAGCATTACAAAAGTTTAAAGTCTCTGCTACTTCTTCAACACCTCCATCATTAGATTCATTCTTCCCAATATCCATAGGCATTCCAATATTTAATTTTGAAGCATAATTTTGTGATAAACTATTATCGTGTTGAGAAATTTGTTGCTGTTGTTGATCTTCCAAAATTGAAAAATCCAAAGGCTCGTTTAAAGGATAATTATTGTTGGTGTTGTTATTGACATTAGAAATATTTGTTGGAGTTTTAGTTAAACTTTTGTTTGCATTCCCATTTTGTTGTAAAGGTTGCTGTTGGCTAATACTTGAAGATATTGAAATAGAAATTTCACTTGGTGGTGGAGCTGTTGCACGAAGTGGTTGTTCCTTTTTAAAATAAAAAATTAGAAGAAAACTAGTAGGAGGAATATAATGATAGGAGGATTCAAAGAGGAATTTCAGCTTAAAGGTGAAAGACGATCTACCCAGCTCATGTCAATCTTTCACAGAGTAGTCAATGACTGATGGTACCAGAGATAGGTCGGGTTACCCGAAATCGGGATCCTTTTCTCAACCCGGACTCCAATCAAAGTTTTGACAATCCGATGGATTGTAGGACCAAAAGACTTGCGAAATAGATCTGCCCGAACTTATTTTAACATTAAATTTCAAACCTCAACTTCTCTACGTTTTCTCTCCCAATAATCACGGTCCAAATAAGTAGCCAGAACAGAATCAATTGGATCATCCTTATTAGCATCATCATTAACCATTCCAGATAAATTAGATTCATCTTTACCAATAACTGGAAAAGTTTGTGGAGGAGGTTCATACTTTTGTCCACCATATCCACTAGAAATAGAAGTGTCATTTGTCGCTTTATTTATATAAGAAAGATCAATTCCATTATATTTTTGCTTTAAAAAATAAAAAATCTTTTTAAAAAAATTTAGAAAACCTTAGCATCAGCTTCACTTTGACTTATAGCCAAAGCAAGTTCCAATTCTTCTTGTTCTTTAGCCTAAATTTTAAATGCCAAAATTAATTTGAGCAAGACAAAAACCTCTGCTTCTTTTAAAGCCTTTTCACGCGCAGCAGCTTCTTCTGCAGCCTTGTTAATTTCAGCCTGAATAAAAAATTTATAAACCATCAAATAACCCCAAAAGACTAGTCATCCCAAAATAACCACAAAATACCTATCACCAAGATAACCCTAAAAATTAACCTTTGGTTGCTGTTGAACAGTCTTTTTATCAAAACAGGCCTCACAAACTCGAACTTTCTTCTCTATCCCAAATTGAGGTAACAACATTTGCTTATTCGAGCATTTATCACAGAATATTTGTCCACAAGCACGACAATGATGTTTACGAGTAAAAACGCCAAATTCAACTCGACATCTAAAATTTTAAGAAAATTTTCCTTCAAAATATTAAAAATTCAAAACCTGTAGCAGTTATCTCCTTCAGCCCAATCTGGAGCAGATTCTGCCAAAAACATTGCTTTTGCTTCGTCTATAGGTGGAAATTCAAATCCATTCATTTTTAGAAGTGAATGGGTGTCTTCAACAATTTTATATTCAGAAATGCCTTTAAATGCAGAAGTCCAACATTGAATAAGTTCAAGTATTTTGGTCCGAACATTGGCTTGAGGGTTTGAAATGACCAAACTTTTCAAGTCTTCCATGAATTCTTTGGTTGCAATTTCGGCAATAAACTAAATAAAAATGAACAGGGTTTGATTCGTTGTTCTTGGAAGATCCTGGGGATGTAGAAACAGACTTATGAAAACTCTTTCTTGAGGGAGTTATGGTCAAATATTTGAAACATGGTCCTAGGAATCTCCCATAAAAGGCCCAATCTAACAATAAGCCCAAAAAATGAAAACCTTCTTTCCACAATTTTTAACACAAGCTTCCAATACCATCAAAGCATGATGAGCAACATGCGGATTTGAATTGTGATAACGCTTCTGAATTGCCTTGATGGCATCCTTTACTCTAAAAACACAGCTAAATTTAAATAAAAAATTAAAATACTTACGGGACTTCCTTTCCTCTAATTAAATCCACACATTCCAAAATTCCTTCCCAATTTGGTTCAACCAAAGTTTGATCGGTTGCAGCGTCTAAAAAATAAATTTTAATGATTTAATCTATTGAAATTCATACCTAGCAATTTTACGAAACGGTAAGACATTAGAAGAAATTATTTTTTAAAACAATTAATAAATACAAGATAATAGTCTAAAAATAAAATGGAAAAATTGAATTAAAAGAAAAAAAATATAAAGGTGGTTGACTAATCAAAAGAAGGTAATTAATTAGTTATTTACTATTTCTAGAACACAAAAAATCAAGGTGGTGTTCGTTGTTATCACCTCGTTTAGGTGTTTTCCTTTTTTAATCAACTAGCAGTTATCAAAACACAGTTGACCCTACTATAGGATACAGGGCCTATTCTAGAATATATTCATGTTATCTTACAGTGAGATTTAAGGAATCTAAGGTTAGACATTTAGACGTCTCTACAGAGTACTAAAAACACGAAGTTAAAATTATAAACCGTTTAAAAATCATGATAAAAATTGTGAAAAGTTAAAAAAAGGATAAAAATTCTCGAAATTAAACGAGTTAAAATCAATTTTAAATTTAAAAAACACTTATTTTTATTCAACAAAAACAGATTTGAAAGCATTTCTATAATTTCTATCGCCAACAAGTTTGTCAAATTCTTCTCCAGTACACCATTTGTAATCAGCAATTTTATTTGGGTTAAATCCCACTTCTGTCCAAGAATTAACTGCTTTGTTTGAATGAAAAATTTGGGCAGGATAAAAGAAAATCTGAAATAATAAAAACTTTTAAAAGTTATTAGTTGGGAGAATCCAGGTTTTATTCGTTACATAATATCAGGGATATTGGAATTGGAGTTCAGGAAACCCCAAAAAAATCTCAAAATATCTCCAAAGGAAAGCACTCAAAAACTTAATCTAATCAGAATTTCTCATTGTTCCTCAAGTGACATTGTAGGATCACTCTGAGATTGGCCCAAATGATTCATTTATCTGCCTAGGGTTTATTAAGTTATTAAAACATACAATAGATCCATCAAATCCAAGCCGGTCCTGCATCGTTTTTGTATATTTGTATAAATAATGCGATATTGGTGCATTTCCATACATTTGAAATTCAAACGGGAAAGGATTTTTAGAATCTTCTGATGGCAATGACAAAGAAAGCAATCTGAGAGCAGTCTTTAAATTGAAAAAAATTTTAAACAAAAATCTTATTAAAATAAAAACCTCTTTTAAAGTCTCTCCTTCTTTGTTCATCAACTGAGGTAAAATCCAAGGGGAGACGTATTCATCAGTATGAGCATCTTCAAATTTTTGCCTAACAGCTAGCACCAATTTCCTGTCCAAATTACGTTTTAAACATTTAAAGTCCATAGAAGCATTAGTTGGGGGATTATCAAGATTGTATTTCTCAATAAGTTTCTGTGCCTTTTCACTCCATTCATTGCACTTTTGAACGCTTGAAACGCCCAATTGTTGGTCTAGATGGCTGAGATCTTTTCCTTCAGCTTCCATCTTTTTGCGCTTTTCCAAGAGACTTTAAAAAATAAATTGAATAAATTAAAGTTACTCTATGCCCTTTCTGGTGATTTGGAAAGGGCCAGATTTTTGACCATGAGTCATGAAAAACCAAGATGTGGATTCGAATCAATACCGATTTATAGTGCCCAGAACGTTTAATCTCCCCAAAAATTCTAAATTACTTACACTGCATCCTTTTCCAGTTCCAATTCAAAATCACATTTATAAGACGTTTGGTTATCCTTTATTTCAGACAATTGAGCAAAATTCCTTTCAGCTTCAGTCATTGGAGGAGCAATTAAAGGTAACCGGTAAATAACGAGTGAAACTTCAATTCGCCATCTTTGAGGATTAAGTTGGAATTGTTTAAAATTTGTTGAACAAAAAGATGATGAAGTGTGCAAATAACGAATTAAATTTTTCATTGTTTGAATTACTGAAATAAAATAAAAGTTGTTAAAATAATGTTCTTTGTCTCGTCAAAACCCCTAAATATCAACAAAAAAATATATCAAGCAAGTTTAGACTGATTGGTTTTACCTATTGGCGAAATATGGCTTGGCAAAATAAGCGAAAATTGGGGGAACGAAAAAATTAGAAAACAAGAAAAGAGAGAGTATGGGGAAAGAAAAAAAGAAAATTGATTAAAACATAACGCCAAAATTAATTATTTTAGTAAAATTTTAATCTTGCATTTTTTATTCTTGAATTTTCTATTCCTCGGGTGTTAATTTTTTTAATTTTTTTGTTTAATTTTAGTTCTTTTTAAGTTTTGATTTCAATTTTCTTGCGCTTTTGAAGCAAAGCTTTTGAAAATGCCGATTAAAGCATCTGGAGAAACGGTTATTTTTTTGTAGAACTAGCATTATTTTTAATTTTCAGTTGAGGCAATACATCGTTATTGGCCGTAAACTTCCTACAGAGAATGAGCCAAATCCAAAGCTCTACAAAATGCAAATTTTTGCCAGCAATCATGTTGTTGCCAAATCGCGTTTCTGGTACTTTACTAGTATGTTGCGTCGTGTCAAGAAGACTAATGGAGAGATTGTTTCGTGTCAAGAAGTTTGTGTTTTTTATTTGTGTCTAACTTTAGCTTGTCTAAACACTGGTTTGCTTATGTGTCCTGTTTACAAACACATTGACACCGGGTAGGGCACCAAGGGTGACAAGGGCTGGACGAACATGACAAATTGGACATCGGGGTGCGGGCGAACTGGGTTGACCTGCTTTTTTTCATCATCCGTTCTCTAACTTTTATTTTTATGGTGACTCGGTTCTTTTAAGACTCACGACATACATTTTTCATTTCACCCTCCCATTCATGATCAATTCATTCTTCTACCTTTCTGTAATTTTTAAATTTCAAGGTTTTCGAAAAGAAGATAGGCTCTGTAAAGAATTATGGAATTTGGCTCCGTTACGACTCTCGAACTGGTCATCACAACATGTACCGCGAATATCGCGATGTGACAATGGCTGGTGCTGTTACTCAGGCTTATCGCGACATGGGTGCTCGTCATCGTGCTCAAGCCGATCGAATCCAAATAATCAAAGTTCAACCGATCAAGGCTGCCGACTGCAAACGTACTGGAGTTAAACAGTTCCACAACTCTTCAATCAAATTTCCTTTGCCGCACCGTGTTAATGACAAACGTCGAAAGATGACTCCGTTTACGACGCAGAAGCCGAAGACACATTTTGCTTGAATTAATTTTTTGTTGTCTTTCGAGTGTTGAGAGTTATTTTGTTGTTGAAAAGAAAGGATAAATTTTGTTGAATAATTTTAAATTTATTTTTAAAAATTGTTTCTTTTTCAATGAATTTCTTTTATTTGTTTTAATCAAAAATTAAATTTTGAGTTTTCCAGAGAATTTGCTTTAAATCGTTCAACCAAAGATGGCTGAAAATATTCCTGAGGGTGATTACGAGAAAGGAAAGAAGATTTTCAAAGCGAGGTGTTTTCAATGCCATGTACGGTTTATTTTTATTATTTTTTTGTCAAACATTATGGGGACCTGTTTAGAGATTTAATGTTTAGTGAATGTGTAAAGGGACTCCTCGGGTCCTTTAAGGTGTCCTCACTAGAGGGAGCCGTTTTTGGTTTAATATAAGGTGTGCCATAGTGTTATGCCCTAGGGTGCGGCCTAATCTAGTGACTAACAATAAGAATTTTCTTCCTCCTCTCCTAATATTTAAAATTAAATTTCTTTCAGGTCATCGATTCGGATGCTGCCAAGACAGGGCCAACATTGAAGGGTGTTATTGGTCGCAAAAGTGGATCGGTTCCTGGGTTTGACTACTCCGCTGCTAATAAGAACAAGGTTTTATTTTTTTAAAGAATTGAACATTTTAAATTTAAAAATTAATTTAAAGGGAGTGGTTTGGACTCGTGAGACGTTGTTCGAGTACTTGCTGAATCCTAAAAAGTATATTCCTGGCACTAAGATGGTTAGTTTATTTCAAATGTTTAATTAGGATTTTCTGGTTTTTGTTCATCAATCTCACTTCCATAAATACTCCTAAAGATCAAACGTTGACTGGTCATAACTCGCCCTAAATTCATTTTGTAACAAAAAGGAATTCACTTTACAATAGGATGTCGGGGGTCCTCTATCGAGTAGTACCAAGGAACAAAATTTTAGTTTCAGTAAACGATGTTCTTTTTGGGGAGCATCCATAATACCAAACGCCGTAATACCAAACCCCAAAAACCTGCAAAATACCCCAATGTAAAAGGTTGTCTCAACTAAGGTGAAGGGTGCTCCATTATGAAAAATTGTTAGCAATCCACATTTTGGTATTTCGGGGCGGTTTTTTGGCAGTTTGGTATTGTGGCATCATATACCGTTCTTTTTTTTAATGGAATTTATTAAATAATTTATTTTTTTCTAAATTTTAAAGATATTTGCTGGGCTGAAGAAGGCTGATGAGCGTGCGGATCTGATAAAATATATTGAGGAAGAAGGCAAGAAATAAGAAGGAAAAGAATAATATATTGTTAAAGAATATTTTTTGTTATAATTAGGATAGAGAAATAAAAGAGGCTTGTGTTACGTGAATGTTTTTTTTAATTTTTACCTCGATAAAATTATATAGATTTTTTTGGTATGGGGATTGGGTGGGTCTCTGAACTCATTTTCCTTTGTATTTGATATTTCAAGGAAAAATAGTGTAAAATTTATTTTTTTCCGTTTCATGCTGCTTTTAATTAAATATTAAAATTATTTTTAACTAAATATTACCGCAAAGTTTATAGGGATAACGGAAAAATACCCCCTTTGCACAATTCTTCCTAAAGACAAAAATGACAAACATCAAAAACTTGGGAAATCTGCCCAGTAAAAAAAGAAAGGAAGAATATCAAGCCATCACGCATTTAGAGTCGGAAATATTTACCATATATATCTTTAAAAAATTTAGCTTCAAAAAAGAGGAAATTTATTACAATAAAAAAGAAAATAATTATCAAGATATTGCTTTATAGAAATAGAGAACAACACATAATACAATATTTATTTATTTAAAGTAACAGGTAAATCGAAAATTTAATTTACGAAAAAAATTTTTTAGGAACTCCGAAAATTTGTCAACTTCAGATTTTTTATTTTCAAAAAAAATTATTTTCGGTTTTTCGACACCTCTCACGTTACATATACAGACAAGACTTTATATTTATATATTTATATATCTCGAAGCACACCTTCTAGAAGACGAAACCCCAATTGTGGGTAAGTATTCCTCACAGACTGCCAAATTTCAGTTGGAATTAATTCTTCCCTGTTGCGACGAACAAACGCTTTCATAGCCTGAAAAAAATATCAGTAAAAGATTAATTTGATTGTGTCAAATTTACCTTTTCAAGTGTTGGCGCACCATGCGAGTCAATTAAACCACAATAATCTAGAATATTGCCATTATCTGAAATAGAAGGGAATTTTTTGGCGAATTTAATTTTTTCCTAATTTTAGAATAAAAAAGTTTATGATCCCCTCACGACCCAAAATGGATACTCCTTTTTCATCAAAAATTACCCAAAAAGTTTTTTAAAAAATTCCTTACTGAGCACGTTAGACATGTAAAGTTCGCATTCATGTTTTAACGCCCCAACATGATATCGATGTGCCAAAGCAAAAACATCAACCACATGATTATCCAAAATGCCTTTGTTGATTTCTCCAGTATACAAAAATTCCAACATTCCTTGAAAAGGCTCAGGTTTGCTGTCCGGAATGGAGATTTTTCGTTCCTAAAATTGTAATTAAAGTATATTCCTTGAACTTTAATCAATTTTTGACCCCTTTTAAATTTCGAGTCCGAAAATAAGGATCCTCTACGATACATAAACCCTCATAAAAAGCAAATTTAAGGATTCTACTAATTCCTCAAAATTTTTATCGAATTTTAAGTTTAAAAAAGTACCTTATTTGTTGTATCCTTATTATTTTCAACAAAAATTTGTTGAAAGACATCACTGCTCTTCGCCAAAATACAACGATGTGCCTTGAAAGTGACTCCTCGAACCTTAAAAAATAAATTTTATTTTTTAATTGTTAAATTAACTCTTACCAAAATCTCGCAATCGGTAAATTTTTGGTTCTCTAACATTTGACGAAAGGAGGTTTTAAAGCTTTCGTTTGTGTTGTATGGATCCACATCAATTGCACAGCAAATCTCCAAAACGTCTAAAAATTTTGGATTTATTTTTAAGAATTCTTTTATGAATCTAACCATAATAGTCCAAAAAATGGTAAACATTTATCTGACTGAAGCCTAATTTTGTTTGATCCTCAAGCCTGTTTGTAGAGCTTAAATGACTAATGAAATTTTTTTGTAAAGATCAGGCTAAGCTACCGCGAAATTATAACTTCTCGTCCAAACTGAACCACAAACAATTTATATTCTGTGTTGACGAGATCGTAGTAGTTATTCTTTCCCATTTGGTGAAGATAAACATAGACATTTGGCCTGCCAATTTTCAAGACGATCTCCCAAGCGAGTCCTGGTAATTGTGGCGATGAAAACGTTTCACCTGACAAAAGAAAAATTTTTTGATTTAACAAAAAAAAAATTATACTATTCAGCAGAAGTTCTTCCTCGTATTGGACTGCATCAAGGATTTTTGACAGATTTCTGATTTTCCAAGAAAAGTTAATCCTGACGGTCGTCGACATCTAAGAAACAAAGAAAATTTCTAAAGATTTACTAAAAGAAATATTTTTGTGTTACCTTTTTTTGTTTTAGAAAATCAAGAAGCGTCAAACAAAAACGTGCAAGAAGATTTGTCTTTTGTAATGTAGAACAGGCAACCACAAAGATACAAATAGGCTTGCAGCAACAATAAAACACCGAAGTGATAAGGCCAAAAGTCTTTAGGAAAATGGAGGGAGTTGTAAAGAAGTGGGAGAAGCTTTTATATAAAATAAGGCTTTTATAGTCAGCCGATAGAAAATACTGTAAAAGTTTGAGAGAAAGAGAAACGTTAATAAACACTATGCCAATTTGCTAGAAATATTAAACAATGCAGGGAAATCTAAATTTTAACAACGAAGAACAAGTCTTTTTGACTAGAAAAAATTTTAAAAAAATAGAGAATAGATCAGCAAACAGGCGGGACTAAATGGCAAGAAGTGCCGTAGAAGAACAAATATAACAGAACACTATCAGAACAAAAAGAAAGAACAAACAATAGAGCAAATTTCTCATTAAGAAAAACGGAAATGGCAAAATAAGGAAACGAATGAAGCCTCTTCTCTGATATATTAAAAGGTACCCCCAGAAATCCTCAAAATTTTTACCTGCAGCGCAAAAAAAGAGAATTTCTTGACTTTTTAAATTCTTGTTTTTGGTTTTCTCTCTTTAACAAAATACAAAAAGAGTTTACGTGATTTTTGATACAAAATGCGGAAACTTTAGCTCAAACTTGCGGATTTTTAGAAAGTTGATTCATAAAACGAATAAAAAATTTAATTGTTATTAAGAATTTACGGTATATGCAATATGCATAAAATTAAATTAAAAATATTTTTAACAAATTTATTGCCCAAATATTTGTTTAATTCTTTCCAAATAAAAGCCAAGCATTGTTTGCTCCACCCGAAAAATGATTGATTTGAGCTGAAAAGAAATTTTTTAGAGTTTAATTTTTGTGATTTTTGAGTTACCTTTTTCGCTTTGTCTTTATTCTTCTCGGTCCATTTTTTAATCGTTTCTAGCCCTATATTTACGGCATCTTTGCGCGAATCTTCATCGGCTCTAGGCGATAACATTTCCGGAAACGCCTTTAAAAATTAATTAATTTTTTTTTAATTAAAAAATTTTTTCTACAAGTTTTTGCATTTCTAATTCCACAGCCAAATTTAATGTTCTCTTGTAGCATTCAGCAAGTTTTTCTTTATCCTCCTGTGTTTGAAGAACTACAGGAGGCACTGTGTGGATGATTTCTGTAAAAAAGGATTTGTGTTTTTTGTATTTTTTGTGTTTCTGTTTTTTGGGAAAAATTGTATTGAGGGCCAAGACGCCGATACGGTTGATATATGCCTGTCGAAAGAGCTCGTTGACTGAATCGGGCGCCCTCAAATACAATTTTACCGTTTTGTGTTTTTTTGTATTTTTATATTGCTTACTTTTAGCAAAATAATAGCGCCCAATTTGAAAACTTTCAGTAGCAAAAGCATCCCCAACAGGCAATCCTCCCTTTTCTTTTGCTATTTGCTCCAATTTTATAGCTAGAACTGGGCCCGCATTTCGAACAATTCTTTCACTAACACTTGATTCTAATCCTCTATTATATCCATCCATTGGGAGATTTTCTGCTTCTTCCAATAATTCTCCCCATTTTTGGTCATCATTTACCATCTGTTGCCATTGTTGTATTTCTTTAGAAAATTTTTAAATCGGTGATTCATTATAGGGAACTTTTATTATAATGGACTTTCATTATAAAGGACTTTCATTATAGGGACTTTTCTTAATTGTGCTTATATCGGGATTGCTCCAGAATTATCGGGAACCCTACCCACAATATTGAGCAATTGACTGCTGTGGCTGAGTGAGCAAATGCTGATAAATTCCCTATCCCCTCCCTAACTTCTCCTTTATTTTTTAAAAATTTCCCCTACTTCTTTTGGCTTGTGTCGCACGTTCCTTCTGCCTCAAATTATTTGCTGGCTCCACCATGTTTGCCAATTTAGTCAAAGCTCTGAGCAATCTCTTTTTATCCAAACTATCCTTATCTTTTACGTCGACAGCATCAAAGAGTGACTTTGCACGTAAAACTTTAAGGATTGCTTCGTCTCCATTTAAGGGTTCTGAGGAGAAAGAAATTTTTTCCCATTTTCAATTTTAATTAACCTACCAACGGAGAGGGATGGTCTTGTTGGATTTATTATAGCATCAACTCGAGCTTCCAATATATCGCCTCTCTCTGCCTTTATCTTTAGATCTATCTAAAATTTTTAATAGATTTTTTACTAATAAATTTCTGAATCGAAATAGGATGTCATTCTAAGGGAATAGACGAGTTTGGAAAGATTCCCCGTGGTTAGTCATATATTGTTGCGTTTATATGGGATCATAAAATGAGGCTCTCGATTATGTTAATTATCGCTTAGGTGCTGGGGAGGTTATTCGGATCCGGGGGCTGGCTTTCCTTCTTGGCTTGAATAGCCTCCCGGAGCTTCCCAGGCCTTGCCGACCCGGTCATCCTAAAAATTTATTTTATTCCTTACGTCTCTACTAGGTCTATTCCTCCTCCTAAAATTATCATCTACGTTCTTCCCATTCCTCCTCTCATTAAAACCATCACTATCCTCCTCCATATCCCTCTCATTTTCTTCATCTCCCCATTGCCTTTCTTCACTCCATTCATTATTTTTATCATTCCATTTATCTTCAATACTTCCATATCCATCATTTTCTGTATTTTTCGCTTCAGATATTAATTTTTGGCGAAGACGTGAATTTTGGATTTGACTGATTTTAAATAAATTTTGGCCGTTTCTTTGACTTCCGCTTGAAGAAAATTTTTTCCTTTTTATTTTTCAATCCTTACCTAGTACAAACAGCATCAAATTCCAATTTTCTCATTCCCCTTCTTTTGAATACCCTAGCTACGCAGCCTATTCTTCTTGCTCTGGAGTCGACAAGCTGGAAATGAGCTCGGATAATTTTTAAAAATTTTTTTGTCGATTTTGCCATTTTCGAGCTCAATACAGTTCTGACCCATTATATAATATCCCCTTGGAGCTGAATAAATCGCTGTTATAATAAGGTGACCTTATAATAAGGGGTATCGCCTAGCTAGAGAGTATTGCTAGTCTACTCATTCAATGACCCACCAAAATTAAAAAGACCCTTATCTTAAAAAAGAGGTCTAACTCTTATTGGGGGAGGGGATTATGTTATCGTCAATGTTCGACTGTTACCTCAATAGGAATTCTATATTTCGAATTTTGTAGAACATGGCAATTTCCAGTCTTTTCGCATTGTATATAGCGCCGAATTATTGCTTGAAATGAACTTTCCATTCCAAATTGAAGATTTGAGGCAATCCCGTCAGAAGGATTAGTTATTGGAATAGCTAACGGCTTTATTTGGTTATAATCTTTTTTTGATAAACTTCTGGCTAGTTGATCATCCCATGCCTGTTAAATATAAATTAAAGGAATTTTATTTTCTTTGAAGTTTTGATTAATCCCACATTTTTTAATAGTGAGTTTAATAATCCCCATTCTGATTTTCTGTTTCATGCTCTCTATCTTTTCAGAATTCTGGTTTAATTCTGATTTTAATATTTCAGAATTCTGGTCTGTTGGTCTACTTATTTCTAAATTCTGGTTAAATTCAGATTTTCATTTTTCAGAATTTTTGGTAGATTCTGATTTAAAACATTTCAAAATTCTGGTTTTCTGGCTTAACTATTTCAGAATTCTGCTTAATTCTGATTTTAATATTTCAGCGTTTTTCATTTCAGAATTAATATTTTTGAGTTCTGTTATTTTTTAAACATAAATTCTGATTTTATAGAAACAGAATTCTCTTTAAAAGAAGAATTCTGATTTTTCTGATTTAAATTCTGATTTAATTCTCTCACCAATCGACCAAAAGAATTTCCCAATTTTTGTCTTCTCAACAAATTAATTTTTTCCAATGCTTTATTCCAAATATTTCCTCCACTTCTTCCATCTATTTTATTATCAAAAGTATACAAGAAAGGCCCAACAGCTTCACTCCAGAATTTTGCTTTTGGATCTTCTTCTATTTTTTCTTCCCTTCCATACTCATCTTCAAATAATTTTTCCAACCCATAATCGCCAAATTCGTTCTGATTTTCTTCAAATTCGTTCCAATAATCGTCTGGTTGATTGTTTGCTTTCGCGAGGGGATATATCTTTTGATTGAAAATATTTTTTGCAAAAGCTCGATATAAGCGACCCTTCTATATAACGTCAAGATGAGACTCCCGATATAGGAGACTCCTCTTATTTACTGTAGAAATTAGACTCCCGATATAAGAGACTCCCCTATAAGAGCCCTTTATTGATGCAGTCTGGTTCTATGTCCATAGCCCTGGATGGGATAATTGAACAAAGTACTCTAAGTCTCCTATATTGAGCTTTATTGTATATTATTATTTTTGTGGATATCTTATATTAATTTTGGAATATTTTCTAATTAAATTTTTGCCTTAATTATTTTTATAATTTATTTTTAAAATATTCTACTTGAGCCTTTGGCCAATAATTTCCTCCATAGCCATAGGTTGAATGGCTGATTGAAACAAAATTAAATATTAATAATATTCTAATTAGCATTTTTGGAAGGATAATTAATTAATTTTTTAATGGGAAATTAATTTAGAATTTTTTTAAATTTTTTTTCTGATTTTTGGAGATAAATTGAGCAACAATCCTTGTCTCCTGACAGTTTTTTCTCCCCAAAAATTTTTTTTTGAATTATTACTCAAATAATTCCTCTATTTCTTAATATTCTTTAGCGAGAGTCAACTGTGCAAATCTCTGAAAAAAAAATCTAAAATGACGAGAATAAAGGCAAAAAATAATTTTTTTCTGGTTGGTGTTTATCTCCCTCTCTAAAAAACTCTCTACCGCTCTTGTATTTATTTGCCAATAAAATTCAAAAATTAAAGAATAAAATTTTTTATTCAAATTTAAATTAAATTAATGCTTTTAAAAATTTTTCTATTTAAATTTAATTATTTTATTTTCAAGAATTTAAAAGAATTAAGAAAAAATGCGGGGTCAATTGGAGTAGAGAACCTTCAAACTTCCAAGAGCTATAATTCTTAAAAGACTGAATCTTGTAAAATCCTTTTCATAACATTCGATAGAGGATTAAATTTGCTACAGAATGAGTCGAAAATAAAAATTTTAAAAAAATTCTAAGAAGTTTTATAGTCAATAAACTACCCTTCTCCTATAAAATATGTTCAAGTTTCATCAAGTTTTTCGTCCATAACTTTATCAAAAGACAACCTAAATTTTCATTTCGAGGCTTATTTTGTAGCTTGAATAGCCTCCTTGAATAGCCTCTTGAATAGCCTCCCGGAGCTTCCCAGGCCTTGCCGACCCGGTCATCCTAAAAATTTATTTTATTCCTTACGTCTCTACTAGGTCTATTCCTCCTCCTAAAATTATCATCTACGTTCTTCCCATTCCTCCTCTCATTAAAACCATCACTATCCTCCTCCATATCCCTCTCATTTTCTTCATCTCCCCATTGCCTTTCTTCACTCCATTCATTATTTTTATCATTCCATTTATCTTCAATACTTCCATATCCATCATTTTCTGTATTTTTCGCTTCAGATATTAATTTTTGGCGAAGACGTGAATTTTGGATTTGACTGATTTTAAATAAATTTTGGCCGTTTCTTTGACTTCCGCTTGAAGAAAATTTTTTCCTTTTTATTTTTCAATCCTTACCTAGTACAAACAGCATCAAATTCCAATTTTCTCATTCCCCTTCTTTTGAATACCCTAGCTACGCAGCCTATTCTTCTTGCTCTGGAGTCGACAAGCTGGAAATGAGCTCGGATAATTTTTAAAAATTTTTTTGTCGATTTTGCCATTTTCGAGCTCAATACAGTTCTGACCCATTATATAATATCCCCTTGGAGCTGAATAAATCGCTGTTATAATAAGGTGACCTTATAATAAGGGGTATCGCCTAGCTAGAGAGTATTGCTAGTCTACTCATTCAATGACCCACCAAAATTAAAAAGACCCTTATCTTAAAAAAGAGGTCTAACTCTTATTGGGGGAGGGGATTATGTTATCGTCAATGTTCGACTGTTACCTCAATAGGAATTCTATATTTCGAATTTTGTAGAACATGGCAATTTCCAGTCTTTTCGCATTGTATATAGCGCCGAATTATTGCTTGAAATGAACTTTCCATTCCAAATTGAAGATTTGAGGCAATCCCGTCAGAAGGATTAGTTATTGGAATAGCTAACGGCTTTATTTGGTTATAATCTTTTTTTGATAAACTTCTGGCTAGTTGATCATCCCATGCCTGTTAAATATAAATTAAAGGAATTTTATTTTCTTTGAAGTTTTGATTAATCCCACATTTTTTAATAGTGAGTTTAATAATCCCCATTCTGATTTTCTGTTTCATGCTCTCTATCTTTTCAGAATTCTGGTTTAATTCTGATTTTAATATTTCAGAATTCTGGTCTGTTGGTCTACTTATTTCTAAATTCTGGTTAAATTCAGATTTTCATTTTTCAGAATTTTTGGTAGATTCTGATTTAAAACATTTCAAAATTCTGGTTTTCTGGCTTAACTATTTCAGAATTCTGCTTAATTCTGATTTTAATATTTCAGCGTTTTTCATTTCAGAATTAATATTTTTGAGTTCTGTTATTTTTTAAACATAAATTCTGATTTTATAGAAACAGAATTCTCTTTAAAAGAAGAATTCTGATTTTTCTGATTTAAATTCTGATTTAATTCTCTCACCAATCGACCAAAAGAATTTCCCAATTTTTGTCTTCTCAACAAATTAATTTTTTCCAATGCTTTATTCCAAATATTTCCTCCACTTCTTCCATCTATTTTATTATCAAAAGTATACAAGAAAGGCCCAACAGCTTCACTCCAGAATTTTGCTTTTGGATCTTCTTCTATTTTTTCTTCCCTTCCATACTCATCTTCAAATAATTTTTCCAACCCATAATCGCCAAATTCGTTCTGATTTTCTTCAAATTCGTTCCAATAATCGTCTGGTTGATTGTTTGCTTTCGCGAGGGGATATATCTTTTGATTGAAAATATTTTTTGCAAAAGCTCGATATAAGCGACCCTTCTATATAACGTCAAGATGAGACTCCCGATATAGGAGACTCCTCTTATTTACTGTAGAAATTAGACTCCCGATATAAGAGACTCCCCTATAAGAGCCCTTTATTGATGCAGTCTGGTTCTATGTCCATAGCCCTGGATGGGATAATTGAACAAAGTACTCTAAGTCTCCTATATTGAGCTTTATTGTATATTATTATTTTTGTGGATATCTTATATTAATTTTGGAATATTTTCTAATTAAATTTTTGCCTTAATTATTTTTATAATTTATTTTTAAAATATTCTACTTGAGCCTTTGGCCAATAATTTCCTCCATAGCCATAGGTTGAATGGCTGATTGAAACAAAATTAAATATTAATAATATTCTAATTAGCATTTTTGGAAGGATAATTAATTAATTTTTTAATGGGAAATTAATTTAGAATTTTTTTAAATTTTTTTTCTGATTTTTGGAGATAAATTGAGCAACAATCCTTGTCTCCTGACAGTTTTTTCTCCCCAAAAATTTTTTTTTGAATTATTACTCAAATAATTCCTCTATTTCTTAATATTCTTTAGCGAGAGTCAACTGTGCAAATCTCTGAAAAAAAAATCTAAAATGACGAGAATAAAGGCAAAAAATAATTTTTTTCTGGTTGGTGTTTATCTCCCTCTCTAAAAAACTCTCTACCGCTCTTGTATTTATTTGCCAATAAAATTCAAAAATTAAAGAATAAAATTTTTTATTCAAATTTAAATTAAATTAATGCTTTTAAAAATTTTTCTATTTAAATTTAATTATTTTATTTTCAAGAATTTAAAAGAATTAAGAAAAAATGCGGGGTCAATTGGAGTAGAGAACCTTCAAACTTCCAAGAGCTATAATTCTTAAAAGACTGAATCTTGTAAAATCCTTTTCATAACATTCGATAGAGGATTAAATTTGCTACAGAATGAGTCGAAAATAAAAATTTTAAAAAAATTCTAAGAAGTTTTATAGTCAATAAACTACCCTTCTCCTATAAAATATGTTCAAGTTTCATCAAGTTTTTCGTCCATAACTTTATCAAAAGACAACCTAAATTTTCATTTCGAGGCTTATTTTGTAGCAAATTTAATTCTCTATCGAATTGTATCAAATTTGTCTAAAAATATTCGTTCTCTCAGAAGTTATAGGGTCTGAAAATCAGTTGACCCTTACAGAGGGTATTATCAATATTTTAATTTTTTTAAATTTTTATTGCTTCAATAATGTCTTCTTCCAGTTATTTTGTCCACTACTCGTGTAAGCATTCCTCTCTTTTTATATCCTCCATAATGATTTCCATAACCATTCCCATATCCCCCTCCATATCCGTGCCCATAGCCGTGACGTCGTCCATAATACCCACGCTGGCTGCTTGAAGAGGAGAAAGAGGAAGAGCGTTTCTTCCATTTTTTGAAACGCTTAACTCGTGAAAGAGTGCTAAATGGAAATTTTTTAATAAAAATTTTCTTTAAATGACCCGTCCTCGGCAGTAGCTTGTCCAGAAATTGAGCAAATACTTATTAATAGAATAATTAGAATGAATAAATGAATAAGACGCATTTTTTTAATTTTAATTTAATTTTAGAATTAATTAGGAGATTATTTTTAGGGTAAAATTAATTTTAAAAAATTAAAAAAAAAATTTTTTTAATGCTCAATAGGAAATTATTTTTTATTTTAAGTCAAAAAATTTGTTACTGATAAGAAAAATTAATAAAAAGAATACCTCTTTTTTCCTAAATTAATTTTAAAAGGAGAGTGATGATTAAAGCTTTCACATGATTCATTTTCTATTTTTTTTTAAATTTTTTTATTCTCGACTATCTTTGAATTTTTGAATCTTTGAATTTTTTGTGGGAAGGAAGATAAGGAGTGGTAAGGAAAGTCTGTTCTTTAAGTAGCTTCAAATTTTAAATTAAATTTTCTAGGCTTTGACAATTTATTTCAATAAACATCTTAAAATTTATTCGGATATTTTTGATTCAAATTGAGATCGAAAATCAGATTTAAAAAAATTTTTAGTGTATATTAATATTTGCCATATTATTTTTGGGGGCAATTTTAGTTGTAGTAGACAAATGCCCAGTTTTTGCCCCAGCAAAGTGTCCAACACTTAATTGTTGTGACGGAACGTAGCCAAATAAAGCGAAAGTGTCGTTTCTTATTGTTTTATTCATAAGAAGATAAATTAAAGATGGGAGTCCGTGAGCTGTGACCCACATTAAGGAAGCTATGTAGATGATAGCTTCGCTTATACGGAAGAACTAAAAAATTTTATCTTTGCCAAATGGGGTTTAGAGACATAAAATTTTGTGTGGATATCAATAATAGTCTTATCTACCCTCCTTAAAAATTGTAGAATTTTTGAGCCAGAATTTCAGAAGTTCTGGTCAATAATGTAGAAAAATGTTGAAAATAGTGAAAATTCTGACTTTTTCAGCCATAAATTCTGAAATTCTGAACCTAAAATTCTGAAATTTTTGGACGAGTTAGATAAGACTACTAAGGACAACTGTACAAAATTTCAAGGCTCTAGGCCTAAATTTAGCTATTTTATTAATTTTTGACTACTAGTTAATCCCTATTACCTTCCCATTTCACCTCCCTCATTATTTACCTGCATATAAATATAAATAAGTCCAGTAGCAATATTTACAATGGAAATAGCCAAAACTTGAAGGAATGACTTTAAAAATTCAAAAAAAATCTAAAATATTTTTATGAATTTTTTAACCATTTTTTGTGCGAGAGAGGTTCTATTGTTACCACGAGTTGCGCGAATAAAAAATACAGTGGTGAAAAAAATATAGGAGGATGAGAGTCCGAAGGTTACTAGCAGGGCTGCACGCAATTGCGGATTGCGAGTTGCGGATTGCGTAAATTGCGGGGGTTTTTGCAATTGCGAGTTGCGAATTGCGTTTGCGGATTTTAAAATTAAAATTGCGAGTTGCGGATTGCGTTTGCGGATTTTTACGATTTTTACGCAATTTTCACGCAATTTGTCTTATTTTAAATTGTATAAAATTTATTTGGCGAAATGTTTAAAATAATTATTTTTGTTAATGTTGGCAATAATTTATCGATTTATAATTTTATTTTGTTTTTAACAGATTTAGAAAGATTTTTTTCGAAAATATAGATTAAATGTCGTTGAATCCAGGCAACTGGTGGTTTTATTTCAATCGAATTGACAAAAGTACGGCACAATGTAAAATTGCTGAGTGTAATTATATTAAAGACACAGGGAAAAGCCTTAGTACAGAATGCCTCAAAATGCATTTAAAAAACAAACATCCGAATTTATTTAAACAAAGAGAAGATTATGTAGCTGAAGAACGTAAAAAGAAATATGATGCCACAAAATTGTTACAAAATCGAACAGTTTCAATTTCTGTTATTATTCCTATATATTGTGTAATTTACTAGATTTATTAAAAATATAAAATCACCTAAACAGGCACTTCAACATAATTTAACCAAAGAGGATTCTGATTTCTCATCAGCAAGAAAAAAGATTTCAGAAACTTTGTCATCAAAATTAAGCGGAATTGAAGATAATCGAGACTTAGTGCTTGCTACTCTATTGGATCCACGTTTTAAACTTATTTATCTTGATGAAACTAGATGGGAAGAGTATAAAGAATGGTTGATCCAGGAAACGGAAAAAAATCAAATAACTAATGTAAACTTTATTAATCATATTTCTTGGTATTTAAATATTTCAGGAGGAAGTAGATGATTTTCTGATTCCAATGGAGGAAGATTATTCTTTGGATAGCTGTCAAGATTTTTTTTCTAATTATGAGAAAGAAAAGCAAGGATCATTTATGTTTCAGGTTTAAGTTAAATTCTAATTTTTTCAATCTTAAATAATTAGGAACCACTTAAAAATCCTACTGCCCTAGAAAAACGACAAAAATCGGAAGTGGAAGTTAATGAATACTTGCGGGATGCGAAGATTAAAGTCTGTTCGAGTATAGCTGAATATTGGAGGGTAAAATTAAGCTAATAAAATAAAACCCAACAATTAGGTAAATTCTGAAAAGTGGACGTTACTTGGAAAGTTAGTGAGACGATATCACTGCGCGCCTGCAACAAGCTCAGAGTCGGAACGTCTATTCACTACTGCTGGACTCATAGCAAATGATCTTAGAAAGAGTTTATTACCAGAAAACCTCGAAATGTTATTGACACTTCACCATAATTTGCTCATATATAATTTTAACTATAGTTTGAAGTGGTAAAATTTCTTTTTCTATTTTTTAAAAATTGCGGATTGCGAGTTGCGGATTGCGTAAATTGCGGGGTTTTTTGCAATTGCGAGTTGCGAATTGCGTTTGCGGATTTTAAAATTAAAATTGCGAGTTGCGGATTGCGTTTGCGGATTTTTAAAAAGAAATTGCGAGTTGCGGATTGCGTTTGCGGATATTTAAAAAGAAATTGAGAGTTGCGGATTGCGAGTTGCGGATTTTTTTTTCCAATTGCGTGCAGCCCTGGTTACTAGCCAGTTGTGAAATGTTTGTATTGGGTTGTTATACTTTAAAAATTAATTTTAAATTTTTTATTTTGTAAAATTCTCTCTAATAGACGCCTATATAACTTATTTTTCTACTGACCTCTCAGGGTGTCCTTTCTATTAGAGAGAGGGTATATTCTCTCTAGCAGACAATTTTTTACTGAGCTTTTAAGGTGTCCTTTCTATTAGAGAAAGGGTATTAATTAAAAATAATTATTATTTACCACAAGCCCGAAGTCATCAATATATCCAACTAAATAATTTTTAAAAAATTTTGAGAAATTTAATTTTTAATTGTTTACCATGTGGATTAAAAAACCACGCAAAATAAATTCCAGAAAATAAAATAGGTTTGGTATAGAAAAGAACGTATAACTAGAAAAAATAATTTTTTATGAAATTTTTTAATTTTCAAAAATTTACCCCATAAATCATTGGAGGTAACATCCACAACCAGGCCCTCTTCCCGTTGTAAAGTCTCTCCCCCCATATTGGACTAATTACTTCCACACAACGATTAACTGCTAAAATAATATCTCCGCTGCTTTCAATAACCCAAAAAACTTGAAAATAATTTTTTTAATTATTTTAAAATTTTAATTACAAAATCCAAAGCTTCCAGCCAAGTAAATAAATGTTGGGTGGGAACAGAAAACAGCACTGAAAATTATAGGAAAAAATATTCTGGTTTTAATATTTTGAATTTGGTTGTTAAGGAATTAAAATCAGAGTTAAGAATCAAATAAAAATCAGAATTAAAAAACCAGAATAAACATCAGAATAAAAAATCAGAATAAAAATCAGCATGGAAATTTAGAAATAAAGAACCAGAATAAAAATCAGAATTACAGAATAAGAATCAGAATAAAAATCAGAATTAAAGAATAATATAATATCAGAACAAATTAAGAGAAGAAATCAGAATTCTGTTATTTAAAAATAACTAATCCCACCCTGTAATAGCAAAATATCCATGAATTAACGCACAAACGGGTAAACATATAATATCAACAATTCCAATAAAAAGCATAAATTTATAACAAGCCTGGTCTAAATGTTTTGTTATTGAGTAGATACAAGGGAGATAAAGAAGCTGAAAAAATCAGAATTATTCAGAATAAAAATCAGAATAAAAAATTGGAAAATCAGAATATCAGAAGGAAATGCACTCAGGCTATTTGAGATTTAAATGATCATAACTCAGTCCAAAATTGTCCTATCGAGCTCAGATTTTTTTCATTGTACTCAGCTCGACGAGGCACATTGAATAGTCTATAATTTACTTTTTAATTTATTACCATAAAATTTAATTTTTGGGGAAAATAGGACATAAACGTAAATTTTGAATTAAAAATAAATTACCTCATATAAAACAAACATAATTACAAAAATGAGTCCCCAAACTGTTTAAATTTAAGTAAAATTTTAGAAATTAATTTTTAAAATACCAATATCCTGCCTTTTCTCAATAGGAACATCCTCTACTTTATAAGCACTGCAATTATAAAGCTTCTCGTATCCATTGGGGTCAAATAAAAAAAGATTCATTTTTGTTTAGTAATTTATTTAAAATTTAATTTTATCTTTAAAAAGATCGGAGAAAATGTCTCGATTTAATGAGAGAATAACAACCGAGTTTCAAGTTTAGATGTCCCATTGGAGATGAGAAATGATACCTTGAACTTAGTACTGTTAACGTAGCAGCTGAGAGGGTCTTCCGCTTTTAATAATGCGGAAGGGCCCAAACTAAAACGGTGCCAAAAATTAAAATTAGACGTATTCGCTCCAGAAAATCATAAAAAAATTTTCCTCGAGTTTCCCAAGTACGACGAAGTAGAAAGCTATCAACTACAAGGCCAAAAATGAGAGTGGCAGGGGTACGAGTACGAGGAAAAATTGAAGAAATATTTATTTTAAATTAATATTGAATAGACTTTTTTTGTCGGAAACGGTGTATTTATATATAAATTTATTATTATTTCCTTCTTTATTGTTCTATTTTAATTTTTAATTTTCCCAAATCCATAGAGAATAAAATCTCTTTAATTTTACGTTAATTAATTTCCACGCAATTTTTTTTGATAAAATAGATACATTTAATGAATTATTTATTTGGATTCATTATTTTAAGTCAATTTTTAATTAAAAAATTAAATAAAAATTTCTAAAATAGCCACTTTGTAGTAAAATCATGCAATTTTGCAAATCCGTTAAGGATAAAAAAAATTAGGAATTTTCCTATTGAATACATCCTATTTTTTAGTTAAAAGTAGCGAAAAGTGTTGTGGTGTAGTGGTTAACGTCTTCGACAATAGAGGGTTTTTATGTGGGTTTGAGTCCTTGCATGCAAATATACTTTTTTAACGCTTTTTTAACTTTTACACCTTGCTATAATTTTATTTCTAGTTAAAAAATTTTTTAAATAATTTTTTAAAGAAATTTTTTATTATATTGAAATTAATTAGAAAAATTAAAAAATTATAGAGACTTGAAAAGATAAAATAATATTGCCAATATCTTATTAAAAATTATTTTTTAATCACCGATCTATAAAATATTAAATGGTGCAAATTTAAAAATAAATTTTTTAAACTAGCAAAAATTCAATAAATTAAAAAATATTATTAATAATATAATATTGTTGTCATTTTTAAACTTTACAATTTTGTTTACACAAGCCAATCATTAAATTTTTCAAATGAAAAAAAATTTAAAACACGAATGAATAAATGGAAAGAAAACATTACAAATTCTCCTTTTTTTAATTAATAAATGTATCTCAATTAAATATTGAATTTAATTTTTAGTTAAATTAGACGCTAAAAAACAGGCTATTTTTATTATTCTGATGAATATTCTGATTTTTAAGAATTAATTCTGGTAAAAGTTCTGACTTTTCAAGCATATTAGTTCTGATTTTTTAAAAATAATTCTGACAAAAATTCTGATTTTTTAAAAGTAATTCTGACAAAAATTCTGATTTTTCAGAATAATTCTGACAAAAAATTCTGATTTTTATAAATTGATTCTGATAACACTCCTGTTCCTTTAATACTTAATTCTGACTAATATTATTTTGTTCTGATCCCCTCTTTCTAACTGACCCTTTTGTCTTTTGGTATTATAAACAAACATTCCGGAAAATATCAAAATATCTAAAATTCGAAAAATTTCTAATTAAATTAATTAGCAGGAAAATGCGGAAATATGCTTTTCTTGCTAGAAAAGTTAATTTAATTAGTTCAGCTACATTTTACTTAATTTGATCGTTACTTGGGGGTGAATTAAATAAATAAAATTGCTCTAATTTTTCTTTTTAATTTTTTCAGCTTTTTTTAGTTAATTAAAAATAAATATTAGAAAATATGGCTTTAATTTTGGCTAAAGCCAATAAATATATTTTTTCTTCTCTTCAAAATTCTATTCCAATTTTATTCTTCTTCACTTCTTTATTTATTTACCAAACATTACAACAAGATGCAGGTCAAGCCTCTATGCCTAGCGCCGTCCCAACTCAACACAAAGTTGGCGTTACTGAATTAAATATGCAAAATTTGGAATTGGTTTTGAGGAGTGCTCAGGTTTGTTGTGGCTTTATTTATTTTTTACATAAAGGGGACTGATTTGTTGGGAGATAAGAAGCACATTAGCACTTGTTTCTTAATTCTCTCTCTCATGTAATAAATTCTATGTAGTTTCTTCATTAGTTGTTTCGTTGGTGTAATGGTATCGTTGTCGACCACCCCAACTATGTGATGAAGGTTCGAGTCCTTTCGGTGTTTAATTATTTTTTTTTGCATTTTCTTCAACATATTTTCTTTTTTAATTATTTTACCAATCATTCCATGCTAAATTGTAATTTTTATTATTTTTTAGATTGTATTTGTTGCGTTTTGTGCAGATTGGTGTCCTTTTAGTAGACGATTGAAACCAATTTTTGAGGAAGCTGCGGTTAAATGGCACGATGACAATCCAAATAGGTTATAAAAATATAAATTGTGGATAAATTCTAAACAGTTTTTGGGATAAGTTTCAAAAATTTTACTTAAATCAATACTTTAATGGATGAGAAAAATAAAAGTTAAACAGAAAATAAAATTTTTGGAAGCATTTGATCGAAAATATAAACGAAGCATTCTTTGAAAATTGCGGATGAAAGGGTAAATTTGTTTAAAAAAGAAAAAGAGAATAAATAATTTGGTAACTTTAAATTCTTAAATTTTAAATTTATTTTAATTTTTTTAAATTTTTAGTAGTGTTGTATGGGCTTTAGTTGACAGTGTTGCACAGGCTGATGTTGCTGATAAATATTTTGTTAACAAATATCCAACAATGAAGGTAATTTAAATTAATTTTCTCATTGATTTATTTTATTTCTAGGTCTTCATTAATGGCGAACTTATCAAAAATGAATATAGGTTTGGAATTTTTTTGATTTTTAACTTTATCGAGATTAGGGAACCAAATACCAGTTTTATTAGGGGCTCTCAAGGGGTTAGCCAGGGGGTCGATTTCTGGGGGTCTAAAATGGAGTCTTAAAAATTTTTCATTTGGGAGTGACCTGGGTCGGATACCTTAGCCTCGATTTCAGATAAACTCAGAAAAGCTGTTCTATCAATTCAGATATCATGTTATCTATAAGATTTTAGGAGTACCAGATCCGTTGAGGCTTTAACCGAATTTGTTCAAAAACAACTCCAAGTCAGCATAAACGAATTCCCTACATTGGAATACCTCAGTGGTGCAATTAAATCAGAAAAGAGAAATATTATTGCTTACTTCCATTGTAGAGATTGTATTGAATATCAAAACTTTCAGGTTTTTTCAAATTAAAAATATTTTCAAAAAAATTTTTAAAGAAAATTGCTGCTCTTTTACGCGATGATTGTGCCTTTTGGGTTGGTAGAGACGCTGCTTTGACTGCCATAAAAGAAAATATGATGTCTTTTCGTGATCCTACAACACAGGATGAGCAGAAGGTTTTTTGATTTTTAAGAGAAATTTTTCTGAAAATTTTTTCTGATTTTTTTAGTTCATTGGGAATTTTGGAGATTATGAGTTTGTCAAAAGCTGGTTGACTGACAAATGTATTCCTCTTGTTAGAGAAGTTACTTTTGAAAATGTTGAAGAATTAACTGAAGAAGGATTGCCTTTTCTTATACTCTTTCGTGATTCAAATGATCGAGAACAGGACAAAATGTTTACTGAAACGGTTTGAGATTTTATTTAAATACAAGTCAGGGATTGAGAGAAAGGCGGGTCATGTTTTCGAAAGTTTCTCGGGTCGGGTATGGTTTCTGGTCAAAAAACGTCTAGTTATCGATTTCGGATAGCCCGGTGCATCCTTGATACAATTGTGCTCAAGGAGAGGAGCTCTAGAAATTATTTAAAGCTGTTTTTCATTTTTCAGTTAAAAATATTTTTTATTTTAGGTTGCTCGTGAATTGCATGACCAAAAAACTGCAGTTAATGCTTTACTTGCTGATGGTTTTTCTAGTTAATTTTTTAAAAATATTCTTTTTATTTTAGGTTTTAAATTTGCTCATCCACTCAAACATATGGGTAAAACTTCTAAAGATTTGCCAGTTCTTGCTATTGACTCTTTCCAACAGTTTGTGAAATTTTTTAAATTTTTTATTCTTTTTTTTTTCAATTTTTAAGTATGTTTTTGTTTGAAAATATGGCTGAATTACATGAGCCTGGCAAATTAAGACAGGTTTTTTTGAATTTTTACTATTAGTTGAATCTCGCTATAAGTTACAAGTTCAACCCTTTGTTAGTGTTCGGCACGGATCGATACTTTCCTGTACTACCGAAAGTATCGGATAGGCACTTTCCAGCAGGGTTCGGTCGGAAATTACTCAAAAGTCGGAAACCATAGTAAATTTTCGAAAGTCGTAATTCCGACCGATCTCTGACTTCTACTCTACCGGAACGTGCCAACAATATTTGGTATTTTCGGTACTTGTCGGTACCGAAAAAAGGCATTTGTCGCACTTGTTTTATCTTTTAAGGAGATTCTGTGTATTTTTTCTTTTTCTAGTTTATTATGGATTTACATTCTGGCGAACTTCACAAAAAATTCCATGAAACTTTGGATGAAAAAATTGCCGAAATTCAAAAGAAAGCACTTGAACAGCTTAACGATGATTTTGGAAGTCCTCCAAGTGAAGGAGATGGCGGTGGTGCTAAACCCCCCTCAATAATGCCAAAAGACACAACACCAGTACCTTCTATATTTAAAGAATTGAAACCCTCAGAGAAGCGTTATTCTCTTTTGCAAAAAACTGAGCTGTGATTGAATGAGAGAAAAACTATAGTTTTATTTTAATAATTATTATAATTTTGGGGGCCTTTTAAAAAAGTAATATTTATTTATTTTAAAAAATGTGTCTTAATTAAAAAATGTATTTTAATTAATTGTGGACTAAAAATGGATGATAGGGGGTTTATTTTTGATATGAAATGGTCTGATTTTTCTTTCAATCAGAATTATAATTTTTTTCTTCTCAAGATTCAGATCTTCGTCTGGGAATCTAATTTCCTAACACTCAGTTTGTGTCGTTTCACATATCTTTGATATGATGCATCTCAAAACTCATAATACAGCACCTTAGGTTCTAAAAGACGGAACGGGCTGGGTATTTATCTCAATTAATCCCCCTCGATATCGCCTTTTAAAAGTTGTAGGTTTTCAGAGTTTTTCATGGTTAACACTCCCTCTCTCTATATCCATTTTACGTCCACAATTAAAAAATTTATTTGCCTTATTAAATTTAAAAAAAAGAGAGATATATATTTCCCAATATAAATATCTATCTACATAATAATTTAAACCAAAAGTATTAGAAATTCTGTGATTGTGTGTGTGTGTAGTATTTAAAAATTATTATTTTTTTGGCTATTTTCTTCGTTTTTTTAGAACTCAAAAAAATCTATTTTCTTTTTATATATAAATGTTTGGCTAGCAATTCTAAAAATTATATATACCTATTTATTTTTTTCCTTTTTTTGTTTTTGTTGTTTTTCTTCTTTTTTTAGTTTTCTTCTATCCTCACCAAAAAAACCATTTTCTAAAATAAAGGTTGTGCCGGTTATTTTGTTCTTTTTCTTTTTGGGATTTTAAAAGCATATTCCTCTAAATTATTTTAAGAATTTAACAAGCATTTTACTGATATTTGCGAACAAAACTGAAATTTGTTGTCCGCAAATTATTTGCGGACATCCGCAAATGTTAGATTTTCTTTTTCAGAAAAAATTGTAAGGTTTAACTAACCTAAAAAGAGTCCTCTAACCTACTATCTAACCATTTTCTAAAATAAAGGTTGTGCCGGTTAACCTTCAAAAAAATAATAATTGTTCACTTAATATATGACTTTCCCACCACCACCAAACTTTCTTTTATATAAATCGTATAGATAAAAATTTGTGTTAAAAAATATTTTTTTATTAAAAGAATTTTTTTTTCTTTCAATTTATTTTTCTAAATTTTCTTAAATATTTTAAATTTTTATTATTAGCGCAAAAAGAAAACCTCCTTTTTAATGATTCCATTTAAAAAATATTTTAAGAAAAGAAGGAAAACTTAAAAATGAGACAACGCCAAAAAACACCAAAAACAACAACGACAACAAAAACATCAAAAAATTCTCCAACAAAAAATAATTTATCACCTGCAAATGTTGCTGCTTCAGAAGAGAATACTTCAACAATTAAACAAATTACAAACTTTACAGAACAAATATCTGAAAAGGTTGGAATTTTATTTTTTTTATTTGGGGGGGGGGGGGGGGGGGTTTGGGATAGATTAAATGGAGGGAAAATAAATAAATTCTTTTCTCTAAAGGACACCCAATATTTTTGTGGATAAACATTTGCGGATAAAAAGATTTTTGGAAATCACAGCTAGTGAGACTCAAGTGGTCAAAAATCGATTCGATTTTTAAAAAATCGATACTGTCGAATTTTTATTTTTTTGCCGCCAAAAAGTCAATTTTTGCCAGTTTTTATTTGCCATTTTTTACTTAAAAAAAATTTTTTTTTGTTTATTTAAAGATGTTAAGACTTCAACCAAAACATCAAAAAGTAAATGAATCATTAAGAGCTATACGTTCTCAAGGAGCGCGCTTACTTGGACCTGGATCAAAAATTAGTCAAAATTCGAAAGCAAAATTAATTGCTTTATATCAGACAGCACAAAAACAATGTGTGAGTGAACATTCGACAATTATGCAATTATTGGACAATATACAAGTTTGTTCTTTATTATGTATTTAAAATTAAACCTCATTGTAAGATAAACTCAATACTGGATACAGTTTAAGATAATTTTTTATTACCTCAGTTTAAGATAACCTCAATGAGGTTGGTTGGCTACTGGTTGGGGAAGCCATTGAATCTCCGTAAAATTTTTGCGGATTTTTTTGGCGTTGTCCGCAAATTTTTGCGGATGTCCGCAACTGCTAAACTCTTAATTTTGTGATCGGATTGAGGGCTGTCTAGGCGATACCTTCGGTTTAAGATACACCTCGATTTAAGAAACACCTCATTATGAGGTACGATTTTTTCAGTCCCAACGAAGGGTCTATCTAAAAAATCTTCAAGCTCTCTAAATTTTTATTTTCCTCACAGACTGTTCGCCAACTACGTTTAAAACAAAGAATGGCAGACAAATTATCTCGGGGCTCACTTATGATTTTGTTGGCGCAGCATGCCGCTACTTTGCCTTTGTATGTTGGATATATTGAAGGTCATCCACCTCCTCTTGTTGGGGCAATTCCTAGATTGAATGGAGAACCTATTAGTGTTGGGCATTTTGTTGCTGCTTTTAGTGAAGATATTTGGATTCTTGGAGAAGTGAAGGTATTTTTAGTTAGAGGGGTAATTTAATGGAACATTAGCAAAGGGTCGTTTGAGTCTTAACATTCAGGAATAAGCCGATTGAGTCTCACGATCCAATAATTTGAGTGAAAAATTATGATCAGACCATTTGAGCCTCAACATTTAGGAATAAACAGGTTGAGTCTCAGAATTTGATCCTTTTTAAACTCGAATCCATCAAAAATTTATTCATTTCCAAATCTAGGCCCATATACCAACTGCTTATGGTCTAGAATATTCGATTCGAGATATTGATGATGAAGTTGAAGAAGAAGGAGGTATGGTGGCTGGAACAAGTAGCAGCACCAACAACAACAATACTCTGACCACCAACAACGAGAAACTTCTAACTGTTGATTCAAATAAAGTAATTGCTTTACCACATTATCGAGCTGATCCTCGACGTCATGCACACGCTTTATTCCCAAAAGGTGCAATAGTTTTGGCTTTATATCCTCAAACAACTTGCTTTTATAAAGGAATTGTGGAAACTCCGCCATGTGGACCCAATGATGATTATTTGTGGGTTTTTAATTTTTTTTTACTTTTTTATGAAGAATTTTTATATGGAGGGTAGGATATGAATCGAAGTATCATTTTTATCCACCCGACTTATTAACTTCCATTTAGGGCGTTTTGACCCCTTTAGAACTCTGATCATTCTGAACAGGACCCCCATCCTATTTTTTAGAACTATGACCATTTACCTCTTTCAAACGGCGCCGTGTAAAATTCTGACTATTTCACTACTTTTTAGAATCGCCTTTGAAGACTCAACCTTCTCTACGGGCTATTCCCCAACACTTCCTGTACCACAATTCTATGTTTTAACATTTCGAGATGTTTCATCTTCAACAATTTGTGCATATTTTAATAAAAATAAGAGAAAAACATTGTCCCCAGAAACAAAAGAAACATCATCATCTTCTTCAACTTGACTTTAAAAAAATATTGTTTGTATAACTGATTTATCTCAATTTTATTTATTTTTGAAAAATTATTAAAAAAGGAAAAAAATTTTCTTTTGATTTTTCTTTGTTTCCTCTTTCTTCATTTCCGTCCAAGCCCAATCCAAGCTAAATGTAAACGTTTATTCAAAACATTTGCTTCGTGTTGTTGTTCTCTTGTCCCTCTTAAATGTCTTTTATTTGAAGATCGCTTCCCTAGTCCAATGTGTCGCCAAGCGGGGTCGAAACGTCGAACTATTTGCTGTTCGAACAATTGGTTAAGTAATCCTGAAGTTAGGCGGTTGTTGTCAAAAAAGTTTGTAGAAGCTGAAAAGTTTAAAGTGTTTTAGAATTAAATGTTTTAGAATGTTTTTGGTAATAAGTTGAATTAAAAATGTTTGGGGTGTTTTTAAGTTTGTTTTAAGTTAGAGTATGATGTTCGGATTAAAGTTTTAATTTTTTTCAAGTTTTTGAATGCTCTCATTTGTTTTAAAGTAAAGGTTTAATGTTTTGCTTCAAGTTTATTTTTATGTTTGTGATTTAAAGTTTTTTAGTGTTGTTTCTAGTGTTTGAATTCAAGTTTATTTTGTTTGTGTTTCAAGTTTTAGTTCAAGCTTAAATTCAAGCTTATTTGTTAGTTACAAGTTCAGTTATTTTCAAGTTTATTCTTAAAAACTTAGGTTTAATCTCAAAACTTACGATATCCTTCAACGATGCTTGAAATTTTCAAACTAATAACTAGCAAAATTGTAAATATAATTCTGTTATTCATATTCTCGGTTGCTAATTGCATTAAATAAATATTTATATTTCGTAGAATGATTTGGAGAGAGGAATGTTAAAGCTTGCCAGTTTTTTTTTCTTTTTAATATCTCTTCATTTCTCCAAATTGCTAGTTTTATCAAGTATCCGGTGAAGGGCACATTTAACGTAAAAAATAATAAGAAGGTGGCCGTTTTAAGATTTTCACGGCAAATAAGCGTGGGCATAATTTTAAAGAAAATTTTAATTGATAGGTTAGAGATTTGGTAAATTAGAGGGAAAAGATGGGAGAGAAAAATATGGAGGGGATATTTTAATAATAAGGTATCATTTACGTAGCAACAATTTTGATATTTTTGAACACAAAAAAACGAATTTTTAAAATTAGAAAATTTTAAATTGGAAGGTTTATTTAAAAATGATTTTCTTAAGAAAAAAAGGAATGATGTAAATTCTATTTTTGCCAAGAAAAAAGTCATCGAAAATGACTTTTTTAAAAGAAAGATGACCAAAAATCTTTTTAAAAAACGGGGACTAATATTTATTTTTTACGTTTTTAAAAATATAAAAAAAAACAATAAAAATAACCTAAAATTTTTTTATCCTGTTGGATCTCTTTGAAATTTGAAAACGCCTTTTGGAATTTGCTTCAACCGGAATACAACACTAATATTGTATAACCTCCTGTTTTCTTCATGTAAATGATTGAGCCTGTTGAAAAAATGAGTGGGAATCAAAGATAAATTTTCAAAAAAATCCAAACCAAACAGAAGCATATTCATTGCTATGAATCCCCAAAATGGCCAATGCCAAAATTGTTTGATCCGATTGTTGATGAACATTAATCTGAGGACCTTCATCCCATAAACGTTTATGCAACTCTTCAGGCGTTTCTACATTGTGTGAAGTACGTAAATCTACCCATTCCTCATCCTCTCTAATAGTTGGTGGGGCACTCAATACAAGATAATTCAACTGTTTTTAAATTGTGAGGGATTAAAAAATTTAAGTTAAAAAATACCATTCGCTCTCTAACCCAAACACGAAAAGGTCCATCAACATAACATGTACAATTGTCTGGTAAATCCCAAATTAGCTTCTTTTGTAAAGGACTCTGAGCACTCACAACCCAATTGAAACGGTCTTGAACCTCGAGGAAAGGAGCCTTAAAATTTATTAGATTTTTTTTATAAATTTCAAAAAGAAACCTTGAAGCTTGTTATTTGAGTCCCGGCGTCTCTACACATTGTTTTAAGTGCAATTCGAGCTAATTCAACATTTATCAATTTCTTCCCTTCGACTAATCGTCTGTCCAAATAACTGAAAAAATGAGAGAAAACATTTTTTAATTTTTCAAGGCATTCAAGCCAATTGAAAAAAATTATAAAAAAAATTTTTAAAAATCCTCAAGGCAGTTAGAATTTCAAAATTTTCAATTTTGCCGTTTTTACAATTTTGCGAACCGCAAAATTTTATTTTTTAAGAAAAAATTTATTCGCTTACTGGTTTGTATATTTTAATTTTGGTAGCCAATACAACTGTCTTTTAACCTTTTTTGTAGCATAACCCCAAGTGCCAAATCGTTTTTCCATTATATCGTGTATTTCTTTGTCAGGAAGAACTCCTAATTTTAAAAATTAATTAAAATATTTTTTTAAATTAATTTACCGTTAGCTTCCATTGCATCCATTAATTTTATTGCACACTCTTGATGCAGAGGGTAATGCCAAAATGCTCTCTAGAATGAATTAAATTTAATTGAAAATTTGAGGGTTTATTTCATATTGAGTGGCAGCCGAATGGGTAATGTGTGAGGCTATGTGTGGAAGGGGTTGAGAGTTCGAGTCCGTTTGTTTCCTAAGCACTTGCTTTTTAAGATTTTAGCTGTTTTTTATGATAAAAAAATTTTTTTGATTATTTAAGCGTTAAAAATTTTTTCAAAAGATTCTTACAAAATTCTAAAATTTTGAATAATTAAAAAGAAAACCTGAAGCGGATTCTCCGGTACAAAATCTCCCTCAGGAAAGACTTTTAATAATTCCTTATAAACATCCAAATCCTTGTGAACACCAAATGCTTTCATATTATTTCTTCCAGCATTAATAAATTCTACTTGTCCGCCTCCTCGTTTTCCTCTTGACATGACAAAAAGTTCTGAAAATTTTTTTAGAAAATTTTTAAAAAATTTCAAAAAAAAACAATACTAATGCATTGAAGAAAAGCTTCCTTTGTTTTATCAGCAACTTCACTTTCCCTTTGAAAAAATCCGTCCCAAATAATTGGCTGAGTTGTTTTATAATTTGGCTTGCTGCTACATTGGTAAGCTTGAAAAACCCGCAAATAAATTAATTTTTCTCCTCTTAGAAGGAGATATTGTTTAGAATTTCTGATAAATAAAGATTTTAACATAGATCTGAAAATATGCACTTAAAAGAAAAAATTTTAAATTGATTCCGGAAATGAAAATTCTTAAATTTTTGAAAACATGAGAAAATAGCGTGAAAAATGAGGAGAGTGACTTTTCGACTAGAGCCATTTTGTTGCGAGATATTTTGTCGCGGACGCATAATGTTCCAGCTTTCTCCTTTTAAAAATTTTTTTATAAAGCCTAATCTATAGCAAAATTTCTGCGCTATCGAATTTTATTATTAAATCTTTAAACAGGTACCTCGATTATCAAAAATGGACCCTTAACAGATTTTACAAGTCCGCGACAAAATGGCCGTCACTGAAAATTTTTTTTGTTAAAAATTCAAAATGGTAAAAATGTCTTTTTGTAAAATTCCATAACAACAAATCCTTTACATTTTGTTACACTTCCTTGTAATTCTTTAAGTTCCACAACTTTTTTTTGCAATTTTCCTTCAAGCATTTTTCAACGTATTTTTATGTCCTTTAAATGATATTCTTTTTTTTTTTGCAAAAATTCTATTAAATCAATCATAGAGACAAATGTTCATCATTTTTATGAGTCATCATTCCCCTCAAATTGCCACACATTTTTTTGTTTTTTATTTATTACACATCTTGCATTTTATCTTTTAGAGATGGTCACGTCGAAGAAAAATTTTTTTTAAATACATGTTGTAAAATTTTTGACATTTTTTGGGGCAGGAAATAATTTATATTTAATTAACAACCTATATAGGGCTTGGCAGTAGACCGCGCTGAGATTTTTTGTGTTTTAAGTTTTTTGGGTGGGTGACTAACCCAGAAATGGAGATTTTTAAAAAGTCGGGACAGGACTTGAGGGTCTAGACCAAGAATTGGTCAACCCTATGGGAACCACCAAGTCAAGGAGAATCTACCCGGACGTGCCACAGACCCAGTTCGTTTGCTGACTGAACCTGACAGACCTATTTTTCCTCGCCAAGTTTTTTCCTATAAATCTACAGAATGGTCAGACTTTTTCCTTTCTTCCAACCAAATGCCTGTCTATATTTGCCTACAATTTAATCAAAAATGATCACATTTTCCCCACTAATTTATCCATTTTGTGATTTTATTTTTAATTTTTTTTTTATTTTTTCAGAGCAAAAAATGTATGTTGCAGCCACAAAACAATATCAACAACAACCGCCTCAACCATTTATTAACGGGGAAAGGAAAAGGAGCAAAAAAGAGCGTCCAAAGCCTTCTGGCTCTTCCCTCGTCACAAATACAGAAAATTTACAACTTTTCCAAGTTTTGGGAAGAGACCGTATTTCTACTATGGCTGGAGTTGCTCAGTTGTTAGATGTCCATCCAAACTGCCCAAATGTTTGGAGAAAAGTTAATGTTGGTTTGGCTGTCTTGACAAAGGATTATGCTAAAAAACATTACTCAATGTGCCTATATGACATTATGAATCAAAAAATTGTTTGGGATCAAGTTTTGTAAGCGGTTTTATTTTTGGGGGTTTTGGCTATTTTAACAATAAATAGAGGAGGGATTTTTTTCAAAATTGGAATTTATTGTTAAAAATGGGTAATATTAACCATTAGGGCCCCCTTTTTCAGATTCTCCCTAATTTCTCTTTTTTTTACGTATGACAACTATTAATCTGAATCAATCAAAAAGTGATTAAGTCTTATTGTTAGTTAACTGTTTTATTGGGATAAGTGCCTTATGACAAACTCGTTTTCTATGGAGAAACCCAACCTTTTGATTGATTTGTTTCAAGAGAGTGTTTTTAATTTTTATTTTCTTAAATATTTTTTAGATACAAAAACTTTGAAGCACAATTTTATGAAAAATGTCCACGTTTTATTACATTTGAAGGCGATACTTGTCCTTATGCATTAAATTTTTCCGATTCTGAAGAGGCGGAAAAGTTCAAACATATGTTAACATTAACTATAAGACGAACTAACAATCCTAGGAATGATTCAGGTTTTTTCTGTTAAATGATTTTTGGTAATTTTTTATTGATATTTGGTCTATTTTTAGAGTAGAAGAGAATTTTTTATTTTATTTTTTGAAAATGGGATTGATGTGTTGATAGATTCTAACATGCAATCAATAGGCTGGAGTAATCCCATATTTTTTGAAAAAAGTCTTTTGTCTATTTTTTTAGTTAAGATTGAATTTTTTAAAAAAATTTCTTCCAAAACTAAGATTGATAAATTTATAAAATTTAATCCCCAGCCGTAATTTTGATTTTTGAGTTCATTTATCTTTTTGGGAAAAATTTTATAGGAAGATTTTCGTTTAAATTTGGACCTGTTTGATTTTTTATTTTTGAATGACATAAACTCTTCTTTTGGGTTTCCCAAAAAAAATTCTAATTTTCTTTTTTGATTAGACTTTTAATTTTTTTAAAGTCAAACCTCAAGTTCAACACTCTCAAAATTATGTGCCGTGTTTCGCTAATCAGTTATCCCCAACAGCTCCAAATAATTTTAAAAAATCACCAAACCAAAATGGTTCAAACTTTCAAATGCCAACAGGAATAACGAATATCGGGACTGGTAAGGGGAAGAGTTTTTTTGAAATTTTTTGAAAATATTTTTTCTTCAAGTTCCACATGTTGGCTCATCTTTGCAACAATTTTTTTCTCCAAAAAAGAAGAAACAATCTAAAAAGGATAAAAATGCTGGTGGACGTCCACCTTTAACGAAAGAAGATATTGGAGCTCCAACTGATTTTGAGTAAAAATTTTTTTTTAATTTTTGATTAAGAATGAATTTATGGGGTAAGTTAATTATGGGATAAGTCTGAAATTTTAGGAAACAGTGTTGAAAGAATTTCTTTGAAAAATTTACTCAACCCAAAAAAACTTATCAAAAAAGTCTCTAATGGTGTAGTTCATTTCCTCCGTTTGTCACTTTCTTTTATTTTTGGTAATTACTGGTTTGTTTTGAATTCGTTAACATTTATGTTTGGGGTGGGCGCGACAATCTAATCTCAAAATTTTGAGAGTCTCTTAAAAATCGAATAATACCGTTAAACACAAGTTAAACAGCCTTAAAAGTTGTAGCCTTGAAGCAAAATGTGGGTTTCCCGTCCAAGACCGTCCTTTAGCTTTTTCACTATTTCTAATAGGATCTGATTTTTGGCACTTAAATGTGTTTATCAACTTGTAAAAATCTTTAAAATAATTTTTTGTAGGCACAGAGTTCATATTGGTTGGGATGCTTTGAGTGGTTTTAACAATGAAAGTCAAGGTGCTCCAATGGATGAAACAGTTCGTCGATTACTTTGTGAAATTGGACACAATCCTGGCGAAATGAAAAAAAGCGAATTAAAATTTGCTCAAAAATTTATTAATAAATATAATGTTGAACAAATACAAGCAACAAAGCCTTTACAAAATGATTTTAATAATTATAATTTGAATAATAATAATATTGTTGTTGGACAAGTTGTTAATCAACATCAACAGGTTTGTTTGTTTTTTGTTCAATTTTTTTGGTTTCACATTGATGTAAGTAAGAATTTGGTTTGGAAGATTTTTCAATCGGAGAAGCACATTATTTAGGTATTGGAACCTATGACCCAAAAATCGCTGCTTTTATTTCGTCCCTACTCACATCAGTCTATTTTCCCTCTCTTTTCCTATAGTCCAGTAAGGCTAACCGGCAACTATCGAAGAATCGGAGAGTTGTGGTTTCTTTTGTTCCTTTTGGCTCTAAATATCCAAAAAAATTTTCCACGAACCGACAACCTTACCGGTAACTCAAATTTACCCTTTTTATTCAAATTTTGCTCATTATTTTTTTATTTTGATTAATCTTTTAGACTAGCTCAAATCCACCGCCTCCAGTTTTCACAAATTCAAATTATCCTCCACCACCACAACGTATTCAAGGGGCTTCTTTGAGCAACAATATTATTATTAAGCAACAACAAAATGCTTCAACACCAGTTATTTCACCTCCTCGTCCTCAAAATTTGCCTACAAATAAAAATATAATTCAACCACCAAAGTTAAAACCACCACCGCCACCTGTTCCGCCTGTCGTTAAAGAGGTTTATTTTTTTAAAAATTTTTTGGGTAGATGTAAATTTTATTTTTAAAGTCATCTCCACCGCTTCAAAATGCTGTGGACAAGAATTCATCAGCGCTTGGACCTCCGCCTCCTCCTCCACCGCCTTGTCCACCTCCACCGCCATTTTTACTTTCAAAACAATTTTTGAGAGAGAATACAGAAAATATACCCAAAAATCAGTCACACCAACAACTTCAAGCAGCTCCTCATCCTCCGCCACCACCCCCTCCTCCACCGCCAATTGATAATAAAGCAAATCTTTTTCAACAAATTCAACAAGGAGCAAATTTGCGTAAAGTTGGATTTCCTCCAGAAGATAAAAAACCTGTGCCTACTAATCCTCCAAATTTGAGGGATAGTATGATGGAACAAATTAAGCAAGGAACAAGTTTGAAACATGTTTGTATTTTTTTATATTTTTTGTAATTTAAGTAAGTCTTAACAAATAAGTGTGTTTGGAGGGGATGTAATTTTTTTGAAATTTTCTGGGATTGATAGAAAATGGGTGATTTATTAGTGTTCGTACTTGCAGAAAAAAAGAGCGAATGAATTTTCGATTTTTTTTATCTTTCCTACAAAATATAAAAACTTGTACCTACAAAATTTATGCCTACATGATGACTAGTGGTCGTGCATAGGGGTAAGCCTTATTCTATAGTGGTTCTTTATTCCATCTCTCATCCATCCCATTTCCTGAATAGGCGAATCTTTTTGTTTTTTTTGTTTTCAGGGCACCACCACTAATAAGAAAAGCATGAAAATTTTGGATATTTTTTAGACCTGTTCGATTCTTCGATTATATGTATCTCAAAAAAATTTTTTTTGATAGGTTGATCAAGCAACAGTTGAACAAAATCGTCGTTCTGGTGGTGGACTACAAGATTTTGGTGGAATTGCAGGAGCATTGGCAAGAGCTTTAGAGGAAAGGAGGAAAAATATACAACCTGACGGTTTTTTTATGCTTTTTAGGAAAATTTTCTGAAAAATTTTTCTTTTATAGATTCTTCTGATTCTTCAAGTGATAGTAGTACAGACAGTGAATGGGGAGAGGATTCATAAAGGAAAAAAGTATTCTTTGTGTTATTTAAATAAAGAGGTTTGAATTTGAAAGAAAATTTTATTTAATATATCCACACACAAAAAAAACTAATACTTGATAGAGTTTAACTGACTTGAAAATAAAAAATGTGTTAATAATATTTTTATTCGCATAAATATTTTAATGCAGCTATAAAGGTGGAAATATTTTAAATTTTGATCTAGACATGTCCTTGTGTAGTGGGGGTTAAATTATAACTTGCATTTTTCTGGTGGGATCTTATAAAACCAAAACTGTGAAATTACCAAATATCTTAACACCAAGTCCTTGAAACGATAAAACTCTCCAAATTTTTGAATTTACCAACCTGTAAAAATAAGTTTGGTATTTTTGAGATTCTTTTGTGGGTTTGGTCATTTTCTTGGGGGTTTTTTAATTTTGTTTTCTGTAATTTTAATTACAAAAATATTTAAAATTTCCACCTTTGCTGTTTGTCATAAAAATATTTTTTTATTGAATTCAGAAAAAAAAGATGTGTTTAACCCAAATTAAATTCTTTTTGTTTTTTTAAATATGTATTGACTTAAAAAGTGTTTTTAGAAAGAAAAAAAGGAATATTTGCATATTTAATTTTTTGGTATTTTTTTTAGTCAATACATAAATTTAATTTTGGCCATGCCCTTATAATATGTTTAGTTACACGTTGCAGACATGCCGCTTTCATTGAAAATTTATTTAAAAAATTTGGATAAATGAACACATGGTTAAAACAAATTTTTTTGGAATTTTTTTGACAAAATTCTAGTTTTTTCATTTCTGATCGTATTTGGATGTGTTCATTAATTAATATTTATTTTATATCCTTAGTTAAATATACACATCCACAGCTTTTCCTGCTCTATTAAATATCAATTATATAATATGATTGTTTTTTCCCAACTTTTCGCTAGTGAAGCGCGCATGTTAGCTTGCTCAAATAAATCACTTAAATTTTAACTCTATCAATTTTATTATAAAATAAATAAAGATAAATAAATATTTTTAATGTAAAGGATTTTTTTTAAATTTTTTTACAATTTTGGTTAAAAACCATGAAATTATTTTTTCCTTATGTTAGTTTTTTCTTAAAAAATTTTAAAAAGGTCTTTAGGAAGCCAATAAATGGTTGTTAATAAAGACAAATTAATGCAAAAAGAATTTGAACAAAAATGTAAAATTGAGACTGTTCGTTGTGCTGGAAGATGTGATATTGAATTGGGGGATATTACAAAACATAATGTTATGGTTTGCAATTTTTTAAATTTTTTTTTATTTTGGGTTTTATTTGGAGGTGGAGGGTGGAGTATCTACTTTATCTATTTTAGAGGTAGAATAATCGGGCTTTTGTATACATAAGGGCTTTGAGTAATCTTGCAAGTAATTCTGTATTGTAAGCTTATTCTGTATTGAGTACATGGCTAATATGAGATGAGGCCTAGACGTTATTTCATTCAAAAATGTCGATTATCTAAATTTGAGATGTTGTCATTGACTAAATCCCGCTTCTATTTTAAATAGGGTTGCCGTTTTCAATTCGGGTCGACGTTCGAGGCATTTTTTCGGGCTTAAATTTTCGAATCGGGCCGTTACGAGTCACTTTCGGTCCGAGTCGGTCCATTTTGGCAACTCTAATTTTAAATAACTCTGATCCCTATTTTTTATTAATAAATTCATCCCATTAAAATTTCCAACAAAAATGCTTTTAAAAATTTTTTTAGCAATTAAAACGTCTCAATTTGGCTGTTTTTCCAATTTGTTACAATGAAAAATTTTATAAAGAAGTTATTAATGCTGGAGATTTGGCAAAATTGGCTTATTTCAATGATATAATTGTTGGGGGTGTTTATTGCCGAATTGATAATTTGGATGGAATTAAAAAATTGTATATTATGACGTTGGGAACTCTTGCACCTTATCGACGGTTTTTTTTTAATTTTATTAAAATGAGTTTTTAAATTTTGGGGATTTTTAAAAATTGAAAATTTTTGAATAATTTTGGGATTTTTTTTGGCCGCAAATGTTGTCCGCAAATATTTTTTCCAATTTTGAAAAAATTTTCTTTTTGTTTAAATTTTTTGATGTTGTGAGGGAATTTTAATTTTCGATAAAAGTCTAGTCTACACCGAAAATTTTTTTTGTTTAAATTTTCTCTTTTTAAATTTAACAGATTTGGTGTTGGTACTCTCTTACTCGAACATGTTTTTTCTCTCTGTAACAAGGATGTCCAAATCAAATGTGTTACTTTACACGTCCAAACAAACAATGAAAGTGCTCTAAATTTTTACAAAAAATTTGATTTTAAAGTTGTTGGAAGAGTTGATAAATATTATAAAAGAATAGAGCCTGATGATGCTTTTGTTCTTGAAAAGGAGGTTAATTAGAGTTAGTTGGAATGTCTGAAATGGTATTAAAAGATTAGTTGAAGTTAAAAATGTTATAATAATAATTATTTTTTCGTTCCTATCTCAAAATTGGTAGAGTATTTTTTGGTTGTGTGGTCAATGTCCGCAAAAAATTTTTTGTCCGCAAAAATTTTTTTGTCCGCAAATTATAAATTTGTTTTAATTTTGGAAGTAATTTAATAAGAGAGAAAATTTATAAAATTATAGACATATAAATATTTTGTAGACCACATAACCATTTCTAAAAAATTCTACCAAAAAATAAATTGCCTCTGTTGTTTTATGTATAAAATGTTCTTTAAATTAATTTTTGAATTTAATTTTGTTTTAATTATTTTTTAATAATATTTATATTTTTAATTTATGTTTTAACATTGATAGAATATTTTTGATTATTTGGTCCATATCTGCAAATTGTGTCCGCAAAAAATTTTTCTTGTTCGCAAAAAATTTCAGATTTTGGGTGGTCATGTTTTTCCATATCTTTTTATTTAAGCTAATTTATTTTAATATTCTTTAAAAAGATAAAATTGACCCCTCGATATCAATTTTTGGAATTTTTTTGGACTTAAAAAATTTTTTTCTAGATGAAAAAGCAGCCAATTTATAAGAAAAGAAAGGCGGAAAGAAATTATAAAAAAGGGAGTAGTCATTTTAATATTTTATTTTTTCAGTACATATATCAATGAAAAAAATGTTTTTATGGCGTCAATGGAATTTTTTTACTTGAATAAATTGACTGGAAGTGCAAATAAATTTCTCTTCTAACCTAGCCCAGAAGATCAACTCAGGCACATAAACAATTCAGTGGTGATATTCTGGAACATCTCAAGTTGTCCTTTTCTTTTTTTATTTCAGGGTAAAAAAGAGGGGGGTTATATTTTGTAGGGGGGGGGGTTTGTAAGTGGCAATGTCGCCGCCTTTTTATTTTGGTTCCTAGCCAAATATCAAAAAGAGAGTTTGTGTCTATTCATTCTTTTTTGTATTGACACTTGTATGTATTTTTTCGGGCACGTGTTATTTTTATAAATCTTTTATTGAAAGCCAATATCCTTTCTCCTTTGTTTTCTTTATTGTTAATAAAAGCATGTAGCCTAGCTGCTTATATATTTTAATAAGAATAAGTTACCCATTTATTTGATAAAATTAAAAAAGACCTTTTTTCTGAAGAATATTAGGTCAGAAAAAATATAAAGTTTAAGTGTTACCGTGTGGTCAAGTTGGTAAGCCTTTTGCCTTTACGGCTGGAGGTTAGGGGTGCGGGTTCTTTTGAGTCTAATTAATTATAATTTGATTCTTTTTCATTTTCAGATGTTGTAAATTTATTTTCTTTAAATTATTCTCTATATTTTATTTTTTCTTATGGGAGAACATTTTAAACTTGAATGGCCTGTACTTTTTGGAAAACTTGTTGAAGCAGTTACTGATGTTGGTGCTCATGAAGAAATTAATTTTTTGAGGTTAATTGAAAGCGAGGTTATTTTTTGAATTTTGGAAGAGGTTTTTTATTTTAATTTTTTTAGAAAAAGAATTCTGATGATTGGACTGATCATTTATTTTGTGATTGTACAGCAATGACTATAATCGATAAAGTTGGAGAAGCGATAGCTGTTGTTCCTTTACATCAAATAGCATCGGTATTTATTTAAATTAAAATTTTTTGGGGATTTTATGGTGTTTAACATTGAGTTTTTTTCGTCATCCAAGTTTTTCTTATCTTAATCCAAGTTTTTCTTACCTCTCCTTTCCAATCGATAATCGTCGATTTTTTTCAATATTTATCGAATAACTTAACCCCAAAAAATCGTTTTAAGTTTATGTAGAATTTAATAGACGCGAAGACTCGTTCATCTTCGATAAATATTGAAAAAATTGTTCGACTCTAGTTCTAAAAGTTTTTTGCTTGAACTACTTGAGAATTTAATATTTTTTTTAATTTTTCAAAGGTCGGTCTATTACCTTCTAAAAATATTTTATCAGTGAGAATTGGAGATGTCAATCTGTCCAAAGATTTGTTTGATTTGCTAATTATTTATGTTCCAAATGAAATAATTGCTAAAGAAATTTGTCAGCATTTTGTTGATTGTTTTCAATTTATTTATCGAGAAGCTATTAGTGAATTTGAAAAGGAGGGGGAAGAGGAAAATGATTTTTTGTTGGAACAACAAAATTTGGATTTGGAAAGTTTGTTGAATTTTCTTTATTTTTTAATTCCTCTTGCCTAGTAGAAAAATTGTTTAAAAAATATATTTTTTAAGTCTGTAAGGGTTTTAGGGTAGTCTACTCCTTCCCTGAAAATACATGAAATTTAAGACTGAAAGTTGTTTTTCCGACAGCACAGTCTCCCAGCTGTAGTGTCAAATATTACCAAATTTTTGTGTTTAACAACTGGGAATCGGAAACATTTATTAAAAACGGGAATAACAATTCTAGTAAATGTTTTTTTTTAAATTCACTTGCTCCTCTTGTGGCATCACATTATCTAAAGTCTTCCCAAAAAAAGTTCTTTTTTAATTTTCATTTTAAATTTTTTTCTAATATTTGTCTTTATTAATTTCAACTGTAAATTTAATTTAAGAAAAAAATTTTTCAGCAAAATTCCTCCCCGCAACATTAATTTCCACTTCCTCAACATCAGCAAGTTTGTGTTCTTCGCCAATTTCAAGTATTTTTCAACAACAATTTAAAACAACAACAGATTCGTTAAAAATTGAAGAAGAAAATTTAAATAATAAAAATTATTTAATTACAAATTTAACAACAACAAATTCAAGCCTTTCCTCTTCTTCAAATTTATCAACAATAAATATTTGTGGGGGTGGAAATTATGTTGAATTAATTAATGAATATTTAACTAATGTGAGTTTTCGAATTTTTTTTTTTTTTTGAAATTTTTATTTTTCCTTATTAAAAAAATTTTTTGGATTTTTTTTTCCAAAAAAAATTTTTTTCCCAAAAAAGTAAATTAAAATGAGAAAAAGATATTAGATATGTAATATATTTTTATGAGAATTTGTGTTTATGGTAGTTGTGGCGTAGTGGTTAGCGTTACGGCATATTCTCATTACCCTGCGTGGGTTCGAATCCTTTCTGAGTGGTTCTTCTTATGTTGCTTATTTTTAGTTTGTTTTCAATTGAAAAAACTTTTTTTGACCAGAAAAAATTTTCCAAAAAATTTTTCAGATTTTTTTCTGCGTTTTCGCACTCTCTACTTTTTTTAAGTTATAAATTTGCCTTATCAGAATTTTTTTTATTCTTTCATTCCTCTCTACCGGCCTAATCTTTTATCTTTATTTTTTTAATTATCGTCACTTTAAAAGAAAAAAAAATGAAATATGAAGACTATAAACACTTTTAAAAAAAGAGGCCATTTTAGCATTTTTTTAATGTTTATATGTGTACTATATAAGGAAAAGATTAAAAAAATAAACGAAGAAAAAGCCCTTGTATTTGGGGGAGTGTAAAATGAATCCATGAGAGAAATGGAAGAAAAATAAAAAAAAATATTTTTTTTAATTAAAAAAATACTAAATCCATTAATGTTGGGAGGGGATATTTATTTTATTTTTTAGGATTTTTATTTTTACGAATATTTTGATTGTTTATTTCTATAGGGTTTTTTTGAATGTTTTAATTTTCATTATTTTCTTGCGGACTCATTTTGCAGACATTTTATTTTTTTACGGACAAAGTTTGCGGTCAAATTTTTTGCGGACATTTTATTTTTTACGGACAGATTTTTTAAACTTGCAGACAAATTTTGCGAATTCTTTCTTGAACCTAAAAATAGTTTTTTCCCTAATAATACAAGCAGTTTAAAACATTTTTTATTAAAAAATAAAAAATAAGATTTATTTAAACTAAAAAACGACAAACAAAGGATATATAATTCGGCACATTTTTTTATTATTAAAAAAGGACAACAATGGACACAATCTTTTTGCCAAAAATTTTTTTTCTTTTTAGAATATATCGAATTCCTTTTCTCATTTTATCTTAGTTTTTTGACACCAAGATTTTCTTTTTAATATTGCTACTGTCCGCAAGAATGAATTTGTCCGCAAGAATGAATTTGTCCGCAAAAGTTGTCTGCAAGAAAAAAATTGTCCGCAGAACTTGTCCGCAAAAATAAAAGTGTCCGCAATTTTTTCACTTAACTGATAACAAAATTAATTGGTCTCTCAATATTATATTCTACATTCATTTCTTTCCTTCTCTATATATCTCTTTCTTTTAAAACTATTAAAGCTTTACATACATTTTAATCCTTCGAAAAGCCTTTCGATTTTTATATTAAGTGCGCGTTTACCTTCCTTGCCTTTTTATTTATTTTTTTTATTCAATTTCCTTCTCCATTTTACTTAACACAACATTGGCGCAGGGCTTTTTAGATTTTTTATGAAGCCGTTATTATTGTGGATTTTTTCACCCCATTTTTAATGGCTTCCCCCATTTGCTAACAAGTCAACTACTAGCTACTTGCGCGCTTATTATTATTTTTATTTTTCCTCCTTGTTTTATTTTTTCTTTTGTTTTTCTAAAAAATATTTTTTCCTCTAGTCAATATTATATATAAGTGAATATTTGAAAAAAAAATTTTTTTGAAATATTGGCCAAAGAATTTGTAAAAATAAGTAAAAAATTCTCTCTGAATGAATGGGCTTGTTGTAAAAAGATTTTTTTGTTTGTTTGTTTACACAACAAAAGAGAGAGAAACGTCTTAAATATAATAAAAAGCTTCTTCCAATTTTCTCTTCTTATCTACAGAATATTTTTCGTTCCTTTTTATTTTTAAGCAGAAGCTTATTTAAAATGATGTTTTGCTTCAAGTTTATTTTTTTATGTTTTTATTTAATTCAAGTTTTATTTGATGTTTTATTCCAAGTTTATTTTATTTTTTCCATGTTTTGATTCAAGTTTATTTTAATGTTTTTTTTGTTTTAATTCAAGTTTATTTAATTTCTCATGTTTATATTGAAGTTTTTCCTAAAGTTTATTTTTATTTTATTTAATTCAACTTTTTGTTTTACATTTTTCACGTTTTGCTTCAAGTTTATTTCTTTCCTTGTTACATTTTTATTTGTTTCAAGTTTTGCTTCTAGTCACATTAGAGTCTCATCTTTAATATTATTAACACTTATTAAAATTTATTTTTAATATTTTTATTTAATTAATTAAAAACATTAAAAATTTTTCCAGCTTTCAACCATTCTTAGCCACGATGAATTGAACAAGTTTGCAATTTTAATGCGTCGTTGGCGTTCTCGTGAAATGCCAATTGTCGAATTTGCTCAAAAATTGTTGGAATTATATGGACCTGAAAGAAGGCATTTATTGGCTAGTATGTGTTTATTTTTAAAATTAATTTTTTAAATTTAAATTTTTAAGAAATGCGCACATTACTTCGTGGTGATCCAACAGAAATTGAAGCACTCGGTAATTTTTTATGTGCTAATGGAGTCGTAGAAAATAATGCTTCAGCAGCAGTTTTTCAAGCGGCAAAAATCAACAGAACAACAAAAATTATTTTTTGTGAAGAAAAAAATATTTCTAAAAGGTGAGTAAAGTTTTTTTTCTAAGAAAAAATTTTTAATGGGGTTGTTAATTTATTGTTTTTAGACGGTATCATTTAAAAAAATTTTTTTATTATTTTAAGACAAGGAGGGAAGGGAAAAGTTATCCTTTCTTATTTTTAAAAATATCTGTCGTAACTTAAATTTTTTTTCAGACTTATATTTTCAGAAAATCTTAAAATTGGTCTATATTTTTAATTTTTAGGGAAAAATTTTTTTTGTCAACCCATTTTCTAATTTTTTTTATTTATTTCCTTCTTTTAAAAAAATAAAACAAACCCTTTTTTAATATAAAAATAAATAAATACATATCACACGTTTCCTTAAACAATTTTTTCTACTAAACACTAACTAAAAACATTTTCTCTTTTTCTTAAAAATTGTCTTGTGTGTGTATTATAAAATTAAATATATTTTCGGTAATTTTTATTTCTCGATTTTTAGTTAATCAATTATATAATAAAAAAAATATTGAAAATTAATAAAAACTCTTTCGTTTTTTTTATTTTTTGATTTTAAAAATAATTCGAATTTTTATGTTCTATTTAATCATGATTTTAAATTATCTCTTTTTTTTAATATTTACTGAAATTTATTATTTTTTAGTCCTTTTTTTAACGTATTTTGTGTTTCAGTTGTCCACAATCTTCTACTACTATCACCAATTCATTGTAATCAAAGAAAAAAAAATAGAGAAAGAATATTTAAGATTTCTTTAAATTTTTAAATTATTAATCTGCCAAATTTTTTTTCTTAATTTCACCTAGATATGTATAAATATAATTAGTAAAAAATTTTTTTCTTCAGTTTTTTTTCGTTCGCATATATTGATTTAATTTTAATCATTAAATACATATATTTTTTAATTAATTTTAAATTTAATTTTTGTTTTTTTTTAGATTTTTATTAATTAATTAAAAATATTATTAAAAAAATTGTGGATAATTTATTTATGGTCTCAACTTTAATTAATTGAAGAAGCTTCTCAATTCAACAAAAAAAAGAAATACATCAGAAAGGCAGACTTGAAGTCCAATTTTGTCCAAATTGGCTTCCAAACGGTTGCACACAAACATTGAGGTTTTTAATTTTTATTTTTTTTGGATTTTTTGGGTTGGAAATTAGAGGGGAAGGCAAATCTTTAAAATGCCTGCTCTCCGGATCAGCATCCCCTATATCATTGTAGCCACTCTCTCCCCCCCGTACTTGAGTAAATAAACTGAAAAAATTTTAGTTTGGTGTATTTATTTGGTAATTAAGCTTTTTTAAACACTGATATTTTAAGAATTTTGGAGGTTAAGCTTTTTGGTATTTCAAGATCACCCCGTTTAATTACTATTAAATTATTTTTGAGTAACTTCACGGTCCATAGAGCTTGAATTTTCCTCTACATAAAAATTTTCTCGAAAATAATTTTTTTCGTAATTTTTTATTATTTTTTAAGGAGGAGGTGGCGGCTGTTAAGATTGGCAAACTCTCAGGTTTCTTTTATTTTTAGAAAAATTAAAAAAAAATTTTTATTAAAGTCAGTGCGTCGCCTCCACCATCATCTTTTGGTATGTCATCCTCCCAAAATCATCTGCAAACAAGCTGTGGTAGTGGTGGTGGAAGTGGAAGTAGTTCTAGTCGACATAGTAACAAGGAAGGCGGCACTAGGTGGTAACTACTATTAAATTAGATTTAAATTTTTTTTAAATATTTGCGGACAAATTTTGTCCGCAAATATCCGTAAATATTTTTTTGCCAATTTTTGACCGGAAATGAAAAAAAATTTTTTTGCGGACAAAATTTTTTGTCCGCAAATATTTGCGGACAAAAAATTTTTTATCTTTTTAAAAATTTTTTTAATAAAAATTTTTTTCTTCTAGTTTTCGAAGTTTCTTTGCCAAGTTACGCAAACCAAGTGAACACAACAATAGTCAGCAGCATCAACAATTTACGGTGGGTGATTTATTAAAAAAATTTTTTTTGAATTTTTAAAAATTTCAATAGTATTTTTTGGGAGGGTTATTAATTTTATGTGGATATTTTCTTTCTTTTTTTCTTTTTCTCCTTAAAAAAATTTTTTTTAAATCATTTTCACAAAAAAATTTTCTCGATTTTATTTTTTCTCTCCTTTACTTTAATGTTATTTTCTCATTGAGCCTGCTATAATTTAGGGGGAAGTTCTCTATCTATCTCTTCAAAAAAAATTTTTTTTTGATTATGGCTAATAAATTTTTTCTTTTTTTACTCTTATTATTATTTTTTCTTTCTCAATTATTTTTAAAAATCGATTGAAAAATTTTTTATTTATTTTTTATTATATTTGAAGCTGCTTCATGATTTTTAAAAAATTTAATTTAGAAAAAAATTTTATTTAATTTTTTTAAAATTATGTACAAAGTTGTGAGTATATTGAATAATTCGATTTTTTAAGCAAAAATAAGAATCAAATTTATTTTTATTTTCTATACACGTTTTTATTTTTACCTCCTCTTTTTTTAACAAAAATTGAGAAAAAAATATTTTTATATTTATAAAGTGTGTGTGTGTGTGTTCATTTTTTAAAATGCACTTTTAACTGACAATTTATTTTATTTTTGTGAATTCTAAAAAATATATAAAACAGTAACGTAAATAAAAGAGTACCCCACTTTTATTTTTGATAGTACTAAACAAGAAATTTATGAAGCAGAAACTTTCTTGGATAGGTTTATTTAAGTTTTAATGCTTTTTTAAATGTTCAGATTCAAGTTTTTAAGGTTTAGATTCAAGTTTGTTTAGAAAGTTTTGAATTAAGTTTTATATGTGTTTGAATTCAAGTTTATTTAGATGTTTAGATTTGTTTGTTTTAAATTTAGATGTTTAGATTCAAGTTTATTAAAAAAGTTTCGATTTCAAGTTTATGTGTTTTGTTGTAAGTTTGTTTAATAAAAGTTCTGGTTTAAGGTTTATTTAAAAATGTTTAGATCTAAGTTTGTTTAAAAATTTAAGTTTATTTAAGTGTTTTGGTTGTATTTATTTTTGTTGTTGATATTCTGGGTATTTTTTATTCTCTATTTCCTTTTAGATAATTTAGTATTTTGTTTGCAAGTAGTATTTAAGTAGTTGAAATGTTTTTCTTTATTTCTGAAAGAAAAAAAAGTTTTAAATGCTGCAAAAAATGCACTAAAACAAAGCCGTGCATTTAGCAGCTTAAAAAAATTTTTTTTTATTTTATTTTTCCTTGCACCAAGACTCTTTCAACTTTCAGACATAAATAAAGGGGTTTTTAAAGAGAGAAAAAGGGCTTCCACTATAAATTATTTTTTACACCACTACAGACAGCTATAGCTACACAAAAATATATACAGCTATTCAATCTCTCCCTTATTTTTTTTTATTTTTTCTTGTCTGCATTTGCAAAAAAATTTTTTTTATTTTGCTGTTGCTACCAGCTGCTTGCTTGCTGCTTCTATTTTTGCAAAAAAAAAAAATAAAAAAAGCGACGGTGCTCCCCCCTTTTTTCCCAATTTTTATATATTTATTTGACCCGTGTGTATTTTTCTCAATATTTTTAAATTTTTTTTTGGTGTGCGCAATTGAAGTTGTTTTGATTTGACGATTTTTTTAGATATTTTTTGTTTGTTGATTATTTTGATTGGAATTGTTTTGAAACTTTTTTTTCTAAATTTTTCAATTAATTCTCAATTCAAGTTGCGTTTATTTAAATTTAGTTAGAGCCTGTTGGGGGTACTGTCTATATAATCCCCCTGTTTTTCTTGACCCTCTAATAGATTTTTATGATATATAAAAGTGATAGGTTGTTTTGGTTTATGTGAGAAGAAAAAAAATTTTCTTGGCGCACATCTTTTTTATATTTATTTTAGAAAGGACATCCATGCGGCGGTACGACAATTGCGGATACGCATGTGCGGATGCGACGATTGCGGATATAAAATTTTTAAAAAGTTTAAGATTTTTTAAAGTTTCCAAAAGTTAAAGTTTAAAGTTTTTAAAGTTAAAGTTTTTAAAGTTTCCATCTGTCTAAAAATGATTCGGAAACCGTCAGAAGTCTGAAGCTGATTGCCGGAACAAAAAAAAACGGAATGCTATTTCAATAATTTTTAAAATTAAAAAAATTTTAATCCGCAATTGTCGCATCCGCACGTGCGTATCCGCAATTGTCGCATCCGCACGTGCGTATCCGCAATTGTCGTAACACCATCCATGCGCATTGCTATCGAACTTTTTTTTAAATATTTCTTTATTTTTTTCTCGTTTTTATTTTTCAATACAAAAAAAATTTTTTAAATAAAAGGGCAAATTCAGCAATTGTGTCTCTAACTTTACTATCTTTTTCTATTTTTTAAAAAGGACAGATATTGGAAAATACGAGAACGTAAGAGAGAGATAAGGGTAAAAAGAAATTTTTTTTTATTTATTTTTGCTTAGTTGGCTGCAAAAAAAAATTTTTTTGTTTATTTTGTGCATGTTTTGAAAGATTATTTTCTCCTTCATATGAAAGTTTTGCATGCAAATAGTATAGGGGAATTATAAGGGGAATGAAATTTGTTTTGCAAGTAAGGTAAAAAAAGTGAGATAAATTTTTGCAAGAAGTAGGGGGAGGGGAGAGGGGGGGGGGGGGGCGGGAGAGAGAAAAAGGTGAAAAAAAGCAAAATTTGTAAAAATAAAAAAAAAATATTTTTTGAAAGATTATTTTTTTGTTAAGCAAAAAAATTTTTTTTTGTTTAATTATTTTATTTCTATTTTTTGAAGAAAAGTAGCATTTGAAAATTTTTATGGGATTAAAAAAGCGTTGTAGTAATGGCTTCAAAAAATTTATACTAATTTTTAAAGTTATGTAGAAATATTTTTTATTATTTTTTAGGCTATGGGAATTTTACTAAATTTAGAAATTTTTTTTTAATTTATTCACTCCTTCTTTAGTTCTAAAAAAAACTTTTTTTTTGTATATTTTTTCTTAATTTTGTTGTAGTAATTTTGTAAAGTTTTTTGCAAATTGAAAAAATGTTTATGTGAAGAAGAGAGAAAGATGAGTTTTTTTCTTATTACACATACAAACACGTTGCAAATCTTGTTGGTTTTGTGTGTAAAAAAGATTCCTTCTTTTTTCTTAATTTGTAAACAAATACCTTATACACTCCGCCACATAATTATATGAACACTCTGGGTTTTTGTATGTCTAACAGTATGAAAAATCTATAAAAATTTCAGTAAACTTATTTATCGATACCAAGTATAAATAAAAAAGAACTAACCCCATATCTGTTTTAAGTGTCGAGATCTCGAACCCCGAAAATCAACGTAAAACAGGGGTAAGCAGCTTCGTAAATTTTTTTCGACCCCTTATGGAATATTTTAAATTTTTATTTTAGGCTTATCTGAGAGCCCTTGAAATTTGCTACAAGATACCAAAAATCTTATTTTTCAGAAAAAATCCAATTAATAACCTTCATTCTTCGATAACGATCTTATAGGGCATTTTATGGGGCAATTAGTCTTTTTTTCGAGACTGAGAGATTTAACAGTCAATAATATGCCAGAATATTTTTTCTGGAAAATGAGGTAATTGCTATCTTGTAGCAAATTTCAAGGGCTTTCAGATAAGCCTAAAATAAAAATTTAAAATATTCCATAAGGGTTTGAAAAAATTTTTCGAAGCTACTTACCCCTGTTTTACGTTGATTTTCGGGGTTCGAGATCTCGACACTTAAAACAGATATGGGCTTAGTACTTTTTTGTTTATTCTTAGTATCGATAAATAAGTTTATAGGAATTTTTATAGATTTTCCTACCCTTAGAAATACAAAAACCCAAAGTGTTCATATAATTATGTGGCGGTCGAAAAATTAAAAATTTTTTTAAAAATTTTACCTTTAAACGATTTTCAGATTTTCTTTTTTCTAAGACGACTTTAGCCGAGTTCTAAAATATATTAAGTTTGAAAAAATATTTCGGCATATAAATACGGTAAAAAGTGGTATTTAGGAGTGTTCATATAATTATGTGACGGAGTGTATTTTTAAGAGAATGCAGATTTTTTTACTGATAAAAAACTCAAGTTTGCAAAAATTTCAAGAAAAAAAAAGAATTTTTTTGAAATTTTGGCAAAAATGGTGATATTTTGTTTATTTAAATATAAAAATAATAAATTTTTATATTTAGAAATATTTTTTTTTATTTTTAAATTTTACTTAAAATGTGTGTTTAATTAATAGCTTTTTTCCCTTTAATTCCACGTTTTTTATTTACCGAAATTTTATTTTTATATAGGTATTTCTCCCATTTTTTTATTAAATTAAATTAGAAATGTATATGACTTCTCAACTACAACTAATAAAATTAATAATATTTTTTAAATTTTTTTAAAATTTAATTTAATAATTCACAACAAAATATTTATTTATTTAAAAATTATTATTCAATAATAATTTTTTGTGCCATAATAATAATAATAATAAAATGGCAAAAAATACGGTGAGGAAAAAAAGATAAAATTTAAATTTTTTTTTAATTTAAATTTAATTTAAAATAAAAATGTCTGGGCGGGAAAATTATAATTTTTTTATTTTTCTATAAAATTTTTGGCGCCAAAAGAAATTTTTTTTTTATTTTTTAATTTTTTTTTTTAAATTTTTCTTTAATTTTTTTTTAATTTTTGTATAACAATAAAAATTAAATTTTCTTTATCATCTCTTTTTGAATAAATTAAAAGATAAGGGGTAAAAATTCAAAAGTAATATGTATTTACCTATTTACTTTTTTTAATATTTAATCAGATGCCTAGACATTTAAAAAAATATTATTTAATTATTAGTTTTATTTAATCGGAAAGATTGTTATCTTTTTAATAAATAAAGTTTATATTCTAAAAAATATATAAAAGCGCTCTTTTAAATTTTAATTTTGATTTTAATTTATAAGTAAACTTTCATAATTAAATATAAACTTTATTCTGAAAATTATTAAATATAAAAATAAGTTTTATTTGATTCTTTTTTTTGAATTCTGATTTGTTGCTGCTTTAATTTATTCTGGTTTTAATTTTATTTGTTATTTGTTCTGGTTTTTATTTTAAAAATTAATTCTGATTTTTATTTTAATTGTTTGGAAAAATTTCGGAAAACGAACAGAGCCGAAATTGGCTGAAATATATGTCATTCGATAGAGCTCGTCGAGTTGAGTCGAATGGTGAAAAAATTTTTGTGCGGACTCATAAAGGGGCTGAGATATAGGCCCCCGAAAATTGAAAAACCATAGGGGGGACCAAGCACTTTTTTGGGGTGAAAAATTCGAAAATGCAAATTATACCTCATTCGAAAGAGCTCATCGAGCTGAGTCGAATGACACCAAAATCAGCTCGATTAGATGATTTTTGACAAAGTTATGACCAGCAGAATTTTCGCTGGAAAAACTGTTTTTGTGCTGCTACGGAGGGTAGGCCGGGCATGGTCTTCGCTACACGATGGCCGTGCTTCGCTGCGGTCGTGCTCGCTTCGCTCGCGGCGACCGTAGCGAAGCGGCGGCCGTCGTTCCGCTCGACATGCCCGGCTTCCTCCGCAGCGGCAAAAACTTTTTTCCGCGAAAACCTTGGGGAAGGGGCAAAAACAAACGGTCATAACTTTGTCAAATCAAGTCAGATTTCGTTGATTTTGGTGTCATTCGACTCAGCTCGATGAGCTCTTTCGAATGAGGTATAATTTGCATTTTCGAATTTTTCACCCCAAAAAAGTGCTTGGTCCCCCCTATGGTTTTTCAATTTTCGGGGGCCTATATCTCAGCCCCTTTATGAGTCCGCACAAAAATTTTTTCACCATTCGACTCAACTCGACGAGCTCTATCGAATGACATATATTTCGGCCAATTTCGACTCTGTTCGTTTTCCGAAATTATACCAATTGTTTTAATTTTATTTGTTATTTGTTCTGGTTTTATTTTAAAAATTAATTCTGATTTTTATTTTAATTGTTTTAATTTTATTTGTTATTTGTTCTGGTTTTATTTTAAAAATTAATTCTGATTTTTATTTTAATTGTTTTAATTTTATTTGTTATTTGTTCTGGTTTTTATTTTAAAAATTAATTCTGGTTTTATTCTGTTTTCTTTTAATTCTACTAATATATATACTATTTTTCTCTCACTTTTCTTTTCTATTCTTAATTTAAAATCAGAAATTTAATTTCACACTCTAATTAATAAAAGACACAAATTGCGTTGACAATTTTGTGTAAGAGAACAAAAAAGAAACATGTGTTGTTTAGTGTGTTCACTCATCAAAATTAAAAATTAATTTTTACTTCCTTAATTTTTTTTTAATTTTTTTAAAATTTTTTTCTTCAGTCAATTTTTGAACATTCCTAAAAAAATTTTTTTTTAATTGAGAATCAATAAGGGGAAAAATTTAAAAAAAAGAAAATTGATCTTTACACTTGTATCTTTTTAAAGAATTTTTTGTTTCTATTTTTATAATTTTTTTGAAAGATCATCATTTGATCTTTCTTTTCAACACATCAATTCTTTAATATATTTTCTTTTATTCAATTTTTTAAATTTTAATTTTTAAAAAGAATTTTTATTTCTTTTTTATTTTACTAACCTTGAGAGATCCAAATTTATTATCTAAAAAATTTGAAAAAAATTTTTTAAATTATTTCTTGGTATTTTGAAAGTCCTTGTTTTGCCCCTTCAACCATATTGTTTTATGAATTTTTTTTCTCTCTCAATTTTCTGATTTTTGTTTTTCTACGTGTATTCTCTAATATATTTATTCTAAATATTTAAATAATATTCTATTTATTATTTGAAAATATATTATTGTTATCTCTTTTTAACTGCTACTACAACAATACCTTTTCTTCCAATCCCCCCCAGCACTTATCTACCTCTCTATAAAAAAATAAGTTTATTATATATAAAAAATGACATAATGTACATATTTTATATTTAACGGAATAATTTTTAAAAAGAAAAAAATGTTTCATTCTTTTAAATAAATAAAATTTATTTATTTATATAATTGTTGTTTGTCTATATCAATCCATCTTGTGTGTAAAATTCATTTTTTTGTTACTAAATTTGGAAGACCTTTCCCTCCTTTTTTTAATCACACATATCAATCTAGTACTACTATTTTTGTGTTTGTGTAATATAATTTTTCTTCCTTTTTTTATATACCATAATTATCATAAGAGAGACGAACCCCGATATCTCTCTCTCTGTTCTTCCTCCGAAAATTGATACTTTTTATATTTATTTATACAATTTGATATGAGTAAGCCATTAAAAAAATTAAGGGTAATGGAATATTTATAAGGAGTTTTTCTCTTTTTCCGTCCAACTTTCCGATTTTCTTAAAAAAAATTTTTTTTTTACTCTCTGAGTTCCGTCTAACTGTTCGACTGACATTTTTGGTTAGCTCTCGAACATTTGATTGTCCAAATCAGAGCTGTCCGCAATTGAAAAAAATTTTCGCAGCCGGAATTAAAATATGCAATCTGTAATTACGAACAGACCCGGTCCGAAGGACCGGGAAATATGGGAAAAAGCAAAGGGATTAAATCACTAGTTTAATGGATTCTTTCTTGTATTTTTTTTCTCTTCAATTTTTTTCCAATTATTTTTTTTTTAATTTTATAATTTTTTTCTAATAATATTTTTTTTAATTTTTGAGTATATTTAATTTTTTTTTCTCTCAATCAAAAATTTTTATAAAATCAATTAACGACTAAAATTATATAAATACATATGATCAAGAATCTTTTCAAAACGTTTACAGTAAGTTTAGATTAGAGAAAAATTTATTCGTAGGGGGTTTTAACCAAAAATTCAAAAAAAATTTTTTGAAAAATTTTTAAAAATGTTTTAAAGGTGCAAATCGGCTCACGGGTCTACGATGCACAAGAGCTTCAAAAATTGGTACCTCAACTTGAACAACAATTGGAACAAAAAGACAGACTTATAAGGCAAAATCAGTTACAGCTCGAAGCACATACAAAAAGAATAACTTCTTTGGAGGGGGAAGTTAAAGGATTACAGGTTTCTCTTTTATTTTTGCAGTAAGGCTGGAATGGAATTACCTTTTTTGTTTTAAATATAATTTTTCCTAAAGTCTCAAACATTCTTAAGTAAGAATGTTTGACCATTATGAGCCAATTGAGAAACTTAAAGAGAAATTTTTTTATTTTCTAGTCAGAATGTGACAAACTCCGCTCTGTTTTAAACCAAAAGGCAGAAAGTGCAGCATCTCCAGCTGGAGCTGGCGGTCAAAAACGTTCAGAAGAATTGCCTACTGAAATGAAACAGGTTTTTATATTGAGGGTGGACAAAAATTAATTTTTCAAAATTTTGTAGAAAGCAGCTCTATTACCCGAAGCTGGTCGCCCAGCAGAGCCTCGAGCAAAGAAAATGGCAGTGTCTGCTGAACCGGCAAAACTAGACCAACACAAAGCAACACTTCAACATCATTCCAAGTCTGCTGGTTCAAAACAATTAATTCGTGATGCTGTTCAGAAAAATGATTTTCTTAGACAATTGGCTAAAGAACAAGTTATTGAGGTTTTTATTTTATAAATAATTTTTCATGTCCGCAAAATATAATATTTGCGGACAAAATTTTTTCATCCGCAAAATATTTGCGGACAAAAATCCGCAAAATATTTGCGGACATGTCCGCAAAATATTTGCGGACATGCATAATTTAAATTTTTTTTGTTTTTTAGCTGGTAGAATGTATGTTTGAAATGCGTGCTCGTGCAGGTCAATGGGTTATTCAAGAAGGTGAACCTGGTGACAGACTTTTTGTTGTTGCCGAAGGTGAATTACAAGTATCAAGAGAAGGTCAAGCATTGGGAAAAATTGGGCAGGGAGTTGTTATGGGGGAATTGGCAATACTTTATAATTGTACAAGGTTTGTATTCTTAAAAAAGGGGTTTTTTGGGATAGAGGAAGTGGGGGGAAGTGTTCTCAACAAGTTCCGAAAAAAGTCGAAATGTTTTGGGGGTTTTCACGTTCCAAAAATTTTTTTGACATTTCCATTGTTGCCGTAAGGGCAGGTTCTCCAGTAGAGGAATTGGCATGTGTTCTTCTATGGGTTTAAGAAAGTCGAACGGTTTCGCGGTTTTGGTTCTTCATTGTTCCAAATTTGTTTTGGACGTTTTGGTCTCCTAAGGTTCCAAAAATTTTATGGGGTTTTCAGGGTGTAGGAAGCAGGTACTTGGTTTCCAAAACCTTTAGCACATTTGGATACAGAAATGCAATCTCATTTTTTTTTAAATTTTTTTTCAGAACAGCCTCAGTTCAAGCAATAAGTGATGTTATTCTTTTTTGTTTGGATAGAGCTGTATTTCAAATGGTTTAAATTTTGAAAAAAATATTTTTGAAGTTTTTCTTTTAAAGATTACAATGCGTTTAGGAATGGAAAGGCATGCACAATTAATGAATTTCTTAAGAAAAGTTTCAATATTCCAAAATTTGAATGAAGATAGAATCTCTAAAATGGCTGATGTTATGGATCAGGTTTCTCTTTTAATAAAAAAGATTATTTTTTGGGGATATAGAATTTAATTGACTGAGAAAAAAATTTTTGGGAAAATACTCTTAATCAAAAAAATTTTTTTTTCAAAATTTATTACATTAATGTTAACTAGACTTCAAAGGAAGATTTTAAAAAACGGTCTCTGACGGGTTCTTGTAAAAATTATTTTTTAAATTAATTTTGCCTTAGGGCATATTTGGGAATTAAAAAAATTTTTTCAAAGGATTATTATGCTGCTGGTCATTATATAATTCGAGAAGGAGAAAAGGGTGATACTTTCTTTGTTATTAACAACGGTCAAGTACGTGTCACACAATCTATTGAAGGAGAACAAGATCCACATGAAATTCGAATATTGAAACAAGGAGACTTTTTTGGTGAAAAGGCGTTGTTAGGTATGGAATTTTTATTTTTTTTAGATTATCCGGATTGTCCCCCTCTTTAAAAATTTTTTAAAATATTTTTTTCAAATTTTTTTTTTTGAAAATTTTTTAAATATTTTTCTTGGTTGTTCCCATCCTCCCCACTTAAATTTTTTCAAAATTTCTTGGAAGTTTTCCGTGTCGTCAAAAATTCTTTTTTATTATAACCCAAACATATATAACCTCCTCTCCCTCTCTACCGGAAATGATGAGAGATTAAAAAAAAATCTTCTGAACTTTAACGAAATGATAATTTTTTTAAATATAATTTTGCGGTGGATTTACACTTATTTTACTATAATCTATTATTCAAAAAAAATTATATTAAAACAAATAAACAAAAAGTGTTTAGTGTCTAGTACAGACTAAAACAAGCAAACATGAGTTAAAAAAATTTTTTTTTTATTTTTTTTTAATATAAAACACACGTTATCAAAAAGTCTAATAAACAATAAATAGAATTTGAAAAAATTATGAAAAAAAATTAAATGTCTATTAAATATTACTTGGAGGGAAATGGGGGGAGGGGGGAGAGAATGAGGGAGGCTTTTTTTTAAATTACCCTTTTTTTTTAATTTAAAATTTTGAAGTTTGTGTTTTATATTTATGAAAGGGAGAGATTAAAATTTATTTAAATAACGAGACTATTAAATAAATTTAAAAAATATTATTTTAAATTTATTTGAGTTTATACTACATTTATTTAATTTCTGAATTAAATTCTGATTTTTATTTTAATTTTTTAAAAATTTCTGAAATATTTTTTTTAAATTTAATTCTGATTTTTTTAAATGCTTGTCGAATGTACTATCAGATTTTTTAAATCACAATTTTATCAGAATCTACATCATAAAAACAAAAATATTTACTTTTAAATAGTCAGAATTTTTCTTTAAAAATCAGAATTTTTATTTTAAAAATCAGAATTTTTATTTTAAAAATCAGAATTCCTTCCTTAAAACCAGAATTAGAATCGGAATTTTTTCTTTTAAAAATCAGAATATTTTTTATCCCAATATATGTATACCTCCCTTTTTAAATAAAATAAATCAGAATTTCTAATAATTAATTAATTTTATTATAGGAGAAGAAGTACGTACCGCTAACGTTATTGCAATGCCTCCAGGCGTGGAAGTATTAACTTTGGATAGAGAAAGTTTTCTAAAATTAATTGGAGATTTGGATGCTTTGAGGAACAAGGATTACGGGGATTTACAGAGAAGATCAACACTTTCCTCTGCCAGAACTTTAATTGATGGGGGAAGGCCCCCAGAAGCTCCTAGCCCTCCAAAATCTGAAATTGAAGATGAATTTGTACAATTACAATTGAGACAATTAAAGAGAATTGCTACCCTTGGAGTGGGTGGATTTGGACGTGTTGAATTGGTAAGGAGTAAAATTTCAATAATAATTTAAAAAATTATTATTTCTGGGCTTTAGCCTCGAGAAAGGCCCAAAATATGGTCGTTCTCGAGGCCGTATTTTGGTACATAATTTTTTTTTCGTTAACAGATTTTAATAATTTATATAGTAATCGAAAGCTCTGGATGGGAGGATTATTTTATCTAACAAGACTAAATTGATCAGATCATCCTACCTAAAGTAACAGCCAAATAAAGCTCAAAAATCACGATTGCGCACACTTATTTGACTACAACTTTTATTAGAATTATCTGATCAAGTTTTTTTTCTCAAATCCTCACACTCAGAGCTTTCAATTGTTACATAAGTTATTTAAATTGGTTAAGATTGAAAAAAGTTAAAGTCCAAAATAGTGCCTTGAGACGACTGAAAATACGATTCTGAAACGGTCTTTTTCCCGTTTAATTTTTAATAAATTTGAAATTAAAAAATTATTTTTATTTCAAAGGTTTGTATAAATGCTGACAAAAGTCGAACATTTGCATTAAAAGCATTAAAGAAAAAACATATTGTGGATACAAGACAACAAGAACATATTTTTGCTGAACGTAATATAATGCTTGAAACACGTTCTGATTGGATTGTTAGGCTTTACAAAACATTTAGAGATTCAAAATATGTTTATATGTTGCTAGAAGCTTGTTTGGGTGGAGAACTTTGGGTAAGAAATGATTTTTATTTTTTTTGCGGACTAATGTTGCGGAAAAAAAAATTTTTGCGGACGAACAGAAACATCAAAAATTAATTTTTTTAATAATTTCCCTTTAAAGACAACACTTCGGGATCGTGGACATTTTGATGATTACACAGCTCGATTTTATGTAGCTTGTGTTTTGGAAGGATTAGAATTTTTGCATAGAAGGAATATTGTTTATAGAGATTTGAAGCCCGAAAATTGTCTTTTAAGTAAGTTTCAAATTTGAAAGTTTGTTTAAATAACAGCCAACCCTCACTATAAGATACCTGCCAATATAAGATAACCTCTGTATTAGGTACGCCTCGATATAGACACTTTTTTTAGTTTGACTTGACACTTGAAGGGGAATGCTGTCTAAGTGTTACCCTCTATTTAAGATACCCTTCATTATAAGTTATATCTTTCCAGCACCCAAAGTGGCTATTTTATAATGAGGATTTTGACCGTATTTCAATAAAATTTAAAATTTTATAGCTACCTCTGGTTACCTTAAAATTGTTGATTTTGGTTTTGCCAAAAAATTGGCAAGTGGAAGAAAAACTTGGACTTTCTGTGGAACACCAGAATATGTTTCTCCAGAAATTATTTTAAATAAAGGACATGATCAAGCAGCAGATTATTGGGCTTTGGGAATTTATATATGTGAATTAATGTTGGGTAGACCTCCCTTCCAAGCATCTGATCCAATGAAGACTTATACTCTTATATTGAAGGTATGATACTTTTTTGTTTCGTTTGCTCTGAAACGCAACTAAGAAAAGGAGGCCAATCAAAAGCTATGAATGTGTGGATTATTTTATCGAACAGGACTAATTTGATCAGATCTTTCTACCTCGAATTAGAGCAAAATATCTTTATTTGTCTCTAAATTTTAGTAGGATGCTCTGATCAAGTCAGTCCTTTCAATTAAAATAATCGGCACATTAGAGCTTTCTATTGGTATAATAATACTTAAATTATTTAAAAACCAAAAAGTTATGGACCAAAATAAGGACTCGAAACTGAAAATCATTTATTTTTTTAATTAAAAAAATTTTTTTCTCTTTTTATAGGGAATTGACGCTCTAGAAATCCCAAACAGAAGAATTGGCAAAACAGCTACAGCCCTCGTTAAAAAACTTTGTAGAGATAACCCGGCAGAAAGGCTAGGTTCTGGGAGTGGAGGTGTTAATGATATACGGAAACATAGATGGTTTATGGGCTTTGATTGGGAGGGGCTTAGAACGAGGACGCTGAAACCACCGATTATACCTGTGGGTTTTGGATAATTCTTTGAAATAGAAATTTTTGAAAATAAATTTTCCGAAAATTTTCAAAAAATTTTTGAACTTATTTTTCTGAAATTATTGGAATTTTTGAAATTTTTGAAAAAAAATTTCCGAAATTTTTTGAAATTTTTTCTAAAAAATTTTTTAGACAGCTTAGAAAAATAAAAAAATATTTTTTAGAAAGTCAGCAATCCAGCAGACGTTTCAAACTTTGACAATTACCCGCCTGATGAGGACATTCCCCCAGACGAGTTTAGGTAAAAAAAAAATAAAAAATTTTTTGGGGCTAATCTAATTTTTTTAAATTTCAGCGGCTGGGACGAGGGTTTCTAAACAATCAATTTTAAATATTAATTTTTTCTTCTCTGCCAACAAAAACTAGAAAATGGCTTCTGGCCGCCGTCCTTTTTTAATTTTGACAACAACAATAAAATTTTTTAATGCCCATTTTTCTAAATTTTTCTAAAATTTTTCTAATTTTTTCTTTGTCCCCTTTTTCTCTAATTTTAATTTTTTTCTCTAAATTTTTTTCATTTTAATTGTCTCTTTTTTCTCTTATAAACGGATACCTGTATTATTTAAAAAGATTTTTTTAAAGAGTGACCACTTGTTCCAAAAAAAATTTTTTTTGGTTTTCGGAACCTGAACTATAAAAAAATATTTGAAAAATTTTTTGTAATCAAAAAAACAAGTGGCCACACAATCAAAATTTTATTTTTGCTGTGAAAAAGTTTAGTCTGTCTTGTTTTTCGTGTAGTTTTTATTCTTACTAGGTAATTTTATTTTTGTTCGTTTTATATCTTTAATATATATATGTTTGCCTCCCTTCTCCATCTCATTTGCCGATCCTCTTTTTATTTTCATTTTAGAAAATTCTGTTTAGATTTGTTAGATTTTTATTTCTTTAAAAACCAGACATTTTATATATTTTCGACTATTTTTCTTATTAATTCGTTAATTTTTATTTAGCATGGTGGAATATAAATATATTATTTTATTAAAATAAAGCCATCAAGTCTGTTAAAAGACGTTTATTAGTTAAATTGTTTTTTTGCCAAATTTGATATAATACAAAAATAAAGAATGACAGGTTACCGATCGGAAAATGATTGAGAAATAATAAATTTTGTCGAAAATAAATTTTGTCCATTTTGTCGGATTTCCCCTATGTACCATTTTGTCGGATTTCTTCTATGTTCCATTTTGTCGGATTTCTTTTATGTTCCATTTTGTCGAATTTCTCTTATGTATCATTTTCTTTCAGTGCCAAAAGTTTTGTGCGGACACTTTATACTAGACGTTCGTAATCGGTTCAGTGCCCGTTTTGAGAACGAGCTGGTTACTGTATCAGAATTAGAAAACAAAAAATGAATCTAAAATCAGACTTAAGAAATCAGAATAGAATAAGCTTTAAATTTTTTGAACATTTTAATCTTCAAAGTGTTAATAAACAACAAAATAACGTTTATTTTGACACAAAAAATCCATTAAAATGATTTTTTGGGAAATTTGAGATTTATTTCAATTTAGAAGATAGAATAATTTTGGTGTATTGTAGTGTGCTTCAAATGAATGACATTTTATCCCAAGAGAATCGCTTTTAGCGTAATTTGAGTGAAAAACCGTAACCATTTAAAATTTTGCAAATTGTGGCGTAATGTATCATGCGCCAAATAAATGACACTTTATCCACCAAAAAATTAAGGACGGTCGAGCGCAAGTTTAATGCGACAGTTTACTGAATACTGTATATTTATTTTGAAGATGTTTTATTCTTCAAAAATCATTACTAATAAATAAAATAGATAATCGATAAAATCAAACCAATCTATGTCGGATCAATGTTGGAACAATCCAAAATTTTGCATTTTTGCCAATTCGCTTTCAAAATGAGTACTGAACCAACCAAAACTTACGATACTCGTTTTTTTCTCTAACTACATATTTTCTTTTTACAACTTCTATCAAATCAGACTTGTTAAATTTTCATAAACCTGCAAAAACACATGACCGGACAATGCGCAAAATCCGAAAGTTAAGTATATCGGAGGATTATGGGATATAAAGGGCAATTTGGAGGGATTAAAGAGAGAGATATCGGAGGATTTATGGTATCAAGAGAGCAGATGGATTTAACATATACATCGGGAAGATCAGCTGAATTAAAAGATATCATGACTCCGTAATAATATACCTAATTTGGGTTCCAATTACGTAGCCGAGGCATGATATTGATATTTTTAAATTTAGGAAGGCAGGCAGAAAAATTCCCTTTTATGATCATCCCTCCTCCCATATACCTATTTAAAAAATTCCATCATTGGGGGTGTAAATTTTGCATTTTTGCGTGCCAAAAGATGAAAATCATGCAAACGCACGCCAAAACGCCAACTCCGCATTAAGAAACTCTCCGCAAAGCCAACTCCGCATTAAGAAACTCTCTGCAAAGCCAACTCCGCATTAAGAAACTCTCCGCAAAGCCAACTCCGCATTAAGAAACTCTCTGCAAAGCCAACTCCGCATTAAGAAACTCTCTGCAAAGCCAACTCCGCATTAAGAAACTCTCCGCAAAGCCAACTCCGCATTAAGAAACTCTCCGCAAAGACAACTCCGCATTAAGAAACTCTCTGCAAAGCCAACTCCGCATTAAGAAACTCTCTGCAAAGCCAACTCCGCATTAAGAAACTCTCCGCAAAGCCAACTCCGCATTAAGAAACTCTCTGCAAAGCCAACTCCGCATTAAGAAACTCTCCGCAAAGCCAACTCCGCATTAAGAAACTCTCCGCAAAGCCAACTCCGCATTAAGAAACTCTCCGCAAAGCCAACTCCGCATTAAGAAACTCTCCGCAAAGCCAACTCCGCATTAAGAAACTCTCCGCAAAGCCAACTCCGCATTAAGAAACTCTCCGCAAAGCCAACTCCGCATTAAGAAACTCTCTGCAAAGCCAACTCCGCATTAAGAAACTCTCCGCAAAGCCAACTCCGCATTAAGAAACTCTCCGCAAAGCCAACTCCGCATTAAGAAACTCTCCGCAAAGCCAACTCCGCATTAAGAAACTCTCCGCAAAGCCAACTCCGCATTAAGAAACTCTCCGCAAAGCCAACTCCGCATTAAGAAACTCTCCGCAAAGACAACTCCGCATTAAGAAACTCTCTGCAAAGCCAACTCCGCATTAAGAAACTCTCTGCAAAGCCAACTCCGCATTAAGAAACTCTGAAGATTTGGCGTTTTGGCGTGCGTTTGCATGATTTTCATCTTTTGGCACGCAAAAATGCAAAATTTACACCCCCAATGATGGAATTTTTTAAATATATGGGAGGGGAGGGATGATAATAAAAGGGAATTTTTCTGCCTGCCTTCCTAAATTTAAAAATATCAATACATGCCTCGGCTACGTAACTGGAAATCAAATTATATTATTTCGGAGTCGTGATATCTTTAAATTAAACTGAAATCATAAAAAAAATTTTGATAAATAAAAAATAACGAGAAAAATTAAATAAACATTCAATTAAAGGCCTTCATGCCCAGAAAATTCTGTTCTCTTTTGCATTAGATTTGAAGCAGTCTTGGACCGTGCACTTTCCAATTTTGGACAATTTGTAATTCTGTGTCCCAAACCAGAACAATAAGAGCATCCCTTATCTGCATCATCAACAACATTTTTCTCTTCTTCAGGCATAATAGCAGCATCAAGTTTTTCTTTTTCTTCATCCTCCCCAGCCAATTGTTTTAAAAATGCTGGTAAAGGTTGTCCTGCTTCGATAAGTAAATGTTTCAAATCGAGAAGAACAGAAATATCTTTAAAGGAAAAAAATTTTTTTAAAGCTTAAAAAATATTTATAAACCTGCTTTTCTATTTATAAATGTTGTTGCAATACCACATTTACCTAGTCGTCTTCCTGTACGTCCAATACGGTGAACTAGAAAAGAAAAAAATTTTAATTGGAAAATTATTTTATACAAAATTTGGATTTAAAATTTTGAAAATTATGCCAGAAGAGATTCCGTCAGAATTTTCAAAATTACTAAAATCTGGACCCAGATTTCCCAGCCCTACATTTATCGATCGGACAGAATATACGACAATTGAAAGAAGTTTCCACTTTGGTGTAGTGGGATAGTGCTCACTCTAATAATGGAGAGGGTTCGAACCCGTTTAGTGGGAAATATTTTATAATCTCCGTCGAAAATATTCACCCACACTAAGAAGTTACCACCATGGTTTAGCGGGATATTTCTCACTCTATTGTGAAGAATGAGTGAGGTTCGACAATGGAGGATAAACCCCCTATAAAAAATAAAAAAAAAACAAACCATAATTTTCAATGTCTTCAGGCATATCAAAATTAATTACATGTTGAATATTTTCAAAGTCTAATCCTTTTGATGCAACATCTAAAATTATTTTTGATTTCCATTTTATAAAAAATCTTTAAAAAACCTGTAGCAATTAAAACATCCTTTTCTCCACGTCTAAAAGCATCCACTCCCGAATGTCTATCTTTTTGATCTAAAAAAGGGAATATAGATTCTTTTTTAAATCTTATAGACTCGGACTTCATTTTAAATTCCCGTCTATTTATGATAAATTTCATAAATAAAAATCTGGTTAGACACCAAGGGCGTAACAAAGATACATAGATATACATATTTTTCAGCGTCGCCTGCGACGCTGAAAAAAATATGTGTACAATAAAATCAGCGTTCAAAACGCTAAAATTTTGTCGCACACCCCAGGCCCGTAGCCAGGATTTTTTTTCGGGGGGGGGGGGACAAGAGGGGAAAATTTTTTTGCGCCCAATTTTTGGCGCCGAAGGCGCCAAAAAATTTTATTTTCAGCGCCGCAGGCGAAAATTTTGAGAATTTTAGAAGGCCGTAGGCCAAAAAAATTCACTTTTTCAGCGCCGCAGGCGAAAATTTTTTGAATTTTGGAGCTCAAGAAGCCAGATTTCTTCTATTTTCAGCGCCGCAGGCGAAAATTTTTTGAATTTCAGAGGCCGTAGGCCAAAAAAATTCACTTTTCTCCCCCAAACCCTCCCGCAAAATTTTTCCATTTCCCCATTTCGGGGGGGGGGGGGGGGGGGGGGGGGGGGAATTCCCCCCCCCCCTGGCTACGGGCCTGGCACACCCTATTCTAGCCCTTCATGAAATCGACCCCCTGGCTACGCCCTTGCTAGCCACTAGGCAAGGGAAAGAGCATCATGCCCCCGAGCTTAACCAAATTAAAAATGTCTCTTAAATTGTTGTGTTCGAATCTTGTAGTAAGGTCCAATTGTAATTTTAAAAAACCAAACCTTTTCCTCCATGTATCGAAGCAACTTCAATTCCTTTTACCAATAAATATTCACAAATATGATCAACATCAGCTTTTTTCTCAGCAAAAATTAAAACTCTTGGAGGTGTTTTTTGCAAGCAATTGAGAATTTTTACCAATTTTTCATCACTTCTAACATATTCAAATTCTTGAACAACATTTAAGGAAGCTAAGAAAAAATTGTTCAAAAAATTTTTAAAAATTAAATACCAGCTCCAGCTCTTCCAACATTTACAACAATAGCACGAACAAGTGTTGATTTTGCAAAATTTTGAATTTTCTTTGGCATAGTTGCTGAAAATAGAAGAGTTTGACGTTGTCCCTGGAAAAAGAAAAAAATTCTTTACTTAAAAAATTTTTTTTCGACGATTTGGGATATTTTGTCATCTTCCAAAAAAGTGACAAAATATCCCAATAAATATTTTCTTTAATCAAAAAAATATTTAAACCTTAAAATAAGAAAAAATTGAACGCAATTCCTCTTCAAATCCCATATCCAACATTCTGTCTGCCTCATCAAGAACCAAATAGCGACAAACTTGTAAGTTCAAAATCTTTTTGTTTAACATATCAGAAAGACGACCAGGAGTAGCTACAGCTATATGAACACCTCTAGAATTTTTTTTAAATTTCTTGGTAATTTTCCATCATTTCCCCAGTTTTTAGTTAGTTCTCATATTTTTAATCTTCTCATCATTTCTAACTTTTCCAGAAAAATTTAAAATGGTCAGAGGCAAGGGCGTAGCCAGGGGGGGCTGGGGGGGGGGGGGCGGGAGCCCCCCCCCCGAAATGGGAGAAAAATTATAAGAAGAATTATCAAAAAAGTGAATTTATTTCGCCTACAACCTTCAAGTTAAAAAAAATTTTCGCCTGCGGCGCAAAAAATGGAAGAAATCTGGCTTCTTGAGTTCCAAAATCCTCAAAATTTTCGCCTGCGGCGCTAAAAAAGTGAATTTTTTGGCCTACGGCCTTCTAAAATTCAAAAAATTTTCGCCTGCGGCGCAGAAAAGAGGAAAATTTATGTACAAAAAAATTAGTTTTTGGAACGCCAAAGTGAACGCCAAAATTTTGGCGCACACCCAATGGTAGCCCCCCCCCCCCAAAACCGACCCCCTGGCTACGCCCTTGGTCAGAGGTCCATTATGGTCGGAGGTCCATATTATGGTCACGCAAATATAATTATTAACCAAGGCTAAATTTATTTTCTCGTAAAAGCTTATATTGACTGCCTTATTTTAAAGCTTAGTTTTTACCATTATTCACTCCAAACTAATTGTAGGAGAAAAAGAAATGAGATAAAAAGGAAAATTAAAAGGAAGGGGGAGATGCCAGAAAAGTAACAGAAAATCGAAAATATTTAAAAATACAAACCTTTCAAAAACTCTTGCTTGGTCTTTAATAGGAAATCCACCAATAGACAACCCAACTCTAATTTCAGGAAAATCACAATTTGGCAAAGAATCACAAATCCATTGAATAACATCAGAAATTTGTTTTGCCAATTCTCTTGACGGAACAATAATTAAACCATAAGGCCCTTCTCCTTTTTTAAATCTTAAAGCAATTTCTTGTTCCAAAGCAAACATTATTATTGGAATAACAAAAGTTAAGGTTTTTCCAGAACCTGTTGAAGCAATTCCAATCATATCACGTCCACTTAATCCAACTGGAATTCCTTGCATTTGAATGCCTGTTGGAATATAAATTTTCTTTTCTTTGAGTAAATGAATGATTGAAGAAGGCAATTTCATTTCCTTAAAAATTTAAAAAAAGTTTAAAAATTAGGTAATTTTTGGGAAATAAATTTTGGAAATTTCAATGGTTACAGGATTCTCAAGACTATTCAACTTTGTTAAAAATGATTGAAAAGTGAGTCCCTGGCAGCCATTGATCATGCTACCTCCTGGCAGTTATTGCTAATCGCTTTCACTCACCACGTAAAGATGACTTCACCTTTTTAATTAATTTGGCTCTATCTGAAATTAGGGTGTGAATCGTTTTTTTTTCATAACTTTTTTCTTTACTTTTTTCCTCCCCTTACATGACATAATGGTCAGCATTTTCTTCCTTTTGTTCAATTCCATTAAATCTGCCTGTGGCATAATCAAATGAGTGATGATAGAGGAAAGGATTATTTTTAAATATTTTTTCCTCTTCTGTCCGTGTCCGTTGTCTGTCCGTGTCCGTCCGTTATCTGTCGGTCTTCGTCCGTGTTTTGTCTGTCGGTCTTCGTCCGTGTTTTGTCTGTCCGTGTCCGTCCGTTATCTGTCGGTCTTCGTCCGTGTTTTGTCTGTCGGTCTTCTTCCGTGTTTTGTCTGTCCGTGTCCGTCCGTTATCTGTCGGTCTTCGTCCGTGTTTTGTCTGTCGGTCTTCGTCCGTGTTTTGTCTGTCCATCTTCGTCCGTGTTTTGTCTGTCCATCTTCGTCCGTGTTTTGTCTGTCGGTCTTCTTCCGTGTTTTGTCTGTCCGTGTCCGTCCGTTATCTGTCGGTCTTCGTCCGTGTTTTGTCTGTCGGTCTTCGTCCGTGTTTTGTCTGTCCATCTTCGTCCGTGTTTTGTCTGTCCATCTTCGTCCGTGTTTTGTCTGTCGGTCTTCGTCCGTGTTTTGTCTGTCGGTCTTCTTCCGTGTTTTGTCTGTCCGTGTCCGTCCGTTATCTGTCGGTCTTCGTCCGTGTTTTGTCTGTCGGTCTTCGTCCGTGTTTTGTCTGTCGGTCTTCGTCCGTGTTTTGTCTGTCCATCTTCGTCCGTGTTTTGTCTGTCCGTGTCCGTCCTTGTTTTGTCTGTCAGTGTGTGTGGTGTGTGTGTGTTTTTCTGTCCTCTCATTTGATTATGCCACAGGCAAATTGAATGGAGTTGAACAAGGAAGAAAATGCTGACCATTATGCCATGTCAAGGGAGGAAAAAAGTAAAGAAAAAAGTTATGAAAAAAAACGATTCACACCCTAATTTCAGATAGAGCCATTAATTTTAAATCCCAACCTAGAAGCGTTTTAAATGCTAGTGGATCTCTTTTCTTTCCCACAGAAAATTTTTTGATAAAGTTGATGAGAAAATCATAGATTTAATCGAAGAAAGATATTATGGAGATTACTGGAAAAGACAATTCCCCGATAGGACCAGCCTTAGAGAAAGATACCTTCCTTACAAAATATAAAAAAACAAACCAAAAAACTTCCAATAGCTGGTGGGCAATCTTCCCCCTCAACTTGAATTCCCTTTTCCCTTCTAAATTTGTCCCAGTCATCTTCTGTTTGGTTGCGAATGTGTCTAGGTGGCCTCCAAGATGTTTTTATAGATTCTGTGTATTTAACACCTTTAGCAATTTCTGCGACCTAAACTATAAAGTTTAAAAATGAAAAAATACAAAAAACAAAACCGTAGCAAGAGCACTTGTTTGCGTTACACTTTGAAGAATTTTGTCTTCTTCTTCGCGTCTCTTTTCGTCATCTTCTCGCTCATCGTCTAAATAGAAAGAAAATTGTTTATTAAATTGAGTGAATGTTTTAACCACACCGCACCTAACAACTCATCAGCTAGTGAAAGCAATAAAGAAAACCCAAAAAACCGTAAATATAACCTTGCTCTTGTTGAAGCAACTCATTATGCTTTTCCAGCAAACTTTTTTTAGACTCTTCCAATTTCTTCTCCTCTTCTTTTTTCCTTCGTTTTGCAGCCAAAAATTCTTCAGTTTCTCTTTGCAAATCTTTATCTGCTTGTGCTTCGGTTACTTTTGAATGGATTAAATTCCTCAGCAAAAGACGTCTGTGCTCCTTAAAAAATTGAAGTTTAAAAGAAAATTAACTATTAAAGAACCTGCTCTCTTCTCCTCTGTCTTGCTGAAATGTAAGAGTCTGCATCGGGGTCAGAATCATCAGATGAGATCAATCCTTCTAATTCTGCCTTTTCTTCTTCTTCGATTAATTTTCGACGTTTGGCCTTAAAATAGAAGTAAAAGGGGAAAACAAGGCGGATGTTAGGGCATAAAATTTTTTTCAAATATTTTGGAGATGACTAGAAATCATGTTTTTCAATCAAAAACTGTTCAAAGTTAAAATAAACCTAATTTTCCAAAGCGGGACTCGAACCATCGACTCCAACTTAACCACGCCTAGGACACTATTAACTAAGCCACAGATACCTCAACTAAACTAAAAATACCTCATATTTGTTGATTAAAAGCTTTGCTTTCAATTTTTCTTCATCTGCATCAGTTATAATTGTTTCTACTTCTTCCATTCTTTAATTTTCGTTGCCTGGTTTTAAACTTTTAAATGGAGGAAGGTAAAGAATTCTTGAAATAGAAATATAATAAAAAGCCAATCCAACAGAAAAAGAAGGCTTTGAACGAATTGAGAAATTATTTTTGGATAAACTGTTGTAAACAATCCACGATCCGAGACAGAAAGAACCTATTGAAACTGTTAATTTGCACTCTAGACAGTCTTTATAAGAATTATTTTTGTTTGTTTGTTGTTGATTTTGCATAAAATTTAAAAATCTAAAAATTAGCGATAATAAGCGAAAACAATGAAAACCAATAAAAAATAAAAATGAGAAACGTATCTGGACTCAATAATGTGTAATAGAATCAGAAAAGACAAAACTCTCTTTTTCTCTAAAATCTATTCATATACTCTCAAAATTACATAATATTTCTCAATATCTTTCTATAAACTTTTTTAAAGTAAATTTACCAATACGAAAAATATGGGAACAAATGTCATTTTTATTTTTATTTTTTTCTCTAACGCTCTCATTGTTTTCTATACTATTTAAAATATTTAGTTCCAATTTGAGTCCTTTTAAACTTTAATTGTAAAATTTATTTTTTTCTTTAAACTTGGGAACTTTTGATTGCAAAATAGCATTTTCTAATTAGTATTAATTTTTAGGTAAACAAATTAAGAATCTTTTGGATATTAGCTACAATTTTACAATGCCTAAAGCAAAGAAGTCTGCTGCCAAAACTTCGGGTAATTTTCGCATTTTAAACCCTTAAAAACTATCTTCAAAGATGCTGTTGACGATATTGACTCAATCCTTAAGGATATTGAGATGAAATCGAATGAAGCAGCTTCAAAGCAAAAGGGAAAGAAGAAAGGAAAGAAGGAAGTTTTAGCTAATGAAGTTGATGAAAAAGCTGTTGAGGAAAGTGAGGAGGTTGTTGATGGGGTTATTAAAGACATGTTGCCGAAAAACTGGGCTGCTGAAATTAATGGAATGAAGCCGATAGATCAACAATTTGTTGAAGGGGATTTTCCTATTGGACAGGTTTTCTTCGTTAATTTTTTGGGGTAAAAGGAGGGTACTTTTTTGGTTCTCTTTCTAGTAGTAAGACTTATTCTGCGATTTTTTAACCTTTCTGTAAAAGAACGATTTAGTAGGTCTTACAATATGTTAGGGATTGGGGTTTTTCTTTAGCTGACCGATTGTGAGTGTATCCAGAAGGTTGGATTTTGGGAAGAGGCATAATCAAGCCCATAGCCAGAAGGAGGGGTAGGGATGTAAAATTTTCCGGGCTACGCGCCTGGTTATAATTTAATGTCCGCCTAGCCTTGCCACTAAAATAAATTTTATCTAATTTATAGATTTGTGAATATCGTTATAATATGGATGACAGAACCGCCATCAATCGCATTACTAATGAAGAGAAAAAAGCTTTGGATACCAGTTATGAGGACATTTATAAAGATTTTAGAAGAGCCGCAGAATCGCATAGACAGACACGTAAATATGTTAAATCGTGGATAAAGCCGGGAATGAAGCTTTTTGATATTTGGTTTGCTTTTAATTTTCTTTTCATAAATTTTTTTTGTAATTTTTTAGTGAGCGTCTTGAAGCGCACAGCCGTCGAATGATTAATGAGAATGGATTGGCCTCAGGTCTTGCTTTCCCAACAGGATGTTCAATTAATCATTGTGCAGCTCATTACACACCAAATGCTGGGGATGAAACTGTTTTGGGGCCTTCTGATATTGTTAAGGTTTTTTTAAAGAATTTTCCGAATATTTCTAAACTCATTTAAAATAAAAGATTGATTACGGAACCCATGTAAATGGACGTATAATTGATTGTGCGTTTACTTTGACATATGATTCTAAATTCGACACTCTTCTAAATGCTGTGAAAGAAGCTACAGAAACTGGAATTCGTGAAGCTGGAATTGATGTTCGACTTTGTGATATTGGCGAGGCTATTGAAGAGGTTTAAAAAGGGTCAATTTTTGATTAATATATTGTTGTAAAAGGGGTTTAGTTTTTTAGAAATAGGAGAAGGGTTATAGTAGATAAGGATTTTGGGTGAATGATATTTTAGTGTTAGACATCCATTAGGAGAGGGAGCTGCCTAAAACGATTTTTTCATCTCCTAGGTTTATTTAGCAGTGAAGTTTCGGCCCTTTTGTATAAAATTTCAGATTTTTTTTTAAATTACAACATATATTTCTAAAATTATTTGTCAGAATTATTTCTTATTTTTAGGTAATGACTTCATACGAATTGGAATTAAATGGAAAAACTTATCCAATCAAGCCAATCAGAAATCTTAATGGTTTTAAATTTTTTTAAATTAATTTTTAAACATCACTTTTAAGGTCATTCAATTGGGCCTTATCGTATACACGCTGGAAAGACCGTTCCAATTGTTAAAGGTGGAGAACAAGTAAAAATGGAGGAAAATGAAGTGTAAGGAAGATGATTTTTTTTGAAAATTTGGAGAATCTAAAAAAAATTTTTTTTTAGTTTTGCAATCGAGACATTTGGAAGTACTGGAAGAGGTTACGTCCATGATGATATGGAAGTCAGTCATTATATGAAGAATTTTGAAATGCATGATGAACATGTTCCTTTAAGGTTTATTTTTACTATTTTTATTTATTAAAAAGTATTTTTTTCTAAATATTAGATTGGCTCGAAGTAAAAAACTTCTCTCATTAATCAACAAAAATTTTGGGACATTAGCCTTCTGCAGGCGTTGGATTGATCGTTTGGGTGAAACTAAATATCTGATGTCATTAAAAGATCTTTGCGACAAAGGAATTGTGACACCTTATCCACCACTTTGTGATCAGGTTAATTTTTGATTTAAAAAATTGTCTAAAATTTTCTCTCCCTTCATGAATTTTCTTTTCCTTCAAAGGGAAAGGATTCGGGTAGGGACGTCAAATCCTATTAGAGGGTTCAGATCCATCCAACAGTTGCTAAATTATACGAAAAATTTTCAGAAAGGATGTTATACGGCACAGTGGGAACATACTATTCTTCTACGTCCAACATGTAAAGAAGTAGTTAGTCGAGGAGAGGATTATTAGAGAAAATGTATAATTTTAAAGAAACTTTAAAAGTAAGAATTTATTACTGTTCTATATAAATTTATTCTTGTTTTTCGAGTTGTTTTTCTCGGAATTTGAAGTTTTTTAAAGAAAATAAAATTTTTTTAATATCTAATTTAATGGGAAAAGGCCTAATTTAAACTGATAAATATATACTTTGGAGAAAGAACAATTTTCTTTTTTATCATTCTCTTTCTTCACTAACTTCAATGTCAAAACTATGACACTTTCCACAAATAAAATCTACTGTCTTCTTTCTCCCGTCATCAAACAACCAGAAATTAATGATAAAATGAAAAAAAGTGAAATTTATTTAAAGCCAAACATCACATTTTAAATGCCAAAAATATCGAAAAAATAAATAACAAAAAAATCAAAAATTTGAGATAAATTTATTTTTTGAGAGGAAAACTTCTCTTATCTTACTTAATATACTCTTCTTCGGTAACTTGAATGTCAAAATTATAAATATTGCAACAAATATAATCTGGTCTCGTCACTCTATGAAAAATAACCTTTTGATATTTGCCAGAATTTACGAATGGAGTCAGTTCTTTTTCAACCTCCTTCTTGTCAATTTTATTTAATTCTTTAATAAAAAACTTCATTCTCTCAATAGTTTTTCTCATCTCATAACTGGTTAGAAAACCTCTTATAAAGTTACGGTGTCCACTAAAAATTAATAATACCAGAAATTTAAAAATTGAATGAACCGCTTAACGCGTCCAATTATTTTTCCAAGTTCTTCACAACTAAAATCAGCAACAAAATATGCCATAGTTATCGTAGCTTTATGTGTCTTCAAGTTGAGTCCGTGTAATGTTTTAGTTGTTGATCCATCTTGAACAACAACATCTAAGTCCGAACAAAAGAGAGCAATTGCCGCACCCAGGCAACCCCAACACTAAAACAAGTATAAGGATTAAAAAGTTAAAACAGAAATCAATACTTTTTCACTTGACTGAACAACATTCGGGGGATTCTCTTCTAAGCAGCGTTCGGCTGCCTCAATAAATGCTTTAGGCGAGTAAAGTTTTTGCGTTTTCTAAATAAAAATAAAATAATTTCGAAATAATAAATTCAAAAAAAAATCAAAAAATTTTCTAAAACTTTCTAAATAGAGAAAAAACAAACTTTCATATGTTGCCACTCCTGCTTCAAAGGTATCTTCTCACCATTCAAGTGAACTAACAAATTCCAGTGCTCATCTTCTCCACATTTGACGTTAAGTATAAGACGACCATTAAAATAAATATTTACCACGGCATCCTCATCAGCCGCAGCTGTAAGATGAACATCACCAAAACTTTTTATATTCCGGTTTGCCACTAACTAAAAATAAATATTGACTCGTGACGTATTAAACGAGGAAAAACATACATTTGGAGTTGAACTTGAACCAACTTGAACCCTCGGCTCACTTGTCCCACGCTTCAAATTACTGCCTCGAATCATTTCAGTTTTAAATTGTAAAAATCAACTATCAGCAGAACAAAATAAATATAAAATATAATTTAAAATATCTGATTGATAGATATATACTTAAATCAAAAATTAAATAAGAAATATGTTAGAAATTTTTATTAAAACGAATTTATTTAAAGCCAAACATATTTAATTTTAAATGCAAAAATTTCTAAAAGTATAACTAAAGCAATAAAAAATCAATTAAAACTCTCAAATAAGTCTATAATTTGGGAGAAAGAATTTTCTCATTTTTCTTAACATACTCAACTTGAATGTCAAAATTGTAACTAGTACCACAAATATAATCTGCTTTCGTCTCTTTATGAAAAATAACCTTCTTATGTTTGCCAGAATTTATGAGTGGAGCAAGCTCTTTTTCAACCTCTTTCTTGTCGATTTCACTAAATTCTTCAATAAAAAACTTCATCCTCTCAATTATTTTCCACATTTCATAAGGGTCCAGCATCTCTCTGTGATCGTTAAAGCGTGCACTAAAAAATTATTAATAATACCAAAAATTTAAAAATATGAACGAACTACTTAACGCATTCAATTACTCCTCCAAGTCTAGCACGCTTTGAACTAAAATTAGCAGCAAAACGCGCCATAGTTTTCATAGCCTTATGTGTCGTGAGGTTGATGCCGTGTAATGTTTTAGTCGCCGATCCATCTTGAACAACAACACTTAAGTCCTTATAAAACAGAGCAACGGTTGCACCCAAGGAAGCCCAACACTAAAACAAGTATAAGGATTAAAATTAAAAACAAAGCAAAACTTTGTCGCTGGCTCGTATCTCATTTGTGGGATCCTCTTCCAAGCAGCGTTCAGCTTCCTCAATGTATGCCATAGGAGAAGAAAGCTTTTGTTTTATAAATTAAAATAAAATAGAGAAAAGAAACCGAATCAGTCCGTTTCCACTCATCCTTCCCCAAAAATATCTGCTGTCCATTTAAATGAATCAATAACTTTCCGTCCTCATCTTCTCCACATTGGACGAAAAGTGAATGACGATCATTAAGAAGAATATTTACCACAGCATCTTCATTAGGTGCACAGGTACAATAAACATTTTCATCACTTGTATTCTGTCGTTTTTGTGACAGCTAAATAGAATATTGACATTTCAGGGCTATATTAAAAAAGAAAAACATACACGTGAGGTTGAACCACCATACTGATATGTTTGGCCCCTAGGTTCACTTGAACCACGATTTGAACTACCGCGTTGACTCATCTTGGTTTAAAATGTATATAGTCAGATCTACAGAACAAAATAAATACAAAACAATTTAAAAATATCAGTTTGATATAAATAAAATCAAAAATTAAACATAAAATAATATTAGAAATTTTTATTGAGTTTTTAAAACATACAAAGAAATAAAATATTGATTAAAAACACAAAAATCAAATTACTATCAAAATAAATCCGAAAATAATCCAAAAATTAAACGCTTGAAGTCCCCGTCTGTGCAACTCTTTGAAGCAATTGACGAGATATAACAAGACGTTGAATTTGTGAGGTACCTTTAAATATATATAGAACTCAAAAAGAACAAAAATTAAAACCTTCATAAATTTGAAAGATTTTTGCATCCCTCATTAGTTTTTCTACCGGGAATTCTGTGTTGAAGCCATTTCCTCCAAATATCTATAAAATAAATATTTTTGACGTTAGTCCTAATAAAAATAGAAAACCTGGACAGCATTTGAAGCTGTTTGGTTCCCGCTCATCCTTTTACTGCCTTTGTTTTAAGTCCGGAAACATCAAAGCCAACGCAAGGTTGGAGTTCAAGATAGAAAATGCAAGAAAAAATTATCAAATAAAATTGGTTACAACCAAAAGATATTGATAATATGCAAAAAGCGAAATTTATTTAAAGCCAAACATATTCAATTTAAATGCAAAAATTTCTAGAAGTATAACTAGAAACAAAAAATCAATTAAAACTTTCAAATAAATCTACATTTTAGGAGAAAGAATTTTCTCATTTTTCTTAACATATTCAACCTGAATGTCAAAATTGTAACTAGTACCACAAATATAATCTGCTTTCGTCTCTTTATGAAAAATAACCTTCTTATGTTTGCCAGAATTTATGAGTGGAGCAAGCTCTTTTTCAACCTCTTTCTTGTCGATTTCACTAAATTCTTCAATAAAAAACTTCATTCTATCAATTATCTTCCACATTTCATAAGGGTCCAGCATCTCTCTGTGATCGTTAAAGCGTGCACTAAAAAATTATTAATAATACCAAAATTTAAAAATATGAACGAACTACTTAACGCAGTCAAATACTCCTCCAAGTCTAGCACCACGTGAACTAAAATTACCAGCAAAACGCGCCATAGTTATCATAGCCTTATGTGTCGTAAGGTTGATGCCGTGTAATGTTTTAGTCGCCGATCCATCTTGAACAACAACACTTAAGTCCTTATAAAACAGAGCAACGGTTGCACCCAATGATGCCCAACACTAAAACAAGTATAGAGATTAAAATTAAAAACAAAGCAAAACTTTGTCGCTGGCTCGTATCTCATTTGAGGGATCCTCTTCCAAGCAGCGTTCAGCTTCCTCAATGTATGCCATAGGAGAAGAAAGCTTTTGTTTTATAAATTAAAATAAAATAGAAAAAAGAAACCGAATCAGTCCGTTTCCACTCATCCTTCCCCAAAAATATCTGCTGTCCATTTAAATGAATCAATAACTTTCCTTCCTCATCTTCTCCACATTGGACGAAAAGTGAATGACGATCATTAAGAAGAATATTTACCACAGCATCTTCATTAGGTGCACAGGTACAATAAACATTTTCATCACTTGTATTCTGTCGTTTTTGTGACAGCTAAATAGAATATTGACATTTCAGGGCTATATTAAAAAAGAAAAACATACACGTGAGGTTGAACCACCATACTGATATGTTTGGCCCCTAGGTTCACTTGAACCACGATTTGAACTACCGCGTTGACTCATCTTGGTTTAAAATGTATATAGTCAGATCTACAGAACAAAATAAATACAAAACAATTTAAAAATATCAGTTTGATATAAATAAAATCAAAAATTAAACATAAAATAATATTAGAAATTTTTATTGAGTTTTTAAAACATACAAAGGAATAAAATATTGATTAAAAACACAAAAATCAAATTACTATCAAAATAAATTCGAAAATAATCCAAAAATTAAACGCTTGAAGTCCCCGTCTGTGCTACTCTTTGAAGCAATTGACGAGATATAACAAGACGTTGAATTTGTGAGGTACCTTTAAATATATATAGAACTCAAAAAAAACAAAAAATAAAACCTTCATAAATTTGAAAGATCTTTGCATCCCTCATTAGTTTTTCTACCGGGAATTCTGTGTTAAAGCCATTTCCTCCAAATATCTATAAAATAAATATTTTTTAATCCACAAATTTTATAATAATTAAAAAACCTGGACAGCATTTGAAGCTGTTTGGTTTGCAGTATCAGCAGCAAAACATTTAGCAATTGAAGCCCAATAAGCACCCGAACGACCAAGATCAACTTCCTGGGCACTTTTATAAGTCATCAAACGAGAAAGTTCTAAAGCCATTGCCATATCTGCTAGCATAAAAGAGACGCCTTGATGCTGAAGATTGAAAAGTTTTTCATTTCACATAATCAAATCTGTATATTGCCTAATACCAACCCCCCAAAAGACTCCTAAATATTTACCAAAATGTGGATTGTTAACAACCTTCCATTTTGCTGGGATATCCTTCGCCTTTGTTAAAACAAACAAACATATACATACCTGTATTTCTCCATTATTTAGTATTTTGGCACTTTTGGGGGTTTGGTATCACAACGCGCTCCAAGTTACATCCTACAACAGGTCCCAGTTAAATCCCACCCCTGACCATGCAACTCAAAGGGCATTAAAAACAAAAAATATTTACGTTAGCAATAGGCATTCCAAAAGTCTTCCTTTCCAATGAATACTTTGCAGCTTCATCCAAAGCTCTAGAAGCAAGTCCAACAGCCAATGCTGCAACAATTGGTCGAGTCTTGTCAAAAGTTTTCATTGCAATTTTAAAGCCTTCTCCGGGTATTCCAATCAGATTTGAAGAAGGCACTACAACATCCTCGAAAGTAATTGCTCGAGTGTCAGAACAACGTTGACCCAAATTTATTTCCTTTAAAAGAAAAAATTCGAAAAATTCCAAAAAATTAATTAAAAACCTTTTTCCCTCGAGAAAGTCCTTTAGCATCACCATCCACAACAAAAGCAGTAAATGCCTTTCCACTCGGTGCTTTTGGGTCCGGATCTGTTCGAGCAAGTACAAAAAACCAAGAAGCAACTCCACCATTTGTTATCCACATTTTTGAGCCATTAATCTTTAAAAAAAGATTTTTTAAGAATTTTTGGAGAAACAACAAAAAACTAACCACCCACTCGTCTCCTTTCTTTACTGCCTTCGTTTTAAGTCCGGAAACATCAGAGCCGGCACCTGGTTCGGTCACACAATAAGACTTAAAAGAATCGTTAAAAATAAAGAAGAAAGAAAAACATACAGCCATGACAGGTTCATCAATCAATTGCCCCAAATATTTCTTTTTAATTTCTTCACTTCCCCCAAGAATAATTGGGGTTGCAGCCAAATCATTGCCCAAAATTGCTGTTCCAATTCCCGTACATCCATAACCAATAGCTTCGCTGATAAGAACGTTGCTCAACAAATCTAGGTCAAGGCCTCCTAAAAAAACAAAATTCTTTTAAAGTTTAGTCGGACAGTTCATTACAAGTTCAATTTGCCCAAACGACACCTCACCACCTTACGGTGAATCGTCCGTATGGTAAACTGTATGTAAGGGTGAGTCATCTGGCAGCATTTAAAACGCCTTAAAGAAGGAAAAGGGAAAGCAAAAGTTATTGCCTCGTTAGCTCAGTCGGTAGAGCAAATGTGTGAGAGAGAGAAGCCTAGCAAGACTGCCAGCAAGGCCCAGGTTCGATTCCTGTCCCTTGGCCTAACTTTTAAGTAGTTTGTCTGGTAATGAACAGGCCTAAGAACCCAAAATTCTAATTTAAAAGAAAACCATATTCAGCAGGTATATCAACATTCATAAAGCCATTAGCATGTGCCTTCTTAATTATTTCCCAAGGAAATTTCATTGTCTGGTCATAATGGGCAGCTTTGGGAATTATTTCTTCTGAAGTGAATTTACTCACTGCTTGTTGAAGTTGTTTTTGTTCAGATGAAAAATCTTTAAAAAAATAATTTTTTGACCACAATCCTCTAGTTTTTTACCTAAATTAAATCCATTTCCTTGTAATTTTGAAGTAATTGACAAATTTCTTTTGATAAGTTCTAGGCAGAATTTTTTGTCATTTTGAGCAATTTTAAGGGTATTTCTAACTAACATCCTTCGAATTTTAATTTTTATTAGAATTTATTAGTAAATGAAAATTTAATAAAGTGAGAGGATCGATAAAGGGAAAAGTCAATCAAACAGAGTTTGTTTTATTAGTTACAAAGTACATCCAACAAAAAAAATTATGAAAAGGCGAGAGTCATTTAGAGCAAAAAAAACTCTGGCGATCTTCTGGGCTTTGACTATTGACCTGAGAGACAATTAGACAAAAGACAAATGGACAGAAAGACAATTCGACAGAAGACAATTAGACAATGACGTTGGATGATGACAAATGGACACACATTAAATGTCCACCTGTCTCGATGTTCAATTGTCTTTGTACCCAATTGTCTTATTTAGCCGCTAAGACAATTTGTCTCGATCGCCTATTGTTTCGGTATCCAATTGTCGTTGCCATCGTTTTCCTCTTTCATTTTTTTTCAAAATTTTTTTTCTCGTCGAGACCGACCAAATTAAAAGTTCTTTTTTATTTAGATTTGACTATTTATTATTCTAAAGAGCTTTTTTTGCTTTAATGAAACAACAACAAGATGAACCGCGATTAGAAGTTGTTCCAGATCATATTGATTTTGCTGCAGAGGAGCGCAAAATTCTTCAAAAATGGCGAGACAAAAACACCTTTCAAACCTCTCTAGAGTTTGTTTTTTCTAAGTTTTCTAAACTTTCAATTTTTCAGTCGAAATCGTGGAAAGCCTCATTACACTTTTTATGACGGCCCTCCTTTTGCCACTGGACTTCCACACTATGGGCATATTTTAGCAGGTTTGATTGACTTGAAGTTCGCGCAAAAATCCTCTCAATTTATAGGCACAATAAAGGATATTGTTACTCGTTGGGCACATCAAAGTGGTTTTTATGTTGAAAGACGTTTTGGATGGGATACGCATGGGTTGCCCGTGGAGTACGAAGTGGACAAAATTTTGGGCGTCAAAGGGCCTAGTGATGTTTTGGATATGGGAATTGGTGTTTACAATGCTAAATGTTTGTTTATTTTGAATTTCGTCTTTTAAGTCTATAGGGATGGGCGTAGTTTAAATATTCGGGTCGGGAAAAGTATCGGGTTTCTACTTGACAGATCCCTGGTATATAGTCGAATCTCATTATAAGACGCACCTTCGGGAAATGTGACCATTTTGGGTCTATTTATGAAAAAGAAACGGGAAAGAGACTTGGAATTAGCATTATGTTTTTGTGCAGTCCCCTCTACTCTCAATCAATGACTAACAAATTTCTAACAATAAGACGCCCACTTTACCTAGTTTTTAGTAAAAAGGAGATTTGGCTTTATCGAGTTTCTTATAAAAACGAAATTTTTAAGGTAGAGGCATTGTAATGAGATATGCTGAAGAATGGCAACATATGGTTGAGAGGACTGGACGTTGGATAGATTTTGATAATGACTACAAAACTCTTTACCCGTAAAATTTTTTTTTAATTTATTTTTTAAATTAAAAAAAGTTGGTTTATGGAATCTGTTTGGTGGGTCTTTTCTCAACTCTTCAAGAAAAATTTTGTTTATCGCGGAGTGAAGGTTATGCCGTTTTCTACTGGCTGTTCAACTCCTCTTTCCAATTTTGAGGCTGGGCAAAATTATCAAGATGTTGTTGATCCGTCAGGTTTTTTTGAAGTTTTCTTAAGGTCATCTTACTCGAATCCTTCTTTAGTTTTTGTTGCTTTCCCTCTTGTTGAAAATTCGAAGCGCTCTTTTGTTGCTTGGACTACAACTCCCTGGACTTTACCCAGCAATTTAGCTTTATGTGTAAATCCGAATCTTGTTTATGCTGTTATTTTGGGTTTGTTTTAATTTATTTTTCTTGAGCTTTTTTATTGGGGGGGGGGGGATTTTGGGGCACTGGAACTTCACGAGCTATAAGTCAAAACCAGACCCCCAGACCCGTAACCGGGGGGCAGGTGGTCAAATTACCCTAAAATATGACTCAAAACCCCAATAATTTTTTTTTTCAGATGTTAAAACTCAAAAAGAATACATTATGTTAAAAGAACGTCTTTCTGAACTTTACAAATCGGCAAATTTATATAAAATAATTGAGACAATCAAAGGAAGTGAACTTGCAGGGAAGGAGTATATTCCTCCGTTTCCCTATTTTTTGAATTTAAAAGAGGCTGGAAGAAAAGTATTTGTTGTTATAACAAATACTTATGTGAAAACTGATCAAGGAACGGGAATTGTTCATCAGTCGCCGTATTTTGGAGAGGTTTTTTTTTATTTTTGGTGTTCTCTGTCTTTTCTTTCTTTTCAAAGGGTGAGGCTAGGTCACAACCTTATTAAAATTGTTATTCTCTATCAGAGAAGGCTCAGGTTACCAGATATCTTAAACCAGGACTTTTTTTTATCCGAAACTCATTATTCGAAGAAAATTCAGAAAACTTGAATCAAAAAAACCCGAAACCTGGACTTTTCCTCAACTTGACTCATTTCTTTCTTTATTTGGTCTCTTGTCTCGTGTTACTCCTTCCTCCACAAATTATTTTTATTTTTACATAATTTTTTTGTTTAGGAAGACCACAAAACATGTTTAGAACACGGAATTATCACAAAAGATGCAGAGATGACCTGTCCTGTTAATGAAAAGGGAATTTTTACTGATGAAGTTGTTGACTTTAAAGGATTATATGTAAAAGATGCTGACAAACAAATAATTAAAATGTTGAAAGAAAAGGGTTTATTATTAAAACAAGAGCAATATAAACATAGTTTGTTTTGCGGTTTTTGAAATTTTATAAAAAAAATTTTTTTAAAGGTTATCCATTTTGTTATAGATCACATACACCTTTAATTTACAAGGCTGTCCCATCTTGGTTTATTAGAGTGGAATCACTTGTTGAACAATTATTGTTGAATAATGAGAAGACTAGATGGTTTGTGTGATTTTTTTGAATAAAATTTTTTTTTAATTTTCTGAGAAAAAAATTTTTTTGAAAAGTTTTTGAATGAGAAATTTTTCTAAAATTGTTTGAAAAATAATTTTTTTTTAAATTTTTTTAGGGTTCCTTCCTTCGTTAGAGATAAACGTTTTGCTAATTGGTTGCGTGATGCAAGAGACTGGGCTGTCAGTAGAAATCGTTTCTGGGGAACACCAATCAACTTGTGGGTTAGCGAGGATCATACAGAAATTATTTGTCCTGGTTCAATTGCAGAACTTGAAGAGCTTACTGGAACTAAAATAACGGATTTACATCGAGAAAAGTTTTTTTTGAAATTTTTTTGAAATTTTATTTTAATTTTTTAGTATTGATGATTTAACAATTCCTTCAAAAATAAAAGGAAATGGACCTTTGAAACGAGTTTCTGAAGTTTTCGATTGTTGGTTTGAATCAGGCTCTATGCCTTATGCTCAGCAACATTATCCTTTTGAAAATTCTGAAGTTTTTGAAAATAATTTTCCCGCTGATTTTATTGCTGAAGGTTTTTTTATTTTAGTTTCACAACCCCTGTTGTGTTATTGACGAAAATAAGGTTGGAAAATGCCCACACCTTTTCGGATGCAATAAGGTTGGAAAATCGATTCCCTGACAACAAGACACTTCTATTCATACTTCGACTCAATAATATCCCAGAGGGTGATAGTATTGGCGAAATTCCACTGTACTAACTATATTTTCACTTCTAAAATGTTTTAGGTATTGACCAAACTCGTGGTTGGTTCTATACTTTATTGGTTATTTCAACAGCTCTATTCAATCGTCCACCATTCAAAAATTTAATTTGTAATGGTTTAGTATTAGCTTCAGATGGAAATAAAATGTCTAAAAGTAAAAAGAATTATCCTGATCCAATGGAAATTGTTGAAAAATATGGGGCAGATGCTCTTCGACTTTATTTAATTAATTCTCCCGTTGTAAGAGGTGAAAATCTGCGTTTTCAAGAGGAAGGTGTAGCTGAAGTAGTTAAACAAGTTCTTGGTCCGTGGTTAAATGCTTACAAATTTGTTAGTTTGGCAATTAATAAATATGAAGCGGTAAGGAAATTTTTGAGGGATTTTTTGGGAAATTTTTGAGAAGTTAAACAGAAAATATTTTTGCGGACACGTCCGCAATTGGTCATTAGAAAAAATTTTTTATCTGATTTTGCCTTGAGCTATCAGATAAAAATTTTTTGGGATGAATTTTAATTGTTTGCGGCCTGTCTGCAAAAATATTTGCGGATAGTCCGCAAAAATCTGCGGATTTTTTAAAATTTTTTCTGATTCCTACTTTGCCTATTAAATAAGAATTTAAAAAATTAATTTTCCTAATTTAAAGGAATCAGGCAATCAATTTGTTCTATACAAAAAAGGCTTTACCAATTTAATGGATCAATGGATATTGTCTTTTACCAATAGCCTTGTAGCTTTTGTTAGTAAAGAAATGAAAGAATATCGTTTATATACAGTTGTTTCTCCTCTTGTAAATTATTTTGATACACTTACAAACACATATATTCGTCTAAATCGAAGTCGAATTAAAGGAACAACTAAAGAAAATTCTAAAGAAGATCAATTATTTGCAATGTCAACTGTTGTTCATGTTATTTTACAAATTACTCGGTTGATGGCGCCTTTTACTCCTTTTTTCTCTGAATATATGTGGCAGAAATTGAGAAAATTGGTTAACTTTTTATTAAATTATTGTTTTGGGTAATTCGGCAAATATTTGCGGACAAAAAAATTTTGCGGACAAAAAATTTTATCCGCAAATATTTTGCGGACAAAATTTTTTTTGATATTTTTTGCAGGAATAAAATTTTGCGAGATTTTAGCTAATAAATAGATAATTTTTCTAAAGAATTTTTCTACTTCAGACTGACACAGAAAATGAGGATTCTGTCCATTTTACTCAAATACCCATCCCTGAAGACCAATTTATTGATGAAAATTTGGAAAGGCAAGTGGCTGCAATGAGAAGTATAATTGAAATTATAAGAACGTTGAGAGATAGAAAAGCTATTGCTGTTAAGGTTTTTTTTTAATTTTTAAAAAAGATTTGAAATATTTTTAAAGTATCCACTGAAGGAAGTTATTGTTGTGAACAGGTTTAGTTTTTAAAATATTTTCTATGGGATTATTAAGGTAAGGAGTTATTATAGGGGAATGCTTATAGACTTTTTAAATAATTACCTTGGAAAATAGAAATTTGTAAAATCTTAAAAATTAACAGAATAATGCCAAAGGTTCTCAATTTCTTGGAGATCCACGGTGTTGGCTCTTTTAGTGTAGTGGGTTAGGTTTTGGTTTACCTACAGAAATTCTGAAAAGTTCGAATCCTTTGAGGAGTAGAAAGATTATTTACTAGATTTTTTTAAGTTTACTTCCATAAATTTTTTTAAATCTTTTTTTCCTAAACATAATTTTTTTAAAGAGATTCTCAATTTCTCGAAGACGTAAAACTTTTGGAGAATTATATACTTTCCGAAATGAATGTAATTAAATTAACCACTTCAAGTAATCGTCAAGAATATGGTGTTAATTTAAAAGCGGAGCCTAATTTTAGATTACTTGGTGCTCGGTTAAAGGGAGATCAAAAAGCTGTGACAGATTATTTGAAGGTTTTTTTTTTTGAAAATTTTTTTCAGAAAAAATTTTTTTGGGGTTCGAGATTTTTTGAAAAATTTATTGAAAACATTTTTATCAAAATAAAATTTTTTCAATTTTCTTTGTAGAATAAAATATCGGAGGACGAATTGGAAACATTTTTGGACGATGGAAAAATTGTTGTCTTGGGACATGAATTGTCTTGTGAAGAATTGACCGTTTCGTTTACCACAAATAAGGATAAGGATAATGAGGACGATAATCAATGGGAAACTGCAACTAAAGGAAAGGTTTGTTTTTGAGAAGAGAATTTATAAAAAAATTTCCAATTAATTTTCAGTGTGTTGTTATGATAAATACAAGTGAAGATGAAAATATTTTGGCAATGGGACTTTCTAGAGAAGTGGCAAACAGAATACAAAAGTTGCGGAAAAAGGTTATTACTTTTTTCTTTTAGTTAGGAAAAAAATTTTTTTTTCAATTTTTAAGGGAAAATTATTAGAAACAGACAAAGCACTAGTTTATTGTTTTGTAACACCCAAAGATTCTTTACTGGCAAAATCGCTCAATGACAATTATAAAAATATTGAGCAAAGTACTGGAACGCCGTTAAAGTTAGAAGAGTGTAATTTTCAAAATAAGGATGGATTTATTGCTGAAAGCTGTGATCAAATTAAAGGAGCACAATTGGAGGTTTTTTTTAAATTTGAATTTTTTAAAATTAAAAAAAATTTTTTTAGTTAAAATTATTGAGACTTTCGAATTGAGAAGAGGAAGGATTTTCGATTTTTTAAAAATGTGAAGGTTAAAAATTTGTTTAATTAAAATTTAATTGCTTTAGGGCATGTAGCCATGAGGGGGAATTTCTTTCGGAAAACTTTTTTCCCGGAAAATTTCCCTCCAAAAAATTGTCCTGGCTATGTGCCTGAGCTTATACTCTCCCAACACTTTGCTAGTTTTGTTATTGTTTTGTTTTTCTTTGACTTTAAAAAAAATTTTCGGGATATTTTTGATAAATTAATTTTTTTGGAAAAATTACTCAACAAAAAAGGCTCCTTTCAGTATTCTCTGCTTTTATTCCATAAAAACTGGGATTGCCAATTAAATTTAAAAAAACAAATAAGGTGGAATTTAGCTGGAATACACAAAATACAATCGAATATTTCGTTTATCTTGTTAGGGTGTTCAAAAAAATTTTTTGGAATACTATCCGATTGTATAAATTACAACATTAACAAATACTCAAAATAATATCTTTGTGATAAGTTAACAATATGAACATACATATAGACGCATGGCTAAAAATAAGTCGAAGCCCCACTACAAGATACATCCTTTATCAGACACCTCAGTTTACGATACGTTCCTTTTTAAAATTTTGGTAGGCATCTGGGCGTGAGCAGGAACGAATTTTTAAAAGAGGAAGACGGAGGTAAGTGAAAGACTGAAAGGATTGTCCCATATATGGTAGGAAGTGATACTCCCTTCGACTTCCTCTTATAGGGCTATTTTTAAAGTATTCCCTCATCCCAGAGTGGGAGTATCTTATAAAATGAGGTCCGGCCTAAATTAAAATATTAAAAATTCTGGTCAACCTTATTCTATTATGATTTATTTTTAGAAGCTGCTTCCCTTTGTTTTTGCTTCTTTTCTTCTTTAATTTTTCTTTTCTCTTCCTTCTCCTTTTCCAATTGTTTCTTCTTTTCTTCTTTTTCACGAAGTTCAGCCTCTTTTTGTTCCTTTTCACGCATTAAAGTTTCTCGATCGACTAATTTTAATCGAGTATCTTTTGTATGGTCTTCAAGTCTAACACCAAGATTGGGCAATATTTCATCTCGAAGACGATCACATTCCTTAAAGAAAAATAAATTATATTTTGTTACTGGAAGACATCAAAGGATATTAAAAATTTGGGCCTGTATTAGAGATAGGATTCTGGACAAAGGTCCAAGAAAAACCCAAGAGAGAAATGCCTGGTTTCTGGATCAGGTCTTTTTCAAAACAAAAAATATTTTAAAATATTCGAAACAACTTTGCAATGATTCATGGAATTATTTTTAGAAAACCACACAAAAAACCCAGACCCAAACAAAACCAACTAGCTCAAAAATCGATCTAGACCACCTCGACCTCAAATTTTTTTGGGGTGTTTCGGAATAAAATTTTTTACCAAATAAAAAAAATAAACCTTTAAAATATTGATATTTTTCGACGTCCTAGCTTCACTTCTAACAACCTCCCGGAAATTTGCTAGTGCCTCCAAATATGGCATTAATATTGCTTCTTTGTCCATACAATTATTTTCTGACGTTCTTAAAAAAATAAAATATTTTTTCCTTTTCCCCCAAAAAATACTCTTGTCGAAAATTAAATTCTTTAAATCCAGTATCAGCTCCAAGTATTTTCATTAATTTAATTACATAATTTGCACAATTTGCCAATAAATTACAATTTGGTTTTGCCTCTTGTTTTTCAATTAAATACAAATTTATTAAAGAAATTATTGAACGAATTTTTTCCAAAACAGTTCTTGTATCGATTGAATCACAGAAAGCTAAATGTATTTCTGATTGGAGCAAAGTAAAATTGTTGAATACTTCAATATCACGTTGATCGAATTTTTTGAAGCACTAAAAAAACAAGAAAATCATTCTTTTAACGAAAAGATGTAATTTTTGGTGGAGTGGTTTAAATAAAGTTTTGGAGGAAAAATGACCAAGGTTCGAACCCGCTTAGTGGAAAAATAATTGTATAAAGCCTCTGATACATTTGTTTTTATTTTAAAATTCTAAAGATTCATTTAGGAGTCATAAAAATATTTTTTGCAATTAAATTCTAACTGAAAATATTTCTTAATGAATTTCCAAAGGATTAATGGTTTAGTGGTATTTTTAGTCTAGTGGTATAAATTGAATTTAGAGGTAAAAATGGCGAAGGTTCGAACCCGCTCACAAACAGTGGGGAATAGTTTTATAAAGTTCCAAGTATGAAATATTTTTCTTAAATGTAAAAATATTATCTTGAGGGCCAAAGAGAAATTTTTTTAATCGTCAAATTTAACAATTTTCCCAAGTTACATATTTAAAAAACATTAAAGAGAAATAAATAACCTCATTAATTTCCTCACTTTCCTTCATCTGTTTTCTTATAATATCTTTAATATTTAAAAAGAATTCACAGAAAAGCTTTTCAAAGTGTAACACATGGTCCATTGTAGCATCACTTAAAAACATTAAAAATTGATTTTAAAAATTTCAAAAAAACCTGTAATCCAAATTATCAGACCAAATATGCATTAAAAACAAAATTCTTAATTGCCTAGCTGTATATTTTTGTAATGCATCTTTAATTGTTATAAAATTCTTTAAACTTTTTGACATTTTTAATCCAGCAATTCTAAGTGTTCCACAATGCAAGAAAAAGTTAACCCAATGATCACAGTCAGAATATGCTTCACACTAAAAAATTAGTAAATTTAATTTTTAAAACAACTTGACTAGAAAGGTTGATAGTTCAAAAGGAATGGAAAATTTTTTTGGGGAATATTTTTTTAGTTTTTGCGAATTTTAATAAGTAATAAGTTTTGCAGACATTTGAGGCAAAATTGGTTAACATAAAAGCTTAAGAAGTATACTGACTAGAGTTATGGGTTCGAAACAGAATAGAAGAACCGAGGATTTTATGTTCGATTTTTCTTTCGGTTTTGGATATCCAAAGATTTTCTAAGAACCTACAAACTTCAATTTGGCTAATAGGAGGAAGGGGTTATCAAAAAAATTAATAAAAAAAACCTGTGCAATTTCATTATCATGATGTGGAAATTTCAAGTCAAAGCCCCCAGCATGAATATCCAACTTTGATCCACATACAGACATACTCATTGCTGAACATTCAATATGCCAACCAGGACGACCTTTAAAAATAATTTAAAAATTTTCAAAAAAAAATTTAAAAAAACCTTTCCCCCAAGGACTTTCCCAAAAAGGTTCTCCATTTTTTGAAGCTTTCCACAAAGCAAAATCGCATTTTGAAATTTTCTCAACATTTTGAATATTATTGTAGACCGACAATTCTCCTTCACCTTCACGCAAATGTTTTTCTATACAACCCTCATCTTTGTATGCTTCTGGCAATAATTTGGCATAATTGTGGTTTGGGGAGCAGGAAAAGGCTTTTGTATTGAAATAAACCTAAAAAATTAATTTTTATTTTTTTGAAGAGTCAAAGGTCAAGAAAGGTCCAAAGGTTTGTTGAAAATTTTGGCAGTAAAGATGGGAAGGAATTGCGTTCCTTTCCTATGATGAGCCTTTGGCTATCGACTAATCAAACATGATCTAAAAAAGAGACACGAAAGCAAAAGGATAGGGAAAAAGTCCGCAAATAAAGGCCTTTTCATTTTTACGAGGGCCAGGCTAGAAATTAATTAAAAATAACCAAAAAACCCTCACAAAATCCCCAAAAAAATTAATTAAAAAAATAAATACCGATCCATCCAAAACATAAGCATAACCATTTTCAATAATTTTATTTACATAATCAATAATTTCTGGAATATATTCACTAACTCGGGTAAGAACATCTGGTTCTCGGACATTTAAAGAAGACATTTCTTGAAGAAATTCATTTTCATATCTAGCAAAATTTAAAAAATATATAAAAATATGATGAAAGTGGGAAACTCCGCAAAATATATAAAAGTGAACGCAAAATAGGGAATATCCGTAAAACACAAAAGCCCGCCAAAAATGACTCAAAAATCCAGTCTTGTAAACATATTTTTTCCAACCTGAAAAAAGTAAACACCCCAGATGGATTCGAACCCATGCCCCCAAAACGTAAACCAAACAAAATTTTCCGGATATTCATCCCCTCAACTAAAAAAGAACTGAAAACAAACTTTCTAGCCAGTCTTGTAAACACTCCATGGTCGTCAACTGTATGCCCACTTGTAGAATCTAGCCAGTCGGAAATTACATCTTTTGACGATTCCAAGAGTTGCTTGACTAATCCAAGGCTTTCTTCGATGTTTCCCGCTTTAGAGATTCCCAAAGATTTTGCTTCGAAAGTAGCCAAGTCTGTGGCGAATTTGTCGGCCTAAAAATAAAGAAAAAATTATTTTTCGTGTTCAAACCCTTCAATTTTCCTTTATTTATAAAATATTATTTTTTCAGCCAAGAAAAATAAAATACCACGGGCGAATTTGAACCCGCAACACCCAAAATATAAAATCCAAGCACCTTCCAACTACACCAAAAAAAGTTATCCTTAAAATCATAAATTTCTAATTTGGAAAGTCATTTCAAGTAAAATTCAAAAAAATTAACCATATTTGTGTACATATTCTTTTTATCAACATCGAGTTCATTGGCTATTTTGACTCTAAAATAGTCCAAAGCTTCTTTTAGTTGACTTCCAACACCATTCAATGTAGACACTTCATTTAAATAGTTGTCGAACAAATACTTTTGTCTGGCCCTGAAAAATATTGAATTATGCTAAATTTGGGTCAAACTAATTCGGGGCAGATTTTTAAAAGTAAATTAAAACTGTCTTGGGGGTTTAAGGGGCGGAGATAACAAAAATCCTGCCTATTCCATCAAAAATGAGAAGCCCAAGGCTATGAACAGGCTCAAAAAGGGAAACGTTTTGGGGTGTGTCTAGCAGGGATGGGTAGAGTTAACTGAAACCCGAACTTTTTTAGAGTTAACTGAAACCCGAACTTTTTTCTTTGTCGATTTTTAAACAAGACACAAACAAAACCCAATCCAAAAAAGACTACAACTGGACCCATTCCTGTTGTCTAAACCTATTTACTAAATTTTATGCGAAAATAATTCTCTGAGGAGTCATACAAAAATTCCTAGCCTTTAATTCCCAACATCTAAAACTCAAAAAAACCTCTTAATTATTTTATCATCAATATCAGTAATATTCATCACATAAAGAACATCATAATTGAAGTAGTCTACGAGCACTCTTCTCACAATGTCAAAGGATAAGTAAGCTCTAGCATGTCCCATATGTGCAGAATCATAAACTGTGGGTCCGCAAATGTAGAATTTTACCTGGTTAAATTTATTGAAAATTTAAAAAAATTAAAAAAAACTTGTTTTCCAGAAATAGGCTCAAAAGGTTCCTTTGTTCGAGTCAGACTGTTTAATAAATGCAGACGAGGCTCAGCATTGTTGCCTTTATAAGGAGTCCAGTTGGCTTGCATTGCTAAAAAATAAAAAAAATTTTAAAGAAATTTTTGGCACCTTCAGGCCTCGCTTTCTTCCTCAATTTCCGTTTTGCCCTTAAGAGGATTTACCTTAGCTAAACTAGACAAAAAATGTTTTGTATTTTTAAAAATATTTTCAAAAAATTAGAAAAATCAATTTTCTCTCCCTTCTCTTAAACGTTTTAAAAAAGGAACCAAATTTCATCATTCCACAAATTTTCTTTTTTGCCCATTTCAAAATTAGTAAGGATACTGAAAAACCAGGAAAAAAGCAATGACAACACTCCTTTCTATTTAAAACTGAATTTCTAGGCCCGTATAATGAACGTGGTTCCGGTGTTTTGTTGGTTCCGGAACCGGAACCAACAAATTGGATCCGGTTCCAATCAAAATATCGGTTCCGGTGAAACACTAGTAAGCATAACCTTAGATGGCTTGAGGTGACCTGGTCAATCAATTTTTTATTCCTCGGGTCTTGAGGATATTCTCTCTCCCTAAATTAAAAATTAACAAAAAAAACCCACAAAAATTTCCAGATTTTTCAATTAAATTCAATGAAGGATATGACGGTTTAAAATAAAATAAACGTGGAATATATATTAAAAAGCGATAAGTGTAAAGTGTCGCTCTTCGCAATATTTGCATAAATCTGAACATTTTTTAAAAAATTTTTAAAATGAATTTTTGAGTGGAAGAGGCTTCCGAAAGTGAGAAAAAGTTGAAGGAAAAACTATGACTGATATTTTGGATGATGCAATAAATTCCTCAAAAACACTCATTCCTTTTACTCAAATTGATTGCCATGAAGAACTGCAAAATATTTTGGTGTGACAAATTTTTCCTTTTTTCGTTTACTGGCATTTTGTATAACCGACATTTTGTACATTTGACACTCTGAAATTTTGTAATTTAAAAAATTTCCACTTTGAAAACTAGGAACACAGACATTTTGTCGCGATTTTGAACGATAAATAATTTCAACTGTGGGACGTGAATTGCAAGCCTTCGAAAATCGAAATTCCATTTATTTAGTTGTAGCTTCTGGGTAGAAAAGAAAACTAATATCAATGTTCACAGCTTTGCTTCCATTCATGGGACTCAACTTTTGGTACTTATCCCTTATACCACACCCCCCCCCCCAAAAGTAGTGTCCAAAATGTCATATATGGGGTAATAAAGGGTGCTGATCACGATTATGGTGTTTATTTCTCAATATAAGAACCGCCTCACCCATAAATTGTCATGGTTCATAATGGTCAAACTTCAAGTTTTTATTTAAATAAATATATAGGAATGAGCAATATTAATGCACTAATATTTAATATTTTTGGTCGTTTAATAAGTATATAAACGATTTCATTTATTTGAACCCATAATAATAATAATAATAATAATAAATAAAAAATGCCCTATAATTACGACACACTAATGGGGGAATGTCCTGATGAATCAAACGCTGCAAAATTTTTTCAAAATTGCGGTTTGCTTCATACTGAACGTTTCTGCCATTGTGGTAGTCAAATGCGTATAGTCAAATGCGTATTTGTGCGAATTTCTCTGGCGAAGTGATGTTAAAAGAAGAGAAGCTGATCCATTTGAAGAAATCATAAAAGCGATAAAAGAATACCACCAAAATAATTTTATTTAAATAAAAACTTGAAGTTTGACTATTATGAACCATGACAATTTATGGGTGAGGGGGTTCTTATATTGAGAAATAAACACCATAATCGTGATCAGCACCCTTTATTACCCCATATATGACATTTTGGACACTACTTTTGGGGGGTGTGGTATAAGGGATAAGTACCCAACTTTTCAGCACCACAGGCGAAAATTTTGAGAATTTTGAAAGGCCAAAGATCTGAATTCCTTCCATTTTCAGCGCCGGTAGCAATTTATGAGAATAATTAAAACCCCCGTAGGTAATCCTGTCCCGTGCCGAACTCTACTGTTTGATTAACTATTTTTGGGACGCATATACATGGGACGCCTATTCTAGTTGTGGGACGCATATTCTCTGACGCATATATGCATATACTATTTTTGGGACGAGCGCTATCTTTTTTCTGATTATATGGTTCAGGTCTGGTCGCCCATTAAAAAGTTACAAGTCGATAAGTGCTCGAAATCGGTGCTCCACTTTCTGGCTCCTTTCGTTAAAAATACACCTCTAACAACGGGCAAATTTTACAAATTATTCACTGACATCTCAGTCTTTTACATAAAATGGTATGCGTCCTGCAACAGAAAAGATATGGAAAAACGAGAGACGCGATTTTGTTTCTCCTTCATTTGAATCAGAGCTGCGTTGAAACAAAAATCGAAACTTAGAAAAAAATCAAAATTTCGAGACGTCTATGTTCGAAGTTTCGAAACGGCTGTCACCCGCTTTCCATTTTTCTCTGTCTCTTCCGTCTGTCATTTTTTAAAACGTGTCAACATAGCCGCTAGGCATTCTTCTCTATTTATTGAGTGAAATCAATGAAAAAAAAAGAGGAAAGGGTATTATTCGAATTTTTTAAATTTTAAAAATCTAAAAATGATTTTTTTTTCTTTATAAAAATTTTTCCCCTTCACTATTTCTTTTTTCTGTTTAAATTTGCATAGTGATTGCGAGCGTCAAGAAAATGCCACATATCGTAAATGCCAGCACCTCTCCACCCATTTTATTTTTCATATTAAAACAAGGGGATCTTCTCATTTCCTCAACATTTAAATTTTAATTTTTAAAAACCTTCCCCTCTCTATTCACAGTTAAATTCAGCCGGCTAGCTTTTAAAAAGACTGGCAATTTATAAAAAAATAAATATCTTTAAACAAAAAATTTTTTAAAGAATTTTATTTGAAATTTTTGAACAAAATTCTTTGCCTAAATGTTTGAACCATTTGCCAAGGCATTTATTGTCTTCTTTTCTGTAGGCTTTGCTCCACTTCTTGTCAATGGAATGCGCAATATTCCTGGTATATTTAAAACTTCGTAGTTAATTAAAGAAAAACGTTTTGAACAGTATAGCCCTTTCCAGAACGGGGAAAATATTTAATAGAACTTAAACTATGGCACGGAATATCGTGCCATACCTTATTTTACATTGTATTACCGATATGGAATACTGATAAATACCGAAAACCCATTGATAGTATGGTACCATCTATGCTCTAACTTAAGTCATGTGTTTCAAAAAATGCTTGAAAATTTAATATTTTAATTAGAGAGGATGCAAACTGGTCGTGGCCAAGCCTCTGGAAACACCAACTTTACTCTCTCTGAGTTGTCCTTACTGATACGGATATTGGATATAACTGAAGCTGACGAAACTTTCAGAGATGATGAAACAACTATTACAGATTTACTTATTGAAAAAGGGGATGAAGTAATAAATCGTAGATTTGAAGCAAATGATCCCTTCATTATTCATTTTCAAGGCAAAATAACAACTGTATGTAAAGCTATTGCATAAATTTTAAATTGGTTAATGGTATAGTTTTCCGCAGTCTCAATTTGCAATTCTAATCTTAAAATCCGCAGACGCAATCCGCACGTCATAAAACCATGAAATTTTAAACAATCCGCAATTGTGCCCATCCTTGACTGAAGTTTGTGATGATAACTCGGAAAATCTCGATACCCGAGATTTTTGTTCGAGATCTCGTCTCAGTCCTTCTCTAGTATACACAGATTCAACGGGTGCCGGAATTTTCGTCTCTGGAAATTTCTTCTCCAAGACTTTTAGAAGCTTTCGTCTCCAACATTTTCGAAATTTTCGTCTCCAGCGGAATATTCGTCTCCAAGGAAATAAACGGAATATTCGTTTTTTTATTAATTTTTTTTTTAATATTCGCAATTTTCGTCTCTGCTAGGAATTTTCGTCTCTAGAGGAAAATTACCCGTTGACGGAACAACTTCCCCCGTTGAAGTAACAACTTCCCCCGTTGACGGAACAACTTCCCCCGTTGAAGGAACAACTTCCCCCGTTGACGGAACAACATCCCCGTATACGGAACAACTTCCCCCGTTGACGGAACAACTTCCCCCGTTGAAGGAACAACTTCCCCCGTTGACGGAACAACATCCCCGTATACGGAACAACTTCCTCCGCACTTATAACAACTCCCCCCGTTGACGGAACAACTTCCCCCTTCGACGGGACAGCATCCCCCGTCGAGAGACGAAATCCTCTGGAGACGAAAATTCCTAGCGGAGACGAAAATTGTGGAGACGAATATTCCGCTGGAGACGAAAATTCCGAAAATGTTGGAGACGAAAGTTCCGAAAAGTCTTGGAGAAGAAATTTCCAGAGACGAAAATTCCGTACACCGATTCAATCGCTTTTGGTTTTAAAATTTGGTGTATGTGACACTTCCTTTCCATAACCCCCGCCCTAGTGGACCGGAAATAATTTTCACTAAATTACCCCCCCCCCCCCCTTCCCGGTTTTTTGATTACCTGTTTACCAGTTTTTGTCATTCCTTTTTAATCCGCAATAACAATCCTAATTTACAGGTGATAAATTATTTTGAACAGATTCTTAACAATTATGAGAATCAAATAAAACAAAGTTACAGAAATTTAAATAGAGAAGCCAAACTTCGTTTTATTAATAAAAGACTCAATGATTACAGACAATTTATTGATCAGAATGATTATAATGAGCTTATTGAAAATCATGGTTTAAATATAAACGAGATGAATGATCAGCAAGATTTTAACATTGTCCCATATACATTGATGATTATTCGGTAAAATTATAAAATAAATTTTTTTTTCTGCACGTGAGGCATCGTTATTGAGATTTCAACCTGTTTTATTATGTATTATTCAAAAAAATCGGCTCTCGTCCTCAAAATTAGACCGAGAGCCGATTTACATCTCATTCGACTAAACTCGACGAGCGCTTTCAAATGGCATATATTTTGTGCATATTAATGCATTTTTAAACATTCTTAAATTGTGGTCCCATACCGGAAAATTACCAACAATTTTCATTGCGTCCCATTTTCCAACTTAAAATTAATAACAATTTAGTGATAAAGAATTATTACAACTTGAACAACTGTTGCTTAATATTTCACAATATGAGAGAACTTTGTATCATTTATACAAACTTTTTGTTTTGGCACGAAGATTGATTTTGTTATTTATCCAAAATAGTTCATATGCATATTTGCATTACTTTGAACGATATGACTCCAATAGGTGACTTCCATATTCCTTTTATTCTGCTCTGTATTTGATAAGACTTAAGTTCCGTCAAGCTATAAGTGTTGATCAGGTCATCAATAACAAAGTTTTTGCAATTTTCGTTTCCCTATTTATTGGTTTTTTTTGATTCGTCACATATATTTCAGTCGGATTTGGAAGTACTAGGGTGTGTATGGGCATGAGCAGTGATGGGAAAGTTCCAAAATTTCTCTGGAACTAGTTCCAGTTCCAGAACTAGGTTTTTAATTTTATTAGTTCCAGTTCCGGAACTCCATTTTTGAAATTCCTTAGTTCCAGTTCCAGTTCTGGAACTAGTTCCAAGCTAGTTCCAGTTCCAACTTTTTAAATTTTTTGAATATGAAGATTTATCAATTTTAACAAATAAAGGCATAATTTAAAAATCATTTCATCATCATCAAAAAATCATCATCACTCCCCATCAGAGGTGGACGAAAATAAATCCCCATAATATATGGGGAGTTCAATATATGGGGATTTGTATGTGACATCGTGGGATCAAGTGGGACATCGCTGGATATGGAGTCCTAATCTCCCTTAATTTTCACTATCCATATATATCTCATTAAACCTACAAATCCTCCGATATCACTCTTAATCACTTAAAATCCCTCGATGATCCCTTTATATATCTGTTAATCTTCCAAATACCCTCTTAATCACTTCTAATCCTTCTATATTCCTCCATGGAGATTGAATTTAGGGGACACAACAATTAATCAACAATTAATCAACAATTAACAGTTTTATGAAGGAGGGGGCTTATTTGGGGGGGGGGGGTATTTTAGAAAGGGGCCTATTTTAGAGGATTTATGGTATTTGTGGTGATATCTGGGTTATAAGAGGATTTTGAGTGATATCGGAGGATTTAAGGAGATTGGAGGATAAACCAGAGGATTAAGAGTCCAAAAAATTCACTTTTTCAGCGCCGCAGGCAAAAATTTTGAAAATTTCTAAGGTCGTAGGCCAAAAAAATCACTTTTTCAGCGCCGCAGACGCTACCGCAGACTTCGTCGAGGGAATTTTTCAAAAATATACCCCCAAGAACTAGTTTTGGAACTAGTTCCAGAACTAGTTCCAAAGCTAGTTCCAGACATTTACTAGTTCCGTAGTTCCAGTTCCAAGCTAGTTCCAGATAATCGTTAGTTCCGTAGTTCCAGTTCTGGAACTGGAACTAATTAGTTCCGGAACTGGAACTGGAACTTTGCCCATCACTGGGCATGAGCCCTTAAGTAGAATAGTATATCTGTTTGTCTTCGTAAAAGGAGGGGGAGAGGGATATTTTTTCAGAAAATTCAAAAACTAATTTTTTAACTAAAAAGTCCATTTGTATACTTACAAACAAATACATCTTCAATTTTGAAAGTACGATATGTAAAAGTACGGATCGGAATCCTACTAATATATACTAATTATTTTAAACTTTAGAGGACAAGTATCAATTCTTGAATATATCATTGCCTTGGATACTTATGAAGTAACTGGAAACTCGATACACGATATGTTGATAAATAAGTTGTTGAATTTACAGTTGTTATACAGTTATAGTTTCCAAAAATCTTTTAATTTTTCAATTATCTCTTAAGATAATCCTAATCTGATCAAAAATCTTCAGGAAGACGAGTTGGAGTTGTCATTTGTTTATTGTTTTTATGACAATAATGTTAATGAATTTCATCCGCTTATTTACACATTCACAAGTATAATTTAATATGATACCTCTGTTTTACGTTAATTCTTGAGATATCATTTTTTAGTTAAAGTAGGGTAGCCCCCCGAGCCTTTGTGGTTGGGAGTAGCGGGTTTCGGGGTTTGTCGGGTTCGGGTTGGTAGGCAACACCCCGACCCGAACCACCTTCGTGGTTCGGGTCGGGGTGTTGCCAAAAAATACTCGGGGTCGGTATCGGTACCCCTATACATATATTGAAGCGGGAAACCTTTCTGGAAATGTTTTTCCAACAGCGGGAAGGTCGTTACTCGTGTTGGAATAATTTTTCCGGTTCGAATAACAACAACCTTCTGTGTTGTTGGAACAACATTTCTGATCATTGAAACAAGTTTTCCCACTTTCGATATATAGGGATATTCATAATAAATTTAAGTGGATTCGCGGGATATAACAAGGGAAGATTTTGCGGAGTTTGCACAATACCGTGTTGAAGACAGACCAAATAATACCTACAATTTATACCAACTCTACCATTCTGAATATGTTCTACAACGAGAAGCTCTTAAAAGAAAACTTCAACAACATTATATAAATCCACAATTGATTTCTCAAATAATTAATCAATTAAACAATAATTCTTTGGTTTACGACCCTGAATTAATGGAATTGCTGCAGACTCACCACGGAATATCAATTCCGCCACAGATTCGAGAGGTTGTTTTGGATGTACGAATGTAGTTATAATGCCTTCAGAAAACACTTTAATAGATACTTTTTTGAGTAATTTCAAGAGTTCTTAGTCAGCTCGGTGAAGAATTTGAGCATGACGTACTTATCGGGTTTTCCCCCACATTTTCTTTTTTCTCTTATTTCCCCTTTCTCCTTCTTCCTGAAGGTACACGGCTCTGTACTTTATAACCGGTACCTCTATATTCGAGTACCTCTATTTTCAATAAGTAATTGTATTTCCATAAAATTTTTTTTATTATAATAGAGAGCTATACTTACCCAGAGTTATGACAGACATTATGCCAGAACACTTGGTTCTAAAAAGCAGACTTGGGTACTAAGATGATACATCTTGACAAGTTTGTAAAATTTAGGCAGAAGGAGAAAAGGAAATAAAGAAAATGCGGGGAAATAGGCGATAAGTACCAAACATGTTTTTAAGAGAGTTTCCTATCATTATTAAAAAATATTTCAAAAATTTATAATAATATGTACATTTGATAATATTCATTAGCTTTATATCGAACCTCCAAGCAGGCGACGTCGCCCTCGTAATGGAAATGGAAACGGAGGGAATGGTCAACACGGTGGTGGACGGGGCCGTCTCAATTGAGATGGCTTAAATGGAGGGGATTTCAGACATCTCCCTCCCTATAAATGAGGATGAAAATTTTTGAAAGAATTAAAGAGAAAAGATTAGTTTTAGAAAATTGTTGCCTTTATTTAACATTATCTCTCTTTTGTAAATCCTCTATTAAAGTAGCACACTTAAGCTGATAAAAAACAATTTAATAGAAACTTAAAATTAAAAGAAAAATTTTTTAATAGAGGATTTAGGGTATATAAATTTGGTATATTTTTTTATTTTCGGGAAGATAAAAGTAAAAAAGCATTTTAATCTTTTTTAGCCACAAAATTTATTAAGAACACTAAAACAAAATCAATTAACTTAAAATAGTTTCTAGATTAATTTCCTCTGTGTTCTTGTCGTTGCATTTTAATTTTAAATTTTTGCAAATTGCCAAATATAACGTTTGGCGAAGTGTTTTTTAAATGACATTATCTCCTGTCTCCTCGTTTTGTATACTATTTTCCCCCAAAATTCGACAATTTTTACTTTTAAAATTAAATTAATTTATCCAGCGAAAAATATCCATTTGACTGCTAAAAAAGAGCTAATTAAAGCGAGAGAAAGAAAAGTTCCGTTAAATATAAAAATCCATATTTATTTTAATTATAAGCTGCTTGATATTTATGGAAGAAAAAAGGAGTAATTTTGTGTGTTTTAGCAGCAGGATGCTTTTAAAAGTAAAAAATTTTCTTGGATTATTTTTTTCTTTGGAACATTTTTTGATTATTTTAAAAGGGAGAGAGAAGAGGGACGGACTTGTTTTTAGCGGCCCAACTAGGCGCGCATCCATAACGGCGCAAAGCCTTAATTTGATGGAATATTTTTGACCCTTATCATTTTTGGTACCAATCTCTTTAGTTCGATGAGAGGAATCGTTTAATAATAAATTTGGTAAGATTCTAAAGTCTTGAAGCAGGTTACGGCTTTGCGCCGTTATGGCTGCGCGCCTAGCTGTACCCATTTTAGGGAGAAAAACGGGTTTCGAGTTGCTACTTTTCTGAGAAATTTTTTTGGGGGTTTTTTAGCTGTGATAGATTTTTTTATTTGTTCTTCTTTCAATTTTTTCTTCTCTTTTCGCTGCAACTTCATAACAAAAAAAAAATAACTCGTCGAAAAACTGGTGCTTTAAAGAGAAATTAGAAGAGAATTTATATTTATTTACCCATCTAAGCAAAACTCTTGAAAAGAAGGAGATTTCTCTCCTTTACCAGCTAACTAATTTATTTAATATTTAGGTAAAATCAATCAGAAAAAATACAAAAAAAAAGTTTGAAGGCCGTTAAAAATTTGAAAAAAAATTTTTTTGCTTCTTTTCCCCAATTAATTTTTACAAGAAAATGTCAAGAACAACATTAACTAGTACCCTTAGATTTTTTCTTTTATTTATTTTTATAAATTTGATAAATGCAAGAATTGAACCAGAACCTAATACTAAATGGAATAGATATTATGGTAAGGATAACTGGCACTATGTTGTTTCCCTCCCCTACCAACTCCCTCCCCTACCAAATTTTTTTCTGTGTGTACAAAATGCTCAATCATTTTTTCCTTGAATAATGTCTTAATGAAGGAAGTGTAAGTTAGGGATCCTGCCGACCCGATTCCCGATTTTCCCGAAATCGGGAAATTTATTATTTTGTCGGCAGGATCACTGGTGTAAGTAATGTTGAATAGAAATTAAGGAAATTTTGTGCAATTATGCAAGAAGGAAATGATTGACCATTTTGTACATTAAGGAAAAAATTGAGTGGGAGAGCTACCTCCTAGGGAGTTTTTTCACTGATAACCCCAAATTATAACCCCAAATTCGACCTTTTCAATTAGTATCTCTTTTATTTAAAGGCAATCCAGGAATAAAGCTAAGATTAACCAGAAAAGGTGCAGAATATGTTAAAAATATAGCTGTAAAGGTCAGCAACCATTAAATATTCGTTAAAATTTGTTAAAAATTTTTAAAGTTATTAAATGAACAATTGGCTACTTTGCATGGATTTAGAGCCCAAGTCTGTCTAAATTTAATTTATTTTTTAAGAATATTTAATTAAGCACCCATTTGAAGAAGCCGGAATTAGAGGAAATATATTTGTTAGTGATGTACAAACATTATCTTATCGTCCACCAACTCAATCAAATTTACATTTTGTTCCCCCACACTTTTTCCTTTTTTCGTTTGAAAATGCTGCTATAACGTAAATTTTATTCTTAAAATTTATTAAAATTAAAATCCGATAATCCGATTAAAAATTAAAAAAAAACAATTGATTCTTCTAAGAAAGATTAGTTGTGCGCATAAAAACAATTAAACTGCCAAACTTAAGATTCAGTTTTGTTAGTTAATTATTAAAACTTGAATTTAAAACTTGATTTTCTGTTAAAACTTAATTTATTCTTAAGCCTTTCCGGTCGTTTCCACGGCGATGCAGGCCCTTTACTTCAAATTCCCGGTACCGTATTTGGCCAACTTCAAGGTTTAAATGTTGAGGTATGTTTCTTTTATTTTTACAAATTGAGAATTAAGATTAATATTTTTTACAATTTTACAAACTTTTTCCCCAACTTTTTTGCACTTGCAAAATTTTATAGACTTATTTTCCAACTTTTTAGCAACTTTGTTAACAAACATTTTAATAACTTTTTTAAACTTTTTTTCCAACTTACCAACTTTTAACAAACTTATCTTCCAACCTTTCACGAACATTTTTTACAAACTTTTTTCCCAACTTTTTTTCCAACTTTTTCCAACTTTTCTCAAACTTTTTTTACAGACCTTTTTCTAACCTTTTTCGCAAACTTGATTTAATTAAAGTTTAATTTATCAAAACTTTTTTCGTTTATTTATTTTAACTTTAATTTATTTTTCATAAACTTAAGTTTGTAAACTTTAATTGATTTTTAATTTTAGATGGCTACACAATTAAGAGCAATTGACGGATTAATTTCAGTCTCAGTTACCCATTGCAGAACAAATTTGCGTTTTTCTCAATTTACAATAAATCCTGAAGGGTTACTTGGCCCGATATTAAAAATATTTGAAGTTACAATTAATGATTTAATTAGACAACGAATTCCTGATCTTTTATGCAGATCTTTGAGGGATATTGTTGAAAGAAATTCTCCTCACTTATTTCAACGAATTACTTATATTCCTTTAGGGGAACATTTTTCTACTTTTGGGAATGGAACTGATGGTGTTATTGAAAGGTAGGGTAGATTAAGTAGTGGAAAATTATTGAGGGTGAATTTAAGAAAAAATAATAGTCAGTTCAGCTTATAATAAATTAAACACTCTATATTATAAACGTTTTATCTCTCTATAATAGACTCTCTTTATAATTGTCAAACCCTCCTATATTATGGATGCTCAATATAAAAGACTCGTTATGATAATCAACGCCCTTCTGTATTATGGATGCTCAATATAGTAAAATCTCCCTATAATAATCAAAACCCCTTCTGTATTATGAGCGCTCAATATAATAGACTCTCGCTATAATAGACTACCTAAAAAGTTAAAAAATTCCAAATCTAGATTTGTACAACGCCTTTCTAATGGCTTATTTATTGATGGAAGAATGGTTTCTGACCCTGTAATAACCAACGATTATTTTGAAACACAACAGAGAGGTCACAAAATGTTTTTAAAAAGATTTTAATTTAAAAAAATATTAGGTGAACTACGTTATCCAGAATCTTATCATTCTGCTCCCTTCTTTCCACAGCCAATTCCAATAGAAAATGATTCTCAAAGAATGTTTTATTTGTATGCCTCTGATTATACATTAAATTCAATGTTATATCAGGTGAAGGGAGAAATTATATCTATAATCTACCTTAATAGACATTTTGCGTCATAACTCTTGAATAACCTAATCTTCCGAGAAACTTTTTATATCATTAAATAGAGAATTAAATTAGCTATAAGATAACAGAAAATCAGAATTTTGGATAACTTTTGAAAAAAGTTGTGGCGGAAAAACCAACTCAAATTTGTTAAAACTTTGATAGGAACATTGGTTTTTTGGCCATAACTTTACTCCTTTTTTAAAGCTAAAACTCTGATTTTTTAATATGCTATAGTAAATTTAATTCTCTATCGAATGATATATAAATCACTTCAAAAGCTTTCCAAATTCAAGAGTTATAAAGCAAAAACTCAACTCACCTTCTACTTAATATATTTTTTAAATTTATTTAAATTAGGCTTTTCAACTGGATAGATTAACCATTAGAGTTGAGGAACAAAGCTTGCCAGCTTTATATCGAACTTTTGTTCGAACAACTTGTCCAGATATAGATCAAGCTGGAGGAGACTTTTTAAAGACTATTTGTGTTGGAAAACTTGTGCCAGCTTTGGGAAAACAATTTCCAAATACAACAACGTAAATACTAGAAAACTGATAAAAAATATTTTTAAATATTTAACTTGATAGAAAATTTGTTATGGTACCTCATCAATTGCCTGAAATGCAATTTAAAAAGGGATTGGGAACAATGGATTTAAAGGGTTCGTAAATTTTATTGATGATCAGACTTGATCCATCCGCTTGGGAAAAAGATAACGCTTATGAATGATAGAAGCTTTATTCAGATTGGGCAAGATTAAAAAAGTTATAGTGATCAAATTTGGTTGACTCCTATAACTCCTTATCTCTCAAGCTTATCTGCCCCCTATCTCTGCCCATTAAAATTAAAAAAAATTTTCTTTTCAGCACACATTCTAACATTTATTCGAGATCGGCAAACTCACAAGGATCGCCAGGTTTTGGTCTCTTCAGCTGATGGAACTGCCGATATTAAATTAAATGCAGAAAATGATAAATTTGGAGGGGATTTAAAGTTAAAGAAATTGCTAGTTCGTTTACATCGTTCAGCTATTCAAATCGAACCAGAAAGTATTTCACAATTAGCTCCTTTAGCAAAGATGTTTCTTGGTCCAGAATTGGCTAAAGCATTGAAACAAGGATTGCCTTTTCCGTTAAAAGTAGGGGAATAATTTTTTGCGGACAATTTTTGGTTTGTGGACAATTTTTGTTTTGCGGACAAAAGCTGTCGAGTCTGGAACATACAATTGCTGGGCCTTGTCCAGTCCTTGTAATTTTTGGAGGCATATTGCAATCCGAAAACTATTTTTATTATAATCCGCAAAAGTCCGCAAACGATACTATCCGCAAAATTTATAATCCGCAAATTTTCTCTAAAAAATTTTTAAAAGGATTCTATGAAATTCATTAACCCAAAAATAACACTTCATGATGGCTATGTTCGTCTAGCCTCTGATTTTGAGTTAAATGAACAAACTTTGCGACTGAGAATGACAGAGGCTTTTGAGAGAATTAAAGCAGAATCCGCAAATAATATTGGGGGATAATTTAATTTATTTACATAATTTATTTTTTAACAAAATTTAATTAATATTTCTATTGTAAAATAAATGTAGCTTAAAAATTCATATTTGATAAGCTCAGAAATACTAAACGATGTCCAGGTTCGAAATGTCCAAGGACCAAAATGATCGAATTTCTTATCAACTGTTATTCTCTCTCTCTTAACAACGATTAACAACTCCATTGATCGATTTTTTTATTTTAAATGATCAACGCCTCGTTGATTTTTTTCCAAATTTTCATTCTGGATATAGCTAAGGATATATATCCAAAGGTATATTCTTATGCGTCACTATACTAGTAATAAGAGGAGAGAGATATAAATAAATATTTAAGCCTTAAAACAAAAATAAATTCCTCCCTACTATATTAAAGTGATTGAATGAAAAAATTGAAAAAAAAAATAAATTAAAAAATAAATGCATCAAAAAGATATTAGCAAGAAAAAAGAGAAGCAGAAACAAAACAACAAATGTTTATTTGAAAGATTGTAAAACTTGAATAATAAGAGAAAGTTGTAGAAAAATAAAACTTGGAAATATAATTGTAAATTATTTCCAACCTTTTTTCTCCAACTTTTTTCTCCAACTTTTTCTCCAACTTTTTTTCCAACCTTTTCTCCAACTTTTTCTTCAACTTTCTTTCCAACTTTTTCTCCAACTTTTTTCCAACCTTTTTTTTCTCTTTCTCTCTAATAAATAAACTTGCTTTATCCTTCCAAACTTTTTCTTCATTTTCCCCCCAAATTTTTATTTTCCAGCATTGATTGATCCGTTCCCTGAAAGATTTTCTCTCTTGCCTTTATCTTCTCTCTTTTTTGTTCTTATAATTATCCCTTCAATTTTAAAGTTTTCATTTTTATTTTTCCAGTCTTTCACAGCCTCCTACACTTTTTGCCGAAAGTTTTCTTTCTATTAAATATTTTTGCAAAACGGCTGTCTGAAAGGAAAATTATAAGCTGTTGTTATATTTAATTAGTTTTTAAAAACCATTTTTGTTTTTGTTTTGCTAAAATGCCACGGTATCATTCAATACATGATGATGTTGAAGTTGCTACTAAATGGTGGAGTGACTATCCAACACAGTAAAATGAAAATTAAATTTTTAATAAAAATTGTGAAAATTTTTTAGAAAGTATACAGACATGGCTAGGGCACAAAAAACATTTAGCAATTTAATTGGGGATGTTTGGTCGAAACCGAAACGACTTGTAAGATCTGCTAGTTATACCAACTTGACGTATTATAAAGAGGCACAACATGACTATCCTATTAAAGTAATAAATAAATAAAATAAACTTGACTGTGAAATTGTAAAAATAAAATTAAACTTAAGTTTACAATTACAAAATAAACTTGAAAATACAATTAAGAAAAATAAACCTGAAATTAAACCTTAAAATAAACTTGGAATTTAGAATTGTAAATGAACTTGAAATGTAAAATAAACCTAAGAATAATAGTGAAAATAAACTTTAATTTTACAATTGTAATATACAAAATAAACTTGAAATTACAATTACAAAATAAACGAAATCTAAAATAAACTTGAAAACTACAATTGTAAATTAAACTTTAAAAATATACAATTGAGAGAAATAAACTTTAAACACATACTTAAAATAAACTTTAGTTTTACAATTGTAATTTCGAATTGTAAAGTTTTATTATTTTCAGAAAAGTACTTCTGTTTCATCATTAGCACCATCTCTAGCTTTACCCCAGTATTATCGTCAAGCAGAGCGAATTGTTCATACCGAACGTGTTTACAAACCTTTTATGTATGACTGGTACAACAAAGCTTATTCCCAACATCGTTATATCGACACACAACGGGAGATAATGCGACCACTTAAAAGGGACCCAGCACCCCTTCGCTACAAGCCCCTAAAGTTTGAAGAATTTACCAACCGGAGTAGTTGGATTCCTTATTATTCTGGACAGACTAGAAGGATTTATAATGATGAGGCAAAAAATTAATTAATTTTAAATAATACCTCCAAAATTAAAAAAAATATTTTGTAGAGAGCAGCCCCTCTCCGTTCTTATCTACATGGTTCCCAACAATATTTGGACCGATATGTTTCAAATAGATTAAAATCTGACGATTTTGGACAGCGGTTTGCCTATTCCGCTTATGAATGGCGGAAGCCGCAAGACCATTCCTTCAACCGCAACTTCATGTATGGGGAAAGGTAATAATTGTAAATTGTAATTTTATAGTTTTCAAGTTTATTTATTGTAAACTTAAGTTTATATTTACTAACAAAAAATAAACTTGGAGATTTAGGTTTATTCTTTAACATTTTTACAATTGTAATTTTCAAGTTTATTTTCAGGTTTATATACAATTGTAAATATTTATCAAGTTTAATTTATAATTGTACTCTCCAAGTTTATTTTTTAGCAATTGTAATATCTAAGTTTATTTTGTAACTTATTTGACAATTGTAAATTTCCAAGTTTAATTTTTACAATTTGTAGAGTGTATGTGCCTCATGCCCGGTCAAACCCACACTCTTATACAAGTGCTTCTGCTTTGCGCAAACTATACAAGACAACTGGTCGTTTCCGTTTTGCTTAATAATGAAGGAAGGAAGGAAATTTAAATATAATTAATCGAAGAAAAATTGAAATTTTATTTTTTTTTATTTTTAAATTTTTATAGTCCTCCCTTAAATTCATCCAAGTTGTCCTTAAATAAAAATACCAAGATTTATTTTTTTATAGTAAATATTTCCCTGTATTCTTTTAATAAAAAGAAGAAATTCTCTTTGAAATAGGGCTAAACGTATTTAGATCAAATTATCGTTAACCATACATATTATTTACTAGATTTTAAATTATAAATTTATTTTCAATACAAAATTAGTCATATTTTCTTTAAAATATTTGTTGAGAGAGAAATTTTGAGTTAAAAAACTTTTTGTATTTTTATTTGTATTGTCCAAGTAGTTGATTAAGATTTTAGCCAATATGCAGTAAGATTGAAATTTTTTTCTACACCATTGTGCATCATGAGAGCCTCTCCAAGTAAGGTGTTGGTTTATCAACTCAACCACCGATCACTCAACCACCTTTTCTTCTCAACCACCAACCTTATCAACTCAACCACTTATCAACTCAACCACCTTTTCTTAGCAACTAGAAGGTGGGAGAAGTTCTCTAGCTTTACTATACATAAATTGATAACAAATGCTCATTAATATCCACACATTTCTATGTTGGATACAAAACTTGGATTTTTGACCAATTTGCTTTAACTGATCCTCATTTATGCTAGAGAATAAAAACTAAATCTAGCTAGCAGTTGGAGAAGCAAATAAAGAAAGAAAAATTTCTTTTGCCACCCACTCAAAACTTTTTTTTATTTTTTTATTATTCTTTCTAAACAAACAATTAAATTTTTATAAAATTAAAAAAAATACTAGGTATTAAAATAGAAATCAAAATTAATTATTTAACTAAAAATATTTTTCGATTGTCCTCCTAAACTTTAATTAATTTATTTTGATTAAAAAAATTTTTTTTTAATTTTTGGATAAATTTTTAGACATCAAAGACAATTTTTCCTTAATTTTTAAAATTAATTTTGAAAAAAATTTAAGTTAATATTATTATTTTATTATTATTAAGTACAATAAACACTTTAAGTAAGCACTATAAAATCAGGTGTTTTAATTTTTAAATTAGAGCCAGTTGTTGTCTATTAATTGTGAGGTATTCCACATTTCTTAATAGTTTAGTAATTGATTGAGATATTATGTACTATTATTAAACGAAAAATCTGGCAGCCATTAAAAGTGTAAAATTATTTTTAAAATTATTTTTTAAATATTTTACAAAATTAGAGTAATAATTGTAAAATTGTAATTTTCAAGTTTATTTTTATTAGCAACCTTAAGATTATTCAAGTTTATTTTTAGCTTTTTACAATTGTAATCTCCAAGTTTATTTTTAAAATTCCAAGTTTATTTCCAAGTTTATTTCCAAGTTTATTTCCAAGTTTATTTCTAAGTTTATTTTTAGCACTTCCAGGTTTATTTACAATCACTAACAAAAATAAACTTGGAAAGTATAATTACAAATAAACTTAGATATTCAAGGTTATTTTATTTTTTACAATTGTAATTCTTCAAATTTATTTTTGTGGTTTATTTAAAATTGTAAATATTTAGGTTTATTTGTAAATTATGTATATGTACTTTCCAAGTTTATTTATATCAAGATTGTAAATATTTACAATCTTAAGGATAATGAGAATATTTTTAGATTCGAATTTATTATACTATCCAAAAATTTAAAAAAAAATATTTTAAATAATTAGTATTATTAAATCGCTACAATATTATAAATCAAAGTGATGCCCGTATTCTACAGGTTTTTTCGATATTAAATTTAAATAATTTAAAAATAAATTTAAAGAGAGACCGTCATTGACCCAGAAAATTCTCAAAAATTGCCATATAAACAGCAACAGCAACAATCATTTTACCAATCTAATGGACAACAACATCCATATCAACAAAGTAAAACTTCCAATACTTATCCGGGAAGTGAAAGGAGTAGTGGAATTTATAAAGGAAATGGAAGTAGCAGTGCTAACACAACTACAACAGCTACAGACTTCCCCGCCAATTTTCCAAAAATTCCCCCTCCAAAGGGGGTTATAGATAATAAACAATTGGAAAGGATGGCTGAACAATTAATGAAGGGACAACAACCAACATGGGATGGGCAACAATATTCTCCTCCCGGTTGGACTCGACACAGTCAGCAAAGCTATACAATTGAAACTGTGGTAGAATTGAATAAATTTATAAAATTATTAAGTAGAGGAGATTAAGCAAAAAGTTTAGTTATTGGACAAGAATTGAACCTGGGACCTTATAGGAGTTATTGCTATAAGGTACGATTGGACAGGTACACAAGGCGTGTTTGAGCTACCGGGGCAATGACCTTATTTTCTCTCTTGTGTATCTAAAACCTCCTACCCTTCTCCCTAAAATTATTTTAAATGCTAGCCATTTTAGGTTGAACACGAGCCTGAAACTAGACCAATATATGTTGGAAAACATTACGAATCTGTACCTCCAAAAACAGGAATACTACCACAAACACATCCAAAACATCAATATTCTCCTTCTCAACTAATACCTGCAAAGACCACCAAACAGCCGCCACCTCCTCCTTCAAATCAAATTTATAGGCAGCCTCAATTTCAAGAAAAGTATAATTATCAACCACCAGAACAGCAATACTATAACAAAACAGTTCAACAGAAACAACAAATACCGCCAGTAGAACCACAAAAACAATTCCCTCCCCAACAACAACAACAAAAATATTTCCCTCCCCAACAAATCCCTCAACAACAAAAGCCTTCTGCGACGATTATAGAAGAAAGACAAGAGAAAAAGAGTACTAGTGTTGTCGATTCTACCAACTTTCCTTCACAACAATATACCAAAACATTAACAGAATATATGAAACAAACAAATGGTTATGATTCTCAGAAGAAAGAAGGTGGAGGAGGTGGAGGTTTGCAACAAACACAGAAACAAATACAAGAGCCAAGACAAGAGGAATGGCAACAACAAAAAATAACAACCACAGCACAACAATCACCCCAAAACAAACTGGAATCACAACAAAAGCAATGGGAATCAATACAATCACCCCATGAAAAATGGAAATGGAGTCAAACACAACAATGGAACTCGCAACAACAACCACAACAAACTCAACAACAATGGGAACAACAAACGCTCCAGTGGCAACAAGCTCAGCAACAACCAGCAGAACAATGGGGACAATCGCAACAACATTGGAAACAGACCCCACAACAAGCTAAGGAGAACGAAGGACAGCAATCTCAACAATGGCAACAAACACAAAAATACGCCACTCAACAGCAACAGAATTTGTTAAAACAGGAAACACAACAACAACAAACACAACAATATTCACCTCAAAAAGCACAAAATGAACTTAAGCAGCAAACAACTGAAACAAATATACAGGCACAACAATCACAAAATCAGTCGGAAACATCAAAGGTTGAACAAAAGGAGAGAGAGCAAAAAATTGAACAAGATGTAGGTGATGAATATGATGGTCCACCTCCAGATCTTCAATTAGCACAAGCTGATCCGGACAAATTATATGAGAAGCAACATGAAGTATATCAAAATGGGTGGCAACAAGAAGAGGTAAGTACAGAAAATACTAAAAATATAAAAAAACACAAAAGATAAAATACATAAAACACAAAATAAAAAACACACAAAATGCAAAAAAAATACAAAATGGAAATACAAAAAAATACAAAAAATATAAAATACAAAAAACACAGAATACAAAAACTAAATGAAATACAAAAAAATACAAATAACACAAAAATTTAAAGGACTACAATCAACAGCCTTACCGTAGTCACCACCTCAATCAACGCCAACTACAGCAGACTCGGAACAACTATGACGAGCCCCTCTATATTTCTGCGGGGGGAGATGATGACCAACAACAATACCATCAATATTACTCACCAAATTCACAGATTTACTGGGATAGTGTTTATAATGATGAATGGGCTTTAAGAGGGGCAAATCCCCCTTCTTTTACAACGGGACCAGTTTGGGGAGACCATTTGGCGTATGCTCAGCGTATGAATGTTGAGAAGCGTAGGACTGAAAGCGAGAAACAGAGGAGGCACCATACGTATCTATTTTTATAAAATAGCTCAAAATGTTCAATGAAATGCCCTTCAAAACGCCCAATTTTCAGAACGCCCCTACGTTAAACTTTCAGAACGCCCATTTCAAAATGCCATTATATCAAATGCCATTATATGGGCTTTAAGAGGGGCAAATCCCCAAAAATATTAAAATATATTTTTTGCAGACCTGTGCCTGGCTCTGCTGAGTATGGCTATTTATTCGGAGGAATGGACTTTGTTGATCACAATAATTTCGACCCATCTATAAATGTTGGCGAGCCTTTTAATGAAATGCAAGAACGCCATTCTCGTCGTGATTTGCATTGGGGTCCTCCTCGTCGTAGAGGAGATTTCTTCGGATTGGATTACCGTACAATGCTTCCAGAGGAGGAACAACACAGATCACATAGTGCGGAGGATTCTGCCTTCTATCAAGGATATCAAGCACTTCCCCCTAGAAAAAACTTTAGATTAGTAGGCCATTTTACTGCTGACCACAATGCTCCTTTAAATATGTGAGAGAATAATTTAACTTTTAAAAATGTCAAAGGATTGCACGCTAATCTACCTGAACTTCAGGTCCCGCCTCCAACTTCTTCACCTCCAGTTTTTCATACACTGACATCTTTTTTTCCTAAACTCTCGGGGCTCAGCCCTACGATTAAATTTTCTTTAAAAATATAATTTTTATAGAGCAGAAGCTCAAGGTCTAGATGAGTTCGACTCACAATATTGGGTTGGAGATACACTCAGCAACCAAAAAGTTCGTCCAGAATATCCTTTAACTGAAGAAGAAAAGAGAACCTTTGCTTTATTATATGGCCCTGGAGGGTTTAAATCAGATCATCGAACAGTTATACCTGAACCTAAGCCTGATGAGCCAGTACAGTTTTCCGTGACTATAGGACCTAAGAAGGAGAAAAAAGAGCAGCAACAGCCAGAAGGATATGTTAATCCTATGAAGGTATTTTGAAGTTAGAAATAGAAGCTCTCCAAGTACTTTTTAATCCGAATAGGGCATGTTCTTTCCAGCCTACTTTCTAACAGAATGGGCATGTTCCCTTCAGCCTAATTCTAAATATGGGAATGTTCTCTTGAGCGTATCTTATAATAGAGGGTGAATTTAGGTGAGAACGGAGGGGAAATAAATAATTTAATTATTTAAAAAAGGTGGAAGGTGAAAGCTGGATGTTAGGACAACGAGGAGAATATGATGGTCAATATGGAAAAATTTTGCATTCAACAGCTGAACAACATTTGCCTTTTCACCGACCCAAACACTTTCCTTCACGTGTTCCGAATTGGGCTGTTGAACGACAGAATCAAATGGGGAGAGGGGCACGCTCGTTGGACCGCTCATTGTTTTTGCCTTCTTGGGCAAAGATTCCACAGCCACAACCTCCATTTTGGGTTATTAAAAATTAGTTGTTTTTCGGTTCCTAGAGATTTCGGTTCTAAGCCTCATTTCTGGCCGTTCCAAAAATTGAGACTGTTTCACGGCAACTGTTTCCAGGAACCGGAAAGCACGTCTCAAAATAATTTACATTTAATTTAATAATTATTTCTAAGGTGAAAAGGGATGGAGGTAAAGTAGCTGGGAATTGGCAAGTACCAAAACAACAGCAACAGAGTCAAATACAAGAGCAACAACAAGAACAATTTGTTCAGCAACAAAAAAGTCAACCGCCACAACAAAAACAACAAGAACACTATGTTGCTAATCAGCAAATAATTAATTCTCCCCAACAAAAAGAAGAAAATCGTCTCCCTCAGCCTTCTCCAACCCAACAACCTTCACCTCAACAAAAACAAAAAGCTCAACAAATCCAAAAATTGCCTTCCCCAACAGAACAAAGTCAACCACAAAAAGAAGAAGCTGACAAAAATTTACAAAAATCAAAACAACAAATATTTACACAATCACATCAACAAAGTCACCCTAATTATCAACAACAAACAAATGTTACTACAACTACATACACTCAAAATCAACAAATACAGGTATTCTATGACAATCCGTATTTTCCGAAGAAAATACATCTATGTCTCTGATGGATTTTGTATTTTCCGGAAATTTATTTTAGTTGTGTTTCTAAATGTATTTTTTGATGAAAAATACATTAAATAAATCCATTTCTCTGATATTCCGGAAATTGTATTTTCCGGAAAATCTATTGTTTAGAAAAAATACAAATCCGGAAAACACGTTTTCCATAATTATACTATTTTTAATTATTTCTGATAATTGTATTTTTATTATAAAGCCACCTATCAATACCCAACATACCCAACCAGAACAGAAACCCCTCCATCAAGGTTTTACTTCTGCCCCAACTGCTCAAAATCAACAACAATTTACCCAATTAATTATAACTCCCTCAAAAACACACCAGACAACATTTAAACCAGCCAAACAACCCTTAACTTCTAGTCAAGAACAACAACAGCAATTAAAACAGCAGCAACAATATTCCAATTTTTATGAAGGGAGAGGGCAAACACAAAAAACAGGTCCACAGCAAGAACAGTTTAAACAATTTACAAGTCCGGGAGGGCAATTTTATGGGCAACAGAAGGCTGGGAATGAAGGGAAGGCTCCGCAACAGCAATATATAGTTAACCAACCAAATCAACCAAGCGGTCAGTATTATGGACGTATGCCTCAACAACAGCAACAATATCAGTATAGAATGCAGCAACATCCCCAACTTCACAAAGGTGGAGGATATACAAAAACCCCTCAAAATTACCCTCAAGGACAGATAGTGGAAGAAGAAGAAAAAAGTGGCCTCGAAAATTTGGCAAAAATGAAATTGGGAAAATTCCCAATGAGAGAATCTTTGGAATCTCAGCAAAGTTTGGAAAGTAATAATGAGCCAGTTGATTCTTCAAATATTAAAAGACAACAATTTATAAGATCTGGACAGCCTGGGCAAGTGATAAGGGAGGAATGGCGATTTAGTTCTGGACAGCCACAAAAGGGGTAAGAAAAGAGAAGAGCTCCTTCCCAGCAGCTCCTTCCCCCCTTCTCTAAGGGCGTTTCTAGTATTGGGTTGCCTTAAAATGAGGTCTGACGTATTAAAGAACTTAATAAAAATTTCAAAAAAAATTTTAAGAAAAAAATTAAAAAATTTTTATTTAAAAAGGACTACTGGCGGCCATCAACTACTTCAATCGTCTACCACAACAACCACCACAACTAGTTCAATAAGTGGCGATATCCAATAAAATGAATAAAAATAATATATTTTGAAAGAATTTTAGGCGAAATTAATAAAAAAATTTTTTTTAATTTTAAGAGTAAAAAAACAAATATTTTTAAATAAATATTTTGACAATTTTTGAGTAAAAAATAAATTAATTCTCGATTACTTTTTCCTCACCCCTCCACCAATTTTCTATCCGTTGACCCCGTTCGTCTACTGCGTGAACATCCATTACACAAGTAAAAGTAATCCCGCAAAGAGGACTGTGTGGAATGCATTTTTTACGAGGGGTGTTGTATATTGGTGTAGGCAATCCTATAAATATAAAACACATTAGAAATTCTGATTTTCCGGAAAACACATTTTATAGATAAACTGAAAATTCTGATTTCTGCGGAAAATACATTTGTTAAAATAAATAATTCTGATTTATAACACATGTATTTTTCAATGTGTATTTTCTACAATACTTCTGGTTTTTCCGAAAAAACACATTTTTTGAATAAACTGATAATTCTGATTTTTGTGGAAAATACACTTCCTATACAATAATTCTGATTTATGAAAAATTTATTTTAATTAATTCTGATTTTTCCGGAAAACACTTTTAGGTTAATGAAAATACCTATGTATTTTCCTTTTATATCTGTTACTGATTTTTCTTATGTATTTTCAGTTAGTATTTTATTACCATAAGCACAAGCAAATCCAGGCGTATTTTGTGCAAATGTAAAGTCTTGATTTACAACAGTATTTGAAGGAGTGTAAAAGAATCGAAGTTTTTGTTGTTGTAAATTCTTGACATTGTTTTGTGTTTGTTGTTCAATTCCAGTCTTATCGTCAATAGTTGGTAATTTTGGTAATTCAATTTTTTCGGCATTTAAAGGTTTTATTTTTAAATTTGGTGGGGATTGGCTTTAAAATATGTGAAATTTATTTTTATTAATTTAAAAAAAATTCGAAAAATTTTTTTGACAATTTTTCCTACCTAAAAACTTTTTTATTGGAATAATGTCTTTGTTGTTGTTGTCTCCTTCTATTTTTTCCCAACGACGAATCATTAATCAAACCATTTTTAAAATTATTTTTAACTGCATGTTTAATAGGGAGTGCTCTAGCTTTTGGAACAAAAATTTGTAAGGGCCTAATTTTCCCAAATTGGCAAGTATTTATATTTTTTCGTTGTTTTAACATTTTAATGACTTCCTCTCTATAATTTAATTTTGAAATTTTTGGCAAATAAAAATCCTCTTTTAACAGTTTTCTTTGTGATATTCTTTGATGCATTTGTTGTTTGGTTAAAGTGAAGAAAATTGTTGAAATAATTAAAGTGAAAAAATGTAGGAGAAAAAGCTGCATGTTTTCCTCTCTTTTTAAGGTAGTGACCGGAAAACACAAAAATTCTGTTTTTTGTATTTTTTATTTTGTATTTTTTCTTCTTGTTAAATTAGTGACCGGAAACGAACGGAAGATTGAATATGTGAAATAAATTCATTTTTTAAAGTTTTTAAAAAACTGAAAAAGAAATTTTAGAAAAAAATATTTAAAAATATTTTTAATATTTTTATAAAAATATTAAGATACACCCAATTTATTTATTTTAAGATACCCCCAAATTAAGGTACGATTTTTAGTTTTGGTTGAATTTAATGAACACTCATTATAAAATACCTCTCTATTTAAGGAACACTCATTGTAAGGTACTGTATTTGACAATTTTATTAAGCAACTTATTAATATTTTTAATTTATTAATTAATAAATAAGAAAAAATTGGGTAAGATTAGCCGAAAAAAAGAAAATATGTGGGTAATTAATAAAAAATAAAATATCCATTCACCAATTATTTAAATCCAATTGCTTTAGAGGATAATCAACGTAACCGGTAGTTGAATAATAAAAAAAATATTGAGGGGGTTTTGTTAATTACGCGCAGACAACAAATATTTTTTTATTTTCTCTTTTAAATAGTTTTTCGGAATTTTTCTTTTATTTTTCTACGGAATGTTTGTTGATTAAATAAATTAAATTCTCCCACAAATATTTTTATTAAATATTTAAAAGATTTTTAATTATGTATAATCCCGAATTTTATTCTGTTTGACTTTTTTGAAGAATTTTCCGTCTGTGTGACGTTTTTGAACTGTTTTCCCCTGTTTGGCGTTTTGTTATTTTTCTTTGTCTTCCGTTTCTAAAATTTTCCCTTATGTATCGTTTTGAACATCTTCCCATTGTGTGACGTTCTGGGTAATTTTCGATTGTTGGACGTTTTGAGTTTTTTCTATTGGTTGGCGTTTTATAATTTAAACAAAGAAAATTTAAATTTCAAAATTTATTAAATAATTGGCAAAGTGTTCTTTTGTATTTTTCTTTGCCTACCTCTTCCTTTCCCACACTCTCTCATTTATTTGCAGTTTTTTGGGGGCTATCATTCAAGAAAATTTTTAAAATTTATTAAAATTTATTTTCAACAATTTGTTTATGTTTTCAGTTTGTTTATTGTAAGTTTTTAAAGGTTTCCCTCTTTATTTTTAATTTTAGTAGACTTTTTGGTAAACATATTCCTTCAGTTTCTCGCTCCTTTTTTTGTACCAAAATTGTTCCAAAACCGATTATTTACACGCATCGGTCGGGGAGACAAGTGGGGAATTTTTTCAGATATTTGTTCGTCTAATTAGGAGTTTACTTAAATGAAATTTTATTTTTGGAGGTTCGAAAAATTTCTGTTTATATTGTCGTTTACGGTCCCCCTTTTTCCTACCCGCTTTTTCCTATTAATGTACAGAATGGTCAGACTTTCCTTACTTCCAAAATAATAAAATGAATCCTTTTTGATTGCCATTATAGGAAAAGGGGGGACCTGTAAACGACTATTTACCAAATTTCTAATAAAAATTCCCCAAAATTGTCTCCTTTAGCTGACCGTTTCTTTAAAAAATATTTTTGTAAACTCCTAATTTTTACTTATTTTATATCAATTTTTAATTTAAGGTAAAAGCTAGAATGAAAAAATTAGAAGAAAAAATGGTAGAATTGGGTGAAAACTTCAAATCTAAACACGAACTTAAAACACCCAAAGGAACTCAAGATTTTGGACCAGAACAGATGGCTGTTAGAGAAAAAGTTATTGGAATAATTACTGAGACTTTTAAACGTCATGGTGCTGTAACGATTGATACTCCAGTTTTTGAATTGAGAAAAGTGTTGATGGGAAAATATGGAGAAGAAGGGTCTAAATTGGTTTATAATTTGGATGATCAAGATGGGGAGCTTTGTTCGATGCGTTATGATTTGACGGTTATTTTTTTTTGTAAATTTAATTGGGGTATCGAATCGGGGCTTACTTAGTGGCTTGGATTTTTTGGATCAGATTTTTAAAAAATTTTTATCTCATAATAATTCTTATTTCCAGGGTATTCTTATCAATAATTTTTGCTTATTAACCAAAGATTTTTCTTCTTTTTCTATTAAGTTTTTTTCCATTTTTAGGTTCCTTTTGCTCGTTATTTGGCTGCCAACAAAATTGAAAAAATCAAACGCTATCAAATCGCGAAGGTTTACAGAAGGGATCAACCGGTTATGACTAAAGGTTTTTAATTAGAATATTTTCATTAAATTTTTTTAATTTTTAAAGGAAGATTTCGTGAATTCTATCAATGTGTGAGTTTAAAAATTTTTTTGATAAGTATCTTTAAATAAAATTTTTTTAAAGGATTTTGATATTGCTGGACCTGGAGAATTAATGATGCAAGAAGCCGAGTGTTTAAAGATTGCTGATGAAGTGATTTCTAAATTGGAGCTTGGGGAATTTGAAATTAGGGTTATTAATTTTTTATTTTTATTTTTTTATTAATTTTTACGGTACTATGCGTTTATATCCCCCCATGTCCGCAAAAGTTTGTCCGCACTTTTCCCCTTCTTTCTTCTTTATCCTCTCATAAGGATTAGAAATGGTCAAGTTAATAAACCCTAATTTTCTTTTTCTTCTCCTTACTTCTTTTCCTTGTTACTTCTTTTCCTTACTTCTTCTTTTCCTTGTTACTTCTTTTCCTTACTTCTTTTCCTTGTTATTTTGTTATTTTCGTGTCGGCCGTCGGTCTAGTCTTTTTTTCGGACCTTATTTTTATCGAGTCGTGCCGTAAGTCTTTTTCCGACCTTTTTTAAAAAGATTCATTTTAAAATTATTGTTAGATTGGAGTGATATTGTTATGTTCGAGGGTATTTCCGTGCCAAATATCATAGGCCCGACTCGATATTTCGATCCGAGTCGGTCCGTTTTGGACCGACTCGGATTTTTTTGGACCGAATGTCATTTTATATGAATGATACTTTGTCGTATTTGATGTTTTTTAGAATCTAAAGAAAAATTCTTGAACTTTAATTTTAATTGACCATTCTTAATATTTATGAGAAAGAAAGAAGCAAGGAGGAGAAAAGAAAATGTGGGTTTATTAATACTTACCATTTCTAATCCTTAAGAGAGGAGAAAGAAGAAGGGGAAAAGTGCGGACAAACTTTTGCGGACATGGGGGGATATAAACGCATAGTACCATTTTTACTAATTTCAAAAAAAATTTTTTTAGATAAACCACAGACTTTTATTAGAAGCAATATTCGAAGCTAGTTCAATTCCCTCAAATTTATTCAAAACAGTTAGTTCCTCAATTGATAAACTTGATAAAATTCCTTGGGCTGACGTCAGAGAAGAATTAATTAATGAAAAAGGATTGAATGAACTAATGGCTGATTCTATTGGGAAATTTGTTTGTATTGAAGGTTTTTCTTTAATTTTTTAAATTTTTTTTTCATTTTTTTTTGTTTTTAGATGAACACCCAGATTGGGACAATTCATCCCTTTTTGACTGGTTTTGTAGTGATAATTTGTCAACTTCAGAAGTCCAAAAATCGATTATTAAAGCAATTGATGAGCTTAAATTGTTATTTAATTATGCAATATTGTTTGGATGTAAAGACTCTAGAATAGTTTTTAGCCCTTTTTTGGCACGTGGATTGGATTACTATACGGGCATAATTTATGAAGTTGTTATGAAAGGTATTTTTTAAATTGTAAAGTTGAGGGTCTGGGAATTAGTTGATAAGGGATTTGACCAAAATTTAATTATGCCATTGTTAAACCATATTCGCTATTGAGAGCTGACAGGGGAACCTATTGAATGGTGCTCAAAATTTTCTGAATCAGTTTTGGCCTGTTTTTCTCGACTCCGAAATCAAATTGTTATAGGAAAAAAATAATGATGAATCAATCACTTTCAGGATCCCACCAAAGATTTCTGATCATTTTTTCCTCGACATTTTTCTTTTTTCCTTCATTTCGTGAGGAGCTGAAGCTCCATTTTTTTTTGTTTGGGGTACGTCCTTGGCTATACATAAAAATATTTTTCATAGCTACTTCCCCTACTTTCTTTCCCTTTACCACTCTACTTCCTTTACCTATTCCCCAAAAATTTTTGAAAATTTTTAGATTTATCCTTCAATAATACACAACAAAAAAATAATGATGAATCAACAAACAATAATTTATCTAAAAATGTTGAGGACAACAAAAAACAAAAAAAGAAGACGAAAAATTCTTCCAAAAAAGACGAAGAACAAGAAAATAATGAAAAAGAAGAAAGTAGTGGAAATATAGGTTCAGTAGCTGCTGGTGGACGTTATGACAAACTTGTTGGAATGTTTTTAAATTTGGGAGAAAAAAGTGGAAAGAAAATTAGAGATGTCCCCTGTGTTGGAATTTCTTTTGGAATTGAAAGGCTTTTTGCTATAATGGAGATGAAAATGAAAAATGAAAAGGTTTGGATTTTTTGGATTTAAAAAATTTTTTCTTCTGTTTTTGTCACTTCATTTTTGTGGGTTTACTTCAAATTAGACGCCTACCTATGTCAATTCTATTTTATTTTTTTAATTTTAAAAATTTTCGTCTCGAGCCCAGGATTTTTCGGTTCGGGTAGTCAGCGACTTTTTTTTAGTTATGTCTTATTTTTACGCTTACAAGGGGAACATTGTCTACCATGGAAAAAGGTTGGTATTGTTCTTGTCCCCACTAGAAACCCTCTACTGATTATTTTGAAGTAACCTTATTTTTCCCTGAAAGACAATGTGTTGCCTTGCTAAATAATTTTTTTCTCAGTCTTGTGCAGTACGTACTTCACCTACCCAAGTATATGTTGCATCAGTTAAATCTGGTGGAAATAATCAAAAAGATGAGGAGAAAATATACAAACCAAATATGCTTTTTGAAAGAATGAAAATTTGTGCAAAACTTTGGGCTGCTGGAATAAGGGCAGAAACTAGTTTGTTAATTTTTATTTAATTTTTTTGTCTTAAAAAATTTTTTTAAAAAGGTTACAAAGCAAATCCAAAATTACTCGAGCAATTCCAATTTTGTGAAAATGAAAGTTCACAAATTCCTTGGCTTTTAATTGTTGCAGAAGATGAATTGGCACAAAATAGTGTTAAATTACGTTGTGTGGCTACAAGGGAAGAAACGGTTTGTGAATAAAAATTTAAAAAAATAAAAATGTGTAAATCAACTACTAGAAAAATTAAAAACGTGAAAAAGAGTTTTTATAAAAATTGGAGAAAAAAAGATTCTGGATCAAATAAAAATATTTTTTGATGGAAGGAAGAGATTTATTTGTGTTTTTTTTATTTTTTGGGACACTTAAGAAAAGAAAATAATAATCGGATCTAAAAAATTTTTCCCATTTATAGCTTATTAGTCTTGATAATCTTGTTAATGTTTTGAATGAGAAATTGTCTATGCAGCAGAAATGAAGTAAAAAAATTTAAAGAGACGCTTTTATATAATATTTTTGTTTTCTTTATTATTGTTGTTGATGTCAGCCTTTTTTTCCTTGTTCATTTTTGGAAATCTGCTTTATATTATACCCAATTACTATTGAAATTTTTTTTTGTTTTAAAATGAAAAAAAACAATGGATTTTTTAAACGAAATGTTTTTAAATCTTTTAAATTTTTTTAAATACTTATATCTAAAAAATTTTTTTAGAAATTTTTTTTAATCGTTATTGCAACAAAAGGAAATGTTTATTTATATGCCTTGTATATTTTGGCATGATCGTAAAGGAATATTATTTATTGATGTTTTACAAAATTCAATACCTAAAACAGGAGAAGATTTAGTACCAATATATAAAATTGTCACAGCCAGCATTCAAAAAGAAATTCGTGTTTGGAATTTTCGTTTTGATCCAATTGAAATTTCTGTCTCAAAAAAACAACAAATTGAAGAGTCAAAAAAAGAAGAAGAAAATAAACAGCAACAAAATGAAGATAGTATTGTTTTTGTGGATTCTAAAGGAGAAAAAGAAGAGGAAAAGGAAAATGCTGTGAAAGATAAGGATGATGATAAAATTTTGGTGAATGAGGAGAAAGTGCAGCAACAAAATCAGCAAGGTTTTTTGAAAAATTTTGGGTTTTAAATAGGGAGTAATTGTTGTTAGATTAACTTGATTGTGGGTATTTTAACTAGGCCGTGTATTTTTTGAATCTAGCGGTATTTTCTGAAATTTGAGTTCATTTTCTATGTAAGGTTTTTTAATCATAAAAGCTGCTTGAAAATAAAAATTTTGATAATTATTTTTTACTTATTTAGCTTCTAACAAATCTCTGTCATTATCAGTTGAATTTTTAGCCAACCTGGATGGACACAGGTCTACAACAAATGTTGTTAAATTTTCTCCAAATGGTATATTCTATTTAATTTTTTATTTTCTTTAAATTTCTTCTAAATTTGACTAGTCTCATTTAGAGACCAGTCTGTTTGGTCGTACGGGAATCGAATTTAGTCTCACATCACCCTTTTTTCAGGTAATTTTATTGCTTCTGGTGATGCTGATGGTTATCTTATTGTTTGGAATTTAGTTCAATCTTGTTTAGAAGAAAATGAAAAGAACGAAATTTCTAATGAAAAACAATTAAAAGAGCTTCAATTAAATAACAATAATTTGGAAGATAATAAAAATAATGAAGAAATACCTCCAAATAGAGAAAATTGGCAAAGAAGTAAAGCTAGATTTAGTCCACATCCTGGTGAAATTACTGCTTTATGTTTTTCGCCAGATTCACAATTTATTGCTTCTGTGTCTATGAATAATTCAATTTCTGTTAATCGAACTGAAAATGGTTTGAAATAGAAATTTTTTAAATTTTATGGGGAAAATACTTAAGGGAGGAGGATTTATTTTACTTGACAAGAAACTCGGATTCAGTATCTTGGTACAAGGGATGTATTGGGTTCCTCTAAACCCAGACTTTTGACCCGTCTTCTTTTCATAACCCGACGTATCCCTGCTTGGTATCTTAGCTTGGCTTCATGAAGCGATGAAGCTTGCTTTTAATATAATACCTAAACAATTTCCCCTCCACATTTAAGGACCATAAATCTTTATGGTACGCGAAAAAGATGAAAGAAAATTTTTTAATTAGGTAAAATATTTTTTTAACAGGTAAAAGACTATGGGAAAGAGGTGCTTACCGCCATTTTGCTAATGGAATAATTTGGGATCCACGAGGAAAGTATTTGGTAACAATGTCAACAGACAGGCGTTTAGATATATTGGATGCGTTTAAAGGAACAATTTTACGTTCTTGTTGTCAAATTGAATTGCCAATGATTCTAATCCCTGAAATTAATCAACAAGTTTTTTTAATTTTGAAAAAGATTTTTATTAAAATTTTAAGGCTTACAAAATATTTCATGACGATCAATTACATGCTTTCCAAAGAGGTGTTGAATTTTCCCCTTGTGGTGGTGTTCTTTTTGCACCAGGTTTTTAATTTTTCTTTATTATTTACATAATAACGGGAGCGGAAAGACTGGGTTTTTCGTCCTGGAAGCTAATCTAAAGAATTTTGAAAATTCCAACATCCGAAACCTGAACCAACATTTTTCTTAAACCGTTGCATCCCTGAAACGGACCATTCTTCCTCAAAAGTAAAAGGATTTTGTAAATTTTGGTATAAATTTTTTTTGGCACCAAATACTAGGTATCCCTATCAGCTTAAGATATGTTTTTTTAATTTGAACGGTCTTTGACAAGATTGGACTTTTCTACATTTTATTAATACGGATGATCGGGGACCTATTTAAAAAATAAATTTTTAAAATTAAAAAAAATTTTTTTTTAATTTTTTAGCTGCTCTATTAGAAGTTGGAACAAATAATATTTATGGAACTTTTGTCTTTTTTCGAAATGATCTCAAATTTTGTCGGCCAAATGCTCTTTTTCCTTCTGCCAAACCAACTATACAAGTTAAATGTTCTCCTTTAATTTACAAACTTGATGAAGGAACGAGGGAGAATTTTCTTGGGTATATTTTTTAAAATTATGCACCAAATACTAGGTATCCCTATCAGCTTAAGATATGTTTTTTTTAAATTTGAACGGTCATTGAGTGGTATCATATGTCGTAATATCAAGCCTCCTAAATTCTTCGAAGTACCAACTATGGAAATAACACCGATTTTGGGGTTTGGTATTTTTGATATTTCATCGTTTTGGTATTATGACACTAACTCCCATCTGTAACTTATAATTATCTAGTAGGTTCGGATATTGTAAAAGTCTTAAAAAAATTTTTTTTCTTCTCAAGTCTCCCACATCGTTTAATTTTTGCTGTTTTATGTTGGGATTCAATTTTATTATATAATTCACAAAATGAAACTCCATTTGCTTATTTTGCAAATTTACACTATGATGGATTAACAAGTATTGCTTGGACGCCTGATGGACGTTTTTTGGTTGTCTCTTCATTAGAAGGATTTAATTCTTTTATTTGTATGGATACAAAAAAGACGGGTATTCCTATTGAATTAAAAGAGGTTCTACAAGTGGAAAAAGTACAACAAGGTTTTTCTTTTAATTTTGAATAATTTTTTTGTTGTCCCATAAAATGTTGGGATTTTCAAAGGGGTGTTTAGGTTCCTCAACTTTTTTTTTGGTTTTGAGATCTATGACTAGTTTTTTAACCATTCGTTTGCTTATATTTTTATTCTAATTTTGAGCTGGTTTGATGGGGTTTTTTTTAAATTTTAAAAATGATTGCAGCTAGCCTAAATTTATATGAATAAGCATTCAACGGATGGTTTCAACAAATGGTAATGGGTAGTAAAATAAAAATAAATTGGTAAAATAAAAATAATTTTTTTCCAAATTTTCCCCTTATATTTAACTTTGAAAATTTTTTTTTCTTTATTTTTCATTATTTTAGATGAAGTCCAACAATTACCTTCTGATAACCTCCCTTCAACAACTACAAACACACCAAAACAAACACCGATTGATGTTTTATCTCTTCCAGATTCACCCAAATTAATAACTCCAAAACGGCCACGTGTAAAAAGAACGTTATTAAACAATACACCACAAACGCCTAAAAGAGCGAAACCTGAAGAAAATTGTTCTAGTTCTACTGTTGGAGAATCACCCAAAGTTGTTGAAAAGAAGAAACCAAGGAAAGTAACGGTTATTTCAACTGATTAATAATTCAGAAAAAAGGTTATTTTTTGCCTATTTTTTTAAAAATTACAGTCAAACTTAATTTTTAAATTCTCCCAAGAATTTACACTCCTATTTAAGATAAAAATTTTATAAAAAATTTCTCTTTCCAAAAATTCTGGTTGGCCATTGGTTGGGAAAGCTACTTTAAAATTTACCTCCAATTTAAAATACCCCTCATTATAAAATAAGAAATTTTTCAGTCTCGAGGGGGTATTTAAAAGTGATTTTTGACTGTTATTTATTTGACAAAATTTTTGCAAACAAATCATTCTTTTTGTATGAAATAATTTTTTTATTTATTATTTATTTAATAAATTATGGCAATCTAAAAAAAGAAACCGGTAATTAAAAATTAAGAGAATTAAAAGGAATGTTTTTCTAATTTTTATATCACGTTTCATTCTTTAAAAAATATTTTACGAATTTGAATGAATTTTATCTGGAAGCGGGCCCAATTTTGCCAAGTTTTGCAAGGCCTTATCCAGCCACTAAAATTGGGAAAAATTAGTAAATTAGGGAAAAAATATTACAATAAGAGGAGCGTGTAAATGAATTTCGATCCAACAAGGTGTTGATGTAATACTGTTAAATAAAATAGGTGTGAATATTTAATAATTCTGATTTTTGTATTTTTCTAAATCTCACAGGGTAATTCTAACTATTGTTGTGTTTTCCAAAAAAAGAATCATAGCTATTTTTTATTTCTATAATAATTCTGATTTTGCGTGTCTTCAGAATTTTACAAAAATCAGGATTTTATTTTAAATAATTCAGATTTTTTGTATTTTCTTTAAAATAATTCTGAAATTAAATATTAAATTGCTCACTCTTGCCGTTGATAATCCTTTCCCCATCCTTTAACAAAAGACATTCGAATAATAGTCATTTTAGTCAATTCATAGCTACTATCAAATCCCATTTGTGCACAATGATTTAGTAGCTAAAATTAAATTTCTTTAATAAAAAAAATAATTAAAATAAACCTCTCCAAATTTAGCTGTATCAAATATTTTAAGAGAATATCCATGACAGAGTTTGCCTAAAAATTAAATTTCAATTAAAAACAAATTTTAAAATGTAAAATATAGACTTACAAACAGTGGTAGGGTGAAAATTGTTTATCCTTAAAAAATATTAAATAAAAATAATTATTTTCGAAATTTTCTGGGAATTTTTTTTTTCTGGAAATTTTCTGGAAATTTCCCTAATAACCCTTTTTTCGGCTAGAATTTGTCGACTTTATGAGAATTAAAATTAATTTTTTTGCCCTTTAAAAATTCCTCTCCCTTAAAATTTTTCCTTAAAAATCTCTCCTCCCCTCCCTCTTTATTAAAAGAATTTTTAATTTACAAAAACCAACCAATTACTATTCCTCGATTGAATAAAAATAGGACTATCACTTAAACATTCAGCATAAAGTGTTCCTTAAATTTTAATTAATTTCAAAAAAAAATTTTTTTAAAGGAAAACCTTGATATGGCACATAAGTTAATTTAACTCCCTTAGCTATTAATCTTCGAGTATTTTCAATTGTCAAATTTCTATTTACATTAGAAAACAATCCTAACGATATTTTGTGTTGTCCATTAGATTCACCCATTGTAGGGTCTGTGAAGCCGTCAACAATACATTCTAGAGCACTTATTTTTACCTTTAAAATAATTTAGATTTAAAAATTTTTATAGAAATTTTTTCTAAAAATTAGTTAGAAAACATAAAAATTAATTTATTTGAATGGGAGTCAACCCCGAAACATCTGACTCCGTAGTCAGGCCAGATGTTTTTAGGGTTGAAACTGAAAAGTATTTGACAGAAAATGGGGGAACCAGGTTCGATACCCACTCCGGAAAATAAATTTTTATCTAAAAAACTTTCATTTAAAATCTCAAAAAAATTCCAGATCAAAAAATCATTTTTAATTAATTTGAAAAATAAAAAAACAATTTGAAGAGGGCCCACTTCTAATAATTAATTTTTATTTTAATCCAAAAGATCTTTGAGCATGTTAAAATAAATTGTTTTTGACCCAAAATTTAATTTAGAAACCTATTTTTAATTTAAAAACCAAACCTGTTCACCAACTCTCCCATTTAATTCATAATAACTAATTGTACACCAATCCTGACAGGGAACAAAAGGAATTGTTGCCATTTCTTTAAAATTATTGTTTGGATTGTTTAAAGGCGGTGGATCACTGAAACGGGGAACCAAAACTGGCGGGAGCATATTTGAAGTAGAAATTCTTTCATAATGGTAGGGATTTATACAAATATCTTTTTGGCCTGATTCAAAACAAAAACGGCAGCATTGCAAAGCTTTTAGCTTAAAAATAAAAGTTAAATTAATGGAGAGACAAACAAATGGAGGGAAATACTTATAGAGGGAAATACTATATAAGAATGAAAAATACTAGTGTTGGTCCCCTACCAGGCCCGTAGCCAGGGGGGGCCCAAAATTCAAAAAATTTTCGCCTGCGGCGCTGAAAATCGAAATTTTTGGAGCCTGCGGTGCCGAAAAAGTGAATTTTTTTGGCCTACGGCCTTCTAAAATTCTCAAGATTTTTGCCTGCGGCGCTGAAAATAAAAAAATTTCCCCCCTTGGCCCCCCTCCGAAAAAAAATCCTGGCTACGGGCCTGTCCCCTACCCCTATTCTCTAAAAATGTTCTCTTCGCCGGGTCAAGGACCAACACCAGCCAATCCTATTTTTCTTTTCCCAGGAATAGCGAAGAATTACTCGTTTCTAATCTTTTATTTAACAATATATGTAGTGACATAAGGTCTGACCATTATGAGTCTATTGAAGGAAAATAGAGAGGGATCGGAACTCGGAATTAACAGATTAATTTACTTGCGGATAGAATTTGCGGACAGCATTTGCGGATTTTTCTTTTTCTTACCTAAACATTACTCTATAAAATTAAAAAACCTCATGATGTGATTGTAAATCTGGCCATCTATACACCCTACAATAAATAACATGTGGCAAAGCTTTTCTATGAGAAATTTGTAAACGTCCATCCAGCGATCTAGGAATTGTTACACATTCAGTTAGTTCTCTTCCTTGCAAATTTAACGATTTTTCTAATAAACTGATTGATTCTTTGTTTTGTTTTTGTAATTTTTTCATTAAACTTTGAATTGCTTTTTTGGACCAACCATCATCTTCGTCACCTAAAAATTATCAAAAAAATTTTTTTGGAAAATTTTCAAAAATTTCAAACCTTGTTTCCATCCCAACCGCTTCATCAAACCATGTCCAAAGCCTTCCAAATTCATTAGGAAAAATTTTGATTGCTAGAATTTAAAAATTTTCTAAATAAAAAGTTGTTGGCACTGAAACGTCCAAAAATGGAAAAAGTCTTTTAAAATACGTTTTGTCGCAAAGGAAATCTTGATTAATAATGTTTACTATATGTATTTTCTAAAATGAAATTAAATATTTTTATCAAAATTCTAAATACATGTTTCTTAAACACGTTATTATGAGGAAAATAGTAAAAAAAATTTTATGTTATAATTTTAGAAAATATTGGGAGAATCACGTGATTTTCAAGCATTTTGGACATTAATTAACGGTAATTTTTGCCTTAATTAAGGGTACTGGAAATGCTCTAAAAATACTTTACACTTACATTTTCTTTTAATTTTTTTTTCTAAAAACTTCGATTTTTCATTAAATAACAAATTCCTTTTCCCTTTTTTCCCAAAAAAAATTCTTTATTTTTTATTTAATTTATTGTTCTTATTTTTTTCTTTTTAGTCGCTAAATTCTTGTAAATTCAGCAATTTACAAATTCAGCAATTTACAATTTACAATAAATTCAGCAAGTTACAAAAAATACAAATAAAATACCAAAAGTCTGAATTGTATTTTTTGTATTTTTGAATTGAAAATTCTGATAAATTTAGCAGAAAATACAAATCAGAATTTAATTTTTGTATTTTTTCTATTTTATTAAAAACACGAAATTCTGATTTTTTATACAAGAAAACACAAAAAAAAATTAAAGAATACATAATAATAAATTATTCTGATAAAATACAAAAATACATCTATTCTGGTTTTGCAATATTCTGGTTTGTATTTTGTTTTTATTCTGGTTTTGTATTTAGTTATAAAACCAGAATATAATTTAATTTTGTGTTTTCTTTACAAAACCAGAATAACTTTTATTTCTGTATTTTTTAAACCTTTTTAGAATTTTTAAATATTTTTTGTGTTTCTTTCTTCAATTCCGCTGGGATACAAAAGTGTTTCTTTTTCAGCTTTAAATTCTATTTCTTCTTTCTCCTCCTAAAATCTCGAAAATTAACTTAAAATTTTAAGTCTCTTTTTCTTTTATATTTTTTCTGTTTAAAAATTGATTGTGAAAAAGGATTATTTTTTAAAAAAGTTTGACGAGAGAAAGAAAAATAAATAAAATATCCACTAAACAATTGATTGTCACTTCAAAAAAGCTTTTTGTTATTTCTTTAATTCTTTTTTATTTTATTTAATCAATCACTTAACACGTTCACAAATATTTTTAAAATTTTTTAAAATAAAAATGCTGACATATGGAGATTATTTATTAAATAAAACTTTAATTTATCGTTTTATTTTTTTAAATAATTAAAAAGAATTTTTTTGACACCAAATATTTTAGGATAAATTCCAGATTTATTTTATAATTTTCTTTATGAATTTATTAAACCCAGAAAAAGCAACAGAAAGGAAAATAATCATCAACATATGTCAAAATATTTTAGTCTTTTCCTCTTTTACTTTATTAATATACCAAAATTCTGATTTTATTTTGTATTTTGTTAAGGATTAAATTCTGTTAATAAAAATTGGTAGAAAATACAAATCAGAATTTAATTTTGTATTTTTTCTGTATTTTTTTTGTATTTTTTCTAATTTTGTATTTTTTCTGTATTTTTTTTGTATTTTTTCTAATTTTGTATTTTTTCTAATTTTGTATTTTTTCTTCTGATTTGTGTTTTAATTAATTAAAATACCATAATTTTGTGTTTTTAATGCTTTAACAAAATACCAGAATTCTGATTTGTATTATTTTGTATTTTTGAAGTAATTCTGATAAATAAAAATACAAACCAAAATAAAGATACAAATTAGAATTTAATTTGTATTTTCCTATTTTAGTAAAACACAAAATTCTGATTTTTTATTAATTTATTAAATGGCCAGAATTTTCGTATTTCTTAAATAAAAATATAAGAATTCCGATTTGTATTTTACATATCTCTAATTTATAAAATTAATTTTTGCTGCCTAAATTCTGGTTTTAGTATTTCTTTTAATTTATTAAAAAAGACCATAATGTATTTTTATTAAATTTTAGTTGACTTAATTCTGATTTGTATTTCTACTATTTTATAATAATTCTGATTTTTAATTTAAAAAACACCAGAAAACACCAAAACAAAATGAAATGGAATTATTAAAAATATTGTTACTACTTTCCCTAACTTTATTAATAGTTGTCGTCACATTATTTTTGCTAGCACTTTTTTGTTACTTTCCACCTTCTTGTTCATTTTTATTGCCTATGGGATTGCGGAGAAAATGTAAAAATACTGTTGGCCAAGGAAATTCAGAACAAGTAGAGGTTTCTGGATCTAATGGATTTTATGGTTAGAAAAAATTTCTTTGAAAAAAAAAAGACTTTTTTAGAAATTTCTCTCAAAGAAAATCTCCCAGACAGAGGAAATACAACAAGCGAAGGGCAACAACTGCCTGCTTCTGCTGACGTTCCAGAAATTGTATTAACAACTGCCTCTATGAAAATGAGGAGACTTTAAAAACAACAAATTTTAATTTTTTTTTTATTTTGAAATTATAATGTACATATTAAAATTTTATTTAAATTTTCGAAAAAAATTTTTTTATCAGAAATGAAGTCCAAACATTTAATGTGTGGATAAATTGGGTAAAAATAATTTAAAAGAAATAAGCAATAAAAGAATCAAAATAAGAACAATTCCTCCAAGTAATAAAACAATTGCACATTTAAGTCGGTTTGATGATTTTTTATAGGTTACAGCTTTGTTCATCTGCTTTCGAGCTTGATTTGTATATTCCAATGCTGACTGTACATTTCTGTCAACTCTATCAACTATTGTACCCTTAAAAATTAAATAAACTTTAATTAATTTACAAATTGTAAAAAATAGACTAGTGTGAAACTTTTACAGAATAAAGTATTTTATACAGTTAAGGTTTAATTTACAATTTGCAAATTAATTAAAGTTTATTTTTTACAATTAAACGTTAACTTGAAACTTTAGAAAAATAAACTTGAATTGTAAAAATTTTACAAAATAAAGTTGAATTGCAAAGAATAAAGTTTAAATTTAAACTTAAAAAACAAAGTTTAATTACCGTAAAATCTCTATTAGAATGCCATGGCATTCTATTTTTCAATCACCTTTAAAGGTGGCATTCTATTAGAGGTTGGCATTCAAATAGAGGGTGGCATTCTATTTTTCGATTAGAAAATTTTAAAATTTGGATAATTTTTGGAAAATTTCGATAAATAAAATCGTAAAAATTCTTTAAAATATTATTGAATATTCTATCGAATTTCGAATAATTCAAAAATTTAAATGATTTAATCATTCAGACGGACTTGGATAAGACAAGGGATTATCGGGGATATCATAAGTAAAGGAGATATCAAGTGATTATGAGGATATGGATATAATATTTAAAGATTAGGATATAGATTAAGTAAGAGATCGAGGAGATATCAAGGGATTTGTAACGAATAAAATTGATTAGAATAAGTTGTGGCATGGATTTATAGGGCTTAAGAAGTTTAAAGGGCTTAAGAAGTTTAAACTCCCAGTTGACATTTTTAAAATCCCGTTAAAATTTTAAAATCCCGTAATGCCATTTCGGATTGCATAATAATCCAAAATGCTAAGAAAATAAGATAAAGTCAATAGAAACGTCTTTGGATTGGATATCATTTTATATTTGGTAAAATTTTGACATAAAAATGGGTGGCATTCAATTAGAGGCTGGCATTCTATTTTTCAATCACCGGCCAAGGTGGCATTCTATTAGAGGGTGGCATTCAAATAGAGGGTGGCATTCTAATAGAGATTTTACGGTAGTTTACAATTCGGAGATTAAATTGTAAATTTAATAAATTGTAAAAAATAAACATTAAACTTCTTTAAAACTTACTTGCGAATGTACTAAAGCTAACATATCACCAAAACAATCGGTCAATTCCCCAATACTCTTTTCTAATTTTACCAATTCATTATGTCTGTCAGATGCTTCTTCTAAAGCTAAATGAGCAGCAACATTCATTGGATTAATATTTCGATAAAAAATCTGTTCAGATTTTTCCTCCAATAAATGTTCTACATCTTCCTGGTTTAACGGCTCTCCCGCAAGTTCTAATTGTCTTTTAACTCTTTCTTTAAAATTAAAAAAAAATTAAATTTATTATAAATTCCCCCTTACTAGTTACTCGTTGTCGATAATCTTCTCTCGATTTTTGAAATGTTTCGAGTATTTGACAAAGTCTTCGTTTAAGCTGCTCAACCTGATTTAAATTAATTCTCTGTGTAGCATTACTAGTCAAATTTAAACTTTTTTCTTGTTGTTGTTCAAATTCAAGTTTTTGTAAATTTGTTCTCAATTCTCCTACAAGTTTGCGAAATTGGTTAATAATAAGATCTAATTGTTGTTTGTCTTGCGGTTCTGCAATTGTTCGGCAAAGAATTGTTTGTTGAACTTGAAGCATTTGTTTAATAAGACAGTCAATTTCATCCAAACATGAGTTCATTTGGGCAATTTGTTGAAGAAAGTAATCATTGTTGCCGAGATGTAAGTTGTTTGTTAAGCCGGAAACAGACAATTCATTCGGTGAACGAAGTGAAGGACGTGCCTTTAATTGTTTAAAAGAAAACATTAATAAAAACAAATTAAGTTTGTAAAACAAGTTTTACTTAAAAACAAGTTTTAGTAAAAAATAAATTAAATTGTAAAATTTAAATTAAGATTGTTTGTTTTAATTAAAAATAAAACATGTTAAAACATGTTTAATTAAAATTAGGTTTGTAAAATAAGTTTGCATAAATTCAGGTTTTAGTAAACAAAAACTAAATTTGTAAAACATGTTTAGATAAAATTAGTTTCGAAAACAAGTTAAAATGAAGTTTGTAATTTCAATTAAGTTGTAAAAAACTTAAGATTATGTTTACGAAATTTAAGAAATCAAGTTTTAGTAAAATGTTTTATACAAACTGTCAAAAAAACAAACTTAATTCTATTTAAGTTTTAATCAGAAAATAAACATATTAAGTTTGTAAAACATGTTTACAAACATATTCTCAAGTTAGTAAAAAGATAAATAAAATATTCCAACCTTGTGTAACTCTTGGAGTCTATCCTTAACCATTTTTCAATTTAAATGTTTTAGGATATTAAAACAAGATTTTTTATTTATTTAAAGCTTAAAAAATTTGTTTTTGTTCAAAAATACAAATGAAAATGCTTTTACAACTTAATCGGAAAAAAATTGGGGCAGATGAATCATTTAGAGAAAGGAAAAAATTATTGAATATTTTGAGTCAGATGGTTGACAAAGAAATTTAAAAAATAATAGAGAAAACATTGTGAATGAGAATATGTTTACCTCTTCATGTTTCTTTTTTTACCCTGCGTGTACATTTTATTTTTACGAAGAGAGAGTGGAAATGTAAAGGTAGCGCGGCTGGCAATAAATAAAATATTTTTTCAAAGAATTTTTATGTGAATTCAAAAAAATATTTTTTTTATTTAATGAATAACTGTGAAAAATAATAAAATTTCAAAAAAAAGTTCTATTTAAAACTACAATTGTAAAATCTAAGTTTGTTTGTTTTCATGCTTGTTCCTAAGTTTCAACTATTTAAATCACTCTTTTCTCTTGATGTGTTTATTCCACTTGTTTTTTGTTCCAAATCTTGCTTAATTGGAAGAAATTGTTGTTGTTGAGAAAAATAATTGTTATAATTGTTTGGATAATAAGAAGCTAAATGACTAAACATTTGATTTGTAGTTGTATTATTGTGATTACTGTATGTTGGTATTTGTGTTAATTGAAGAGGAGGATAGTTGGAAGAAGATGAGGGGGATGAAGAAGACCAAAAATCTTTAAAAATAATATTTTTGATCTTTTAAAAATTAATTTGTAAAAAATATTATTTATACAAGTATGAAGGTTAATAGTTTTAGTATTATAGAAGAAACTAAGTTTGTAAAACATGTTACAAGTTTATAAAAATCGGTTTGTTGTAAAAATGTTTTAGTAAAAAATAAGTTTGTAAAACAAGTTTTATTAAAACAAGTTATGAACAAGTTTTGTTTAAAAAATTCAAAAATAAGTTTCATGTTAGAATGCATGTTTTATCAATAAACAAGCTTGTAAAACAGTTTTATTGAAAAACAAGTTTGTAAAACATGGTTTGTTAAAAAACAAGTTCTAAAACAAGTTTTATTAAAAGAAGTTTCATTAAACATGTTCTAAGTTTGTAAAACATTTTTTATAAGATAAACAAGTTCCAAAACAAGTTTTATTAAAAACAAGTTCTGGAAAATGTTTTATGTTTGCATGAATATTTCTTAACAAACATGTTTGTAAAACAAGTTTTAGTCAAAATTAAGTTTGTAAAACATACTAACCATTACTAGCACAAAAATTACTAGTTTGAGGCTGAAAATAATTATAATTTGCAGCCATCTGCATAAGAGTATAATAATCTGTGTTACTATTGGAATTATTGTTTAAATAATTATTATTAATTAAATAATTATTATTCCATTGTTGATTTAAATAAAAATTAGTATTATTTTCCAATTTTGGTAAAAGATTGTTTTGCTGATATGTTGGGGTAGTTGTTGTTGTTGTTTGTTGTTTAATTTGTTTTGTTTGACAAACAAGTTTGTTTGTTTGACTTTGTAAACTTGTTGTTTCTTTCAAAACTTTATTAATTAATTCATTTTGGTCAACAACTGGGTTTGTAAAACATTTTTTATTTTTAATTTCCCCAATGTTGTTTTTAAATGTTTTTGGCTCCTCTTCTTCAGTAGCGTCTGTAGACTCTTCTCTTTTAATAAAACTTGTTGAAGCTCCGTTATTATTAATATTTGCATTTCTTTTTCTGTAAATATCAGCTTCATTTCTCATTTTTTCAAATTTACGTTCATTTTGCATCTAAAATTTTTTGTGATTATTTTAAGGAGATATTATTTTTAACCTTTGCACGTCTATTTTTGAACCAAATCTTAAAATAAAAAAATTGTTTTTAATATTTTAATAATATTTTAATAATTTTGTATTTACAAAAACTTGTTTTACAATTTTTATTTATTTTTACCTGTATCTTAACGTCAGTAAGATGCAAAATTCTAGCAATATCTTCCCTCTTAGCTCCATCCGGATATCTATCATTTTTAAAAATATTTTCCAAATAATTTAATTGGGAATCTGTATATTTTGTTCTTTCCCTTTTTGTTGTTTGTTGTTGTTGTCCACAAAAAGTAATTAATTCTGTTTTTGGGGTTGTTAATGTTTTTGTTGTAGAAAATGCTGAATTAATTAATGATGTTGTCGGAGAAAAATAATTTTGATAATTATTGTAAAATTGTAAAGAATTTGTATTTGCTATTGTATTTAATGGATAATTGTTTGTAATGTTTTTGTCATTAAAAGTGTTTACAGGAGTAGAAAATAGTGGTGTTATGTTAAGTTGGGAACTTGAAAATGTTTTTAAATTATTTTATTTTAATAGAGGATTATAAAACATGTTTTTAGGCATTACGAACTTATTTTTAAGTTTGCAAAAAGTAAACAAAAACGCTAACAACTTTTCTAAGTACAGCAACTCAAATAAGTTGGGATTGTTTTTATCAATTTTTACAAACTTAAAAACAAGTTGGAATTTCTCGAAAACATGTTTTACAATTTTTCTCCGTGTAAACTGAACTTGTTTTAAATTGTCAAATTGTAAAACATGTTTTTAGAAACTTTTGTGTTTACAAACATGTTTTTGTTTTTATTAAATATTGTTTTTTTTTGCAAACTTAAAAATATGTTTGTACTTTCCAAAAACTTGTTTTACAATTTGCTTTTTGTTTAAAACTTTTTTATAAACTTGTTTTAGCTTTAATTAAATATTGCTGACTTATAATACCTTGCGACGGCCGGATTAGGGTTAATTGCTCCAAAATTGACAGCCGCATTGATCATTCCCTCAAATTTATCTTTTGATTTTTCTTCTTCTTTTAAATAATTTTTATGATTATTTATATCAAAAATGGAATTGGCCAAAGTAAAATTATTTGAATTATACATTTATTTAATTAATTGGCACAACAAAAAATACTGAAAAATAATACTGTGTTTTAATTAGTTAAGTGAAGTAGAAAAATATAAAAAATAAATAGAAAAAGAAATGCGCGAGATATTTTTAATGAGAAAATTGGGGGAGACGTTTATGTGAACACACTTCAGTTAAAAATTCATAACTTAGGAATAGATTAATATTTTTTAATAATTTTTCTACCATTTTGTAGAGAATTAAATTCTCTACAAAACAGTAAAAAATCAAAATTTTATCTAATTTTTAAATTAAGTTACGATCAAAAAACTAACCGATTTTGGAAAAAATCGTCGATTTTTAAGAGTTTTTGGACCTCAACTTTTATTTAAAAATATCATAAGTTTGTGAATTTATTTATATACACATTAAATGACCAAAAAACAAATGAAGGAAGAAAATAAGGATTAGAATTCAAATGTTAGTGCATTAAAATTGCCTATTCTAATTTCTTTTAAATAAAAAATGAATATTGCCGTTATGAGGGTTAGGGTCATTCAGGGAATATAAGAAAATAAACACGATGATTGTGATCGACATATTTTACCCTAACATTAGGGGAAGATTGCTAAATAAAATTAATTATCATTTGAATATTCACCTCTAATTGGCTAATTTTCAGAAATAATTAAAACTAAACAGAAAAAATAATTTAAAAAATATTTTTTTTATTTATTTCTACTCATTATTTAATACAAATATTAATTTATATTTTATAATATCAATACAAAAAATCAAGTTAAATTTTCTTTATTAGCGACTGAAAAATTTAAAATATGTATTGATATTGAAATTTATAAAGGTGTTTTTAAGATTACAATTGTTAAAACTTGTCTACAATTGAAAATAAACTTGGATTTAAAAATTAGAATTTAATAAACATTTTTAAGATTACAATTAGGTATTAAAAATAATAAACTTGTTTTACAACTATTTAAATTAAATAAAGTTGAGGCAAAATTATAAAATATATTTTAAAAATAAAATAAACTTGAGCATTTTACAAATACAATTATTATCAATTAAATTAAATAAACTTGAAGCAGTATTAAATAATTGTAATTTAAAAGGAAAATAAACTTATTTTACAATTACAATTAGCAGGAATAATAAATGTTTGTTTGTTTGACAACAAGTTTATGTTGTTGTTTGAAAACTTGTTTAACAACAAGTTTATTTACATTAATTGTGAAACAAGTTTGTTATAATTCATAATTGTAAATTGTAGAAAAATTCAAGTTTATCTAAAGCAAAAAAACATGAAACTGAATAAACTGAGGAGAAACATGAAGCCGCTTAAAATGAATTTAAATTATAGAAAAATACTCCACAAAAAATACAATTTAATAATTATTGATATAAAATAATTAAACAATAAAAACATATCTTTTTTATAAATTCTATAGTAAAAGTAAAATACTGGTACTAAATTTTAACGGCCCGATAAGCGGATTGTATGCGCGGAAAAAATTGTTGTTGTGTGGTTATGGAGGGATGGGAGAGGAAAAAAATAAATTTTATTTTTTAAATTAAATAGGTATATTTATAAAAAATAATTTAAAAAAATTTTCTAGACATTTCTAGTTTTTTCAAAAATTTTTCAAAATTAATTTTTAATTAATTAGTACCCTTTAGGGGCAACAGGAAATAAATATAAAAATTATTAAAAATATTTCCCTAAAAGATTTATTCAAAAAATAGGCTCCACCCACACAATATCCATCCAATAGCCATTTACTGTAACTAAATATTTCCTTCTGTTCACACAATTTTCCCTTCCCTCAGGCTATTCTTAAAAGATCTTCAAAAATGTAAATGATCCCCTTTTTTATTTTTTTTATTTCCCCTCTAGACTTTTCCGTTCACTCTTATTGTTTTTTTTCGCGCAACAAACTTTACCCTGCTGCGTTTTCAAAGCCTTTAGGTATTTTCCCACAAGTTTTTAATATGCCATTGAAAATATTTTATTTATTGAGTGAGAGAAAAAAGTAAATCACTGCCTTAAGTTTCAAGTTTTGCTTCAAGTTTATTTAATTTTAAATGAAAACAAGTTTATTTCTTAATTTAAAGTTTATTCAATTTAAATAAACTTGAATACCTTTACAATTTACAATTATGAACTATATGTAATAAACTTGTTTTACAATTATAAATTAAATAAATAACCATGTTGTAAAACAAGTTTATAAAAAACAAGTTTATAGGTAATTGTAATTGTAAAAACATTCAAGTTTATTTTTCTTTTATATAATTTTTATTTTCAAGTTTATTTAAGAATTGAATTGTAAAACAAGTTTGTTTTATTTAATTGTAAAACATCTATTTTATCCCATAATTCTAAATTGTAAAAATACTTTTGTAAACTTATTTTTTAAACCGTATATCTACTTTTACAATCTAAACAAGTTTAAAAATATATTTTTAATTTTTTGACAGTAATTTAAATACATTGTTCTCCCCATGCTAAATTGTGCATGAAAGTTTAGTCGGTAAAATCAAACAAAAAGGCTATTTAAATATATGCCTCTTGGCCTTTCCTAAAGCCGAGAGGATTATCTCTTTCTTTTTCATTTTTTCTTTGATTTGTATTTGGCTTTTAATAATTGGCACATTCCTCCAAAAATGTCATTTTTTAATTATTAAAAATCGTTAAATTATTTTTAAAAAATCACAAAAATATCCAACTGCTCAATTACTTGTTTTTAAAACAAGTAAAGACCGAAATTGTTTTAAAAAATAATAATTTTAACAAATAACAAAATAAATATAATAGTTGGAACGGAAATTATGAGATGATCTCCCCCTCTCCCTATGCCTTTTTAGAAAAAAAATTTAAAAAGAAATTTGACTATTTGGCACTTGGCAGGACAGGTGCATCATTGGAATATATGAATGAATAAAAGCGTGTGCTAAGGATAAAAAAAATATACGGTAATTTCTTTAGGAAGAAAAAATAAGGCTCAAACAGCTAGTTACAAATTTACAATTTGTAAAGTTATTTTACAAATAAGCAAGTTTTTACAATTAAGCAATAATTAAACCTGACTTGGCAATCTTTATTTGTTAAGATTGTAAAACATTTAAGTTCCAACTTGTTCCAACCTTTTTTTATTTGTAATTTACAATTTATCCAAGTTTATTTACAATTCAAACAACAATTATAAAACTTGGTAGTCTATAAACTTGTTTAAGATTGTAAAACATTTTTATAAGTACTTTCGAACTTTTTCCCAACCTTTTTGAGTTTACAATTTTACAATTTATTCAAGTTTATTTTCCACAAAGCAAACAACAAACTTAATAAATAAAACTTGATTATTAAACTTTATTTTTTTACAATTGTAAAACATTTAGATTCCAACCTTCTTTCCAACCTTTCTGCTTTATAAATATTTTTAAACGTTTTGTCACGGTTTATTTCAAGTGTTTTTCTCTCCTATTTTAGTCCTCGATTATTTTCTGTTAAAAATCAAAGAAAATTCAAAAAATTCTTTTGATGTATTTTCAACACTTTATACCCTCTTTCAAACATTTTTCTCCTTTTTTTGCCCTTAAAAATGCCGACACTAAAGTGTTGAAGTATTTATAACAAACACACAGACACTTGGTCCCAGCGGGTGAAGAGGCGCTTGAGGTAGGAAGAGGAGGGATAGCGGTCTACAAAAAAAGAAGAATCACACCTTTTTTGTATATATCATTTTAATATTTTTTTAATATTCTCTCCATGCAGATTCATCTGCTACTAAATTATTCAACAAATATTATAGTATAAAGGGTGGAGGGCAGGGGTGTGCCGTTTCGTCTTTCGCTTTTTAAAATCTGTTTCGGCACATCTCTGGTGGAGGGGAAGGTGGAGACTAAAGGAAGGAGGGCTCCGAGAATGAAGCTAACAAATGAAAAAATAGTTGGCTTAAATTTGATTAAAGATGTCCTGATTCAATTTGAATCAAACATCCCATTGTGGCCAGAAAGAGAAAGGCCCGACTCAACAAAAAGAAAACCCCTAAAAATTGCCTTGAATATTGGCCTGTCTCGAGAAAGCCAGCAAACATACACTGTTGATCTCGGAGCCCTCTTCCCTTTAGAAAGGCAACAACACACTAATCAAGAATTCTTAAATTTTTTTATTTTTCTTAAAAAAAATAAAATCTGTAGAGTAATATATAAAAAATAGATTTGAGGGAAGTAAATAAAAAAAAGTTACAGGAGGAACTTGAATAATTATATAACCCGAGAATGATAGAAAAACTTAAAGTAAATAAAAAAGTATTACTGGCAAAAAAAATCTTAAAAAAATTTTAAGGAATTGAGGACAAGATTTGGATGAAAAATAAATTTTTGCTCTCGTTAAGACAACAAAAATTACATAATTATTATTTGACTAAAATAAATATACACAAATTTAAGGATAAAAAATGTTAGATTACCTAAATAATGAAAATAATTTTTAGAGCAATATTTTAAATAAAATAAAGCTTTTGATATCTAAATTATGCCTCAAAATAAACTTGGAATGAAAGAAAAAGGAGGAAGGTTAAAGCTTGTAAAATACACCCGTAGTATTTCTGTTTGTGCGCCAAATAAGTTTTTAAGTAGAAACGCTAAAACAAGTTTTGTAAGTGTTTTCCAAAACTTGATTTGTAAAACTTGTTTTGTACGAATTTAGATTTTGTACCAAACATGTTTTACAAAACTTTATTTCTAAAAACATTGATTTTGTAAAACTTGTTTTCCAAACTTTTTTGTGTTTTGTAAAAATTAGATTTGTAAAAACTTAGACAGGAAAAGCTTGTTTTGCAAATATAAAACTTGTTTTGCAACTTGTTTTCAAACTTCTTACAAAACTTGTTTTACAAAACTTTGATTTTGTAAAGACATGTTTTGCAAAATTTGGTTAGAAACTTGTTTTTAAAACATTTTTTATAAAAACATGTTTTACAAAACTTGATTTGTAAAAACTTAAAAACTTGTTTGGGACACAAAACGAACATAAAGTAAACATGTTTTTAATTTTAATTTGTAATCACAGATATTCTTGTTAAAGTAAAACTTGAAACTTTCCTTAGCCAATTAAGATCTTCAATAATTATTTTAATAGACGTAATATTTTTTAATAAATTGTTTTCTTCAAAAATTAAATTAATTTTATCAATTAAATTATTTTTCTGATTAATTGAAGAATTAAAAATATTTTTAGGGTTGTTTTTAGAAGAATAATTAATTTGAACATTAATTAATGATTTTGGTAACAAATTCCAAACAGAAAATAATGGTTCAGTAAATTGAATTGAAAAGAAGATTTCAATTTCTAAAAATTTTAAAATTTAATTTTAATTAAAAATAAATTAATTTTAGAAAATATGTAGTAATTTTAAGGCAGATTTGAAGCTTACTTACTGCATAGGACCGGTAGGATCTCACTCCAATATTTGTTAAAATAAAAACTGTTTTGGAAATAAATACAATTTTTTAAATTTAGAATAAGTTAAGCTATAAAATCCTAAAAAATTAAAATCTAAAATAATAAAACAAAAAAGTTGTAGTCAAAAAACGAATTTTTAGCATATTTTCGAAGGGTTTTCGACCACAACTTTTTTTTTAAATCAACATAAAATTATCAAATAAATTTTATTTTGTAGCAAATTTAATTTTCTATCGAATGATATCAAGAACTTGAAAAAATGTTGATTTAATCAAAAGTTATGGAAATTAAAGTGGATCATGTCTTCTACCCTTAAAACAATCCTCTCTTTTCCAAACTTTAGAAATTTTTTAAATAATTAAATTTAAAAATTATTTACCTTTCAATAAAGCTATAGGTTTTGAAGAATAATTAATTTCAAATGAATTTGTCTGATCAATTTCAGTTAAATTTATATTTAAAGGAGTATAATTTAAATAGAAATCCTTCAATTCTTTAGATAATTCTTTTGGATAAAAATTTGTTGCTGGGTAATTTTCACTTTTAATTAAAGGAAATTGAATTTGGGGTTTAAAATTCTTCTCTGTTAATTTTTGAATTTTTCCAGTAAGCGATGATTGTGTTCCTATGTGTTGAAATAATGGTGGATTATGCGAGAAAAGTACAATATTGCATAATCTCTGGAAAGAAAAAAGAGTTTAAATAAAAAATTTTTGATCAAGTTTGTAAAACAGCTTAAAACATTTGTGTATAATTTGTTTTAGTAAAACATCCCTTAAAGCCTTTTCTGGTTTGTAAAACTTGTTTTTTAAACTTTTTGTAAAAAAGAATTGTAAAATTTATCTTAAAACATTTTGTTAAAACTTGTTTGTAAAAATTTATCGCTAGTTCGTAAAACTTAATTTGTAAAACTTATATAGGTAATTGTTTTCTAGATTGTAAAACATTTACAACTTTGCTAAAAACTTGTTTTTGTAAAACATCTCTTAATAACTTTTCTCTAGTTTGTAAAACCTTTTTTAAAACTTATCTAAAAAAGGTTTGTAAAACATGTTTTTATACTCTCAAAACATTTTCCCCTAGTTTGTAATTGTAAAATTTATTTTAACATGTTTACAATTTGTTTGGAAACTTGTTCGAACAAAAATTTTTTCCCTAGTTTGTAAAATAAGTTTATATTGTTTTCAACAATTAATACCTTTCTATAACAATTTGGCCATCCCTCATCTATCGGACAAAATTTTGCACTAATTAAATTTTGTAAAATCCAATCAACAGGTAATGAATTATACAATAATAAAATAAAATGAGCCATTTGTAACAAATCATGATTATTATGAAACATTCTACCAATAAATCCCAAACTTGAAAATTCAATCATAAAAAATTTTTCTGAATTGTTATTTGCAAAACGCAACATTTCGCTGACAAAACCTTAAAAACAAATTTTTTAAATCTAATTGTAAGAATATTTTTTGGTTTAATTAAAGGACTTATGGTTATGCTGAAACTATCCGGGAACTACATAGATAAACGGTATATTTGACTATTCCTCTCTATTAGAGAGTGGGCGTCTACTAAAAATCATTTGTTTTTTAAATAAAATATTTTTTAGATTGTAAAACATGTAAAACTTTTCATTAAAGTTGTTTTGTAAAGCCTTTTTACAATCCCTTTTCTAGATTGTAAAACTTTTTTATAAAACATGTTTTAATAAAACATGTTTAATTGTTTAATTTAAAACATGCTTAATTTTAAACATGTTTAATTTAAATATAAAACATGTTTTGTAAAACTTTTTACAAATCCTTTTCTAGATTGTAAAACTTATTTATAAAACATGATTTTGAAACATTGTTTTTTTCGAATAAAACAAGTTTGTAAAACACATTTTAAAGCTTGTTTGAACAACTTTCTTAACAACAAAAAATTTTTTACAAAACATTTACCAGGTACAGTAATAATATCGTCTTCTAACTGAACATAATATTTAGAACTTGGTTTAGAATTGTAAACATGCAACATTGCATAAGCATAATCCAAGTTTTGTTTAGTTCTCCATACCATTCTAGCAGGAGGATCCTCTAATGTTGTTTTTATTATTTCCAAGTCAGGAGGAAAACTAAAAAAATGTTGTGTTTGTTTAATTATTTGTTTGTTGAACTTTTTTAAGATTGTAAAACTTATTTAGAAAAACTTGTTTTTGTAAAACATTTTTACATCTTTTTTTAAAAACTTGTTTTTGCAAACTTTAAGGTAAAACTTGTTTTATTAAAACTTTCTACAAAACATGTTTTTAAAACTTTTTGTTAAACATGTTTGTAAAAACCCAAGTTTGCAAAAACTTTATGCAAAACTTTTTATTAAACATAACTTCAAAACATGTTTTAATCAAAACAAGTTGGTAAAACTTGTTTTATAAAAACATTTTTTCAAGTTTGCGAAACTTATTATTATTAAATAGAGCTCAACTTATTCAAAATAAACATTTTTAAAAATTCACCAACAATTCAATAGGGGGTGAAATAACTTCCAAAATTCCTTTATTAATTTCATTTCTAAATTTTTGATAAATTAATTTTGTAACATTTTCCTTCTTTTCTTCCATTTTTAAATCCCACGGATTTTCTGATATTAAAATAATTATTTGGATTAAATGTAATTCTTCTTCTGCTATATTTTCTAATAAATTATGGATTGTTTGAAACAAATAATTTTCCTTAAAAATTAAAAAAAAATTTTTTTCTTAATTTTTAAAAACATTTACCCCTTCCCTAAAAGTACTTGGAATCATCAAAACAATTTCTGGTGGAGACCGTAATATTTTTGAAGAATTAATTAATATTTGGGAATTTAAAGTTGTTAAATTTGTATTTTCTTTTAGATGAGGTAATGAATCAATTAATGTTGATTTGTCTATCCGAGATTGTGATCGTGTAAGTTTTGTAAATGTTGATAAAGGAGGTTGAGTTAATTCTTTGCTTGCTGACTGAAAAAATAAATACAAAAAACACAGAAAAACACAAAAATACAAGAAAACAAAAAATACACAAACACGAAAATAAAAAAGAAAACACAAAAAACTCTACCTCTTCTGCTTTTAATCTCTCAGTTGATAATTTCCACATTTCTTTAAATTTAAAATTTCCAGAATATTCTGGTTTTGTATTTTCCTCAAAACTTTCCTCTATTCTTTTCTGATAATTTGTAGACAAATAAATAAATTTTTCTAAATTTAAATTATTTATTTATTTAATTAATTTTTTTAACAAAACCTTTTTCTTCAATAATATAGTGTTTACTTGCAACAACAAAAAGAGAAACAATAAAAACAATTAAAGTAAAAATAAATATATTATTTAATAATTTCTTTTTGTTTAATTTTAATATTGTTGGAATTCTTCGCATTTTTTTTCTTTTGATTAAATTTAAACTACATAAATTAAAAATTAATAAAAAAATAAGTATCATTGGTACAGTAACTGGAGAAAATGATAAAAAAAATTTTTTTAATAATTCAAAATAACGGAACGCCAAAATTACAAAAATTAGGAGAATTTGAAAAAGATTGCGAGCAGGGGTCGGTCGGAATTCCAATTTCTGACTTCCGACTTTTGAGCCATTTCCATTTTCCGACAGTTCCGATAACCGACACCTTCGTCATTTCCGACCACCCCTAATTTGGAGGAATGGACAAGGGCCGAGTTACGGATTTTTGGGACAAATTGGAGTGTTTTGGCAAGTGGAACAATTCGAGAATGGGACGAATTGTGGGCGGCTGATAAGAATTCGGTAGGAAAAGGGAAGCAGATTTAGAAATTGGAATTTCATAAAAGGTGTTTTTTAATTTATTCGAAGAATTTAAATAAATTCTAAAAGATTATCATAAATTTAAATTTTTTTAAATTTAAAAAAAAAGTGATTAAATTTTTTTATTTAAAATTTATTTTTAGAAAAAGGGGGATTTAAGGGAAAATAAAAATGAATAAAGAAGGTTTTACAATTTAATTATGGGAAAGATTATTTTTGGTAATCTCTCCAAATTAAAAAAAATAATAAAAAATTTTAAAATTAGATAGAGAAATGATATTTAGAGAACACATCTAATCAAACAAATAAAGCAAAATATTGTATAGAAAAGTATCCAACTGTACATTTTTGTAAATTTTTGTGCTTTTTAAATTTTTATTTTCAATTTGAAATTGAAATTCGAGAAAGTAAAGAAGTGACAGAGAAATGCTACAATTCTAATAGAAGCCCCAGGCTTCTATTTTTCAATGGGTCTCGTTGAGTGTATTTCAAATAGGCACACTCTATTAAAACATTTTATGGGGGTGGCCCCTGTCGGGTCCACCCCCTAACGAAGATGGACCTGCCATAATTTAAAAGACGAAAGGAAGACAATTGGAATAAAATTAAAAATGGCTGGCAGAACATGTAATCAAATAAATACTAGGGGAAACTTGTATATTTTTTTCAATGAAAACAAATCAAGTCTTTTGTTTAATAAAGAATTGTTATATAAAAATAAATAAATAAAAATATTTATTTATTAAAATACTAGATATACATAAACAAACATTGATTATATATAATTCCATTTATGTAAAATAATGAAATAAAAAAAAAGTTGTAGTATGTAAAGGAGGGGGGGGGGTGATTGGGACTTGACTGGAAAAATAAATATTACATATTTTAAAAAAATACAAAAAAATGAGAGAGAAAAAATTGTTTTTGAAATTTTTATGGGAAAATTAAAAAATCTCTCTCTCCGATCCAAACTTTGAAGGCTCTACCCGGCAAACCCCGAACCCAGACACACCCGACCCTGAAGGCTCGGGGAGCTACCCTACTTTATACTATACTATTGGGGCAAGATTGGAGAATGAAAAAATTTTCTGTAGGGCATTTGTCAAAAAAATTTGGTATTTATCTAGAGAGAGACCGAAAAAATTTTAAACAAACCCGAAGAGTTTGTATTTAAGCAATGAAAAATATTCTTGTTGGAATTTTCCTCAATTTAAATAAACACTGGCCACCCACCCACATTATTTCCCTCAATTCCCCTTATTTTTTACATTCAAATCCTTTTCTAAAAATATTCCAATAATTTTTTTTCACGCTCCTATTTCAATAAAAAAATATTTTTATTTATTTATTGTTTAAATTCCAGCTGGCCAAAGATAGTCTCAATTACAAAAAAAATAATGGGCAACATAATAGGTACATATTTATTTGTATACTCATAAATAATAGAAAGGGGAAAAAATAAACAGAAAAAAAAATAAAGTAGGTTCCGGAATTTAAAGAAAAATACCTTGAATGGAAAATAAAAATAAAAGAAAAACTGGGAGAGAACCGGAAGCGAAAAGGAAAAAAAATTCGAGAAAATCAAGTTATGGTCACACTCTGAATTTGTGACACTGAAATGTCTACTGTTTCAGTTAATTTTCAAAATGGTAAAAATCGTCTAATAAAATAAGTTGAAATGTCAACGTGACAAAATGTCACCAAACAATTTTTTCAAAAGACGTCAACGTGATTTGCGGGACTAATCCCGGGGGATGTCCCGTCCCGTCGATATTTTGAAACTCAAACCCGTTCGGGAAATTTTTATTTGGTAATTCTTCGGTTTACCCCCCCCCTCCTTTTTCTGACCATTTTTTCATTTTTCCTTCCCTTTTTTTCTTCTCCCTTTTCTTCCCCTTTTTCCTAATTTTTCATGAGGCAAAGTATACTAAAAAGGATTAAATATGTATGTATAAAACTGAGAAATTTCGGGTAAAAATCATTTTCATCATCCTTTAACAAAAATGGAGCAACTAAAAAAGTTTAATATGATCGATTTGGATATAAAATTACAATTGGACGATAAAGATTTCGTTGCTTGGCTCGAAGAACTTGGACTTCTTCATGGGAAAAGAACGTGTGAAGCATGTGGTGGCAGAACAACTATACATAAAGGCAAAAATGAACGATATGGAACATGGCGTTGCACAACAAAAAATTGTCGAAAAGAACGAGGGTATCTATGTGGTACATTTTTTGAAGGTTTTTTATGGATTTTTACAACATCTAAATTTATTATCATAAAGGCACACATTTGGAGTTAAAGAAGATATTCCATTTATCCTTTATGTGGGCATATAGATTTAGCGCTTATGAACAACTTGAATTTCATGTTGGAATTGCGAGTGAAGCCATTTGCGATTACAAACACATATACAACATATTTTCCTGAATTTCTATGGAGAAAAAAATTTGGTGATATTTCACATGTTTTTTATAACTTTGGTATCATGTTTCTCTTTTTTATCCTTGTGAAAGAAATTAAAAGAAAATAAATTTTCTCATTCTTAAATTTCTCTTTTTAGTATACTTTGCCTCATGAAAAATTAGGAAAAAGGGGAAGAAAAGGGAGAAGAAAAAAAGGGAAGGAAAAATGAAAAAATGGTCAGAAAAAGGAGGGGGGGGGGTAAACCGAAGAATTACCTTTTATTTTTTTATGGCGATTTTGCTGTATTCTAATCTTTAAATCAATTTAATTTATTTTTAGTAGCTTTAGAAACACTTAATATGTAAAAATGTTATTCAAATTGCCAACAGAATCTTTATTGGATTTTTTAAAATTTCTCGATTATTTTAATTTGTCTGTTTTACAACAAGTAAATAGCCAGTTTTTCTCTTTCATTCAACAATACAGAGACGAATTAGCGCTCAAAGAATTTTCTCATTTAGAAATTGTGAGGGAATTTTTTGTTCGTTTTATAAGCCTAAAAATTCTTTTTAGACTTCTGAAAATGATGTCCGTCTTTCTAATTATCGAAGAGCTGTAGATGTTGTTAATGAAGTGGAGGATAGATATGGAAGTGAAATTTATAATGTGGAATTAAATGAGGAACAGAGAGAAAAGGTTTTTTTTTAATATTTGGCCCTGACTTTATGGTAAAACTTGACTTGATGCCCTTCCCATGTTTTTTTTCCTTAAAGTACTAAAAATGGTCAGAACGTTCTGAATAAAGATCTAATCCTTTTGATTGTATGGTATAGGGAAATAGAATGAAGAGGAGAAAGTAAGCAGCACCTGACTATTTTTAATACCTTGAGTAAGGATAGGTCGAGGGCGTTGGATACGAAATTCATTTATTCTAGCAATTGGCCTTATTATAAGATACCCCCTCTTACATGTCTTGTTAGTCGGCTTTTTCCACTCAGTAGCCAACCTGATTTAAGGTGTATAAGTTAAAGTTGACTGAAGGGAAAATCTGACTGGGACAAAATGTCACCTTTTTTAATTTTACTTTTTTTCAGTTGATTTCTGCTGCTGAAGCACAAATTCCTCTATATTTATCAGAAGTATTGCTTGACATGTCTCAAGCAAACGATGTTGACAGTTTTTTAATTTTTATCTCAAGAAAAGATGTTGACAACGTTCAGCAACCTCAACTTTGTTTGGAATTGCCTTATTACCCAGAAACAATCTCAGATTTTCTTTACATTCGTTTTTGGCTCTTTCAATTATCTCAATGCTATTTTGATTCAATAAACTTTTCTTGTGCTGTTTTTAATCCGTCAATTGTCCAGCTACTTTTTTGTCATTTTACTGAAGGAGCAGATTTTTTAGGGCCAGGTTTACTCTTTCTACTAGTTTTAATTTTGCATTTTTTCAATGTTTTTTTTGGCAACTAAATCAATTTTGTTTTTTTAGTAAAAATGGTCAGAGCTCAATAGGATCATTTGTTTGTGCTGGGGTTGGGGAAGACCTGGGAAATTTTTGAATACCCGGAAATAGAAGCTATTTCCGGACCGAAAATTTTCGGTTATCCGGTTTTGTTCCAGTTTCTGATATCCGAAACCATTGTCCTCTGATGGGCCTTTGGATTTTTTGGCGGGCAAAAATTAAGAACTTTTCATTCTAGTATTTCATGGAAATTTTGATAAATTTTAATCCTTCAATCAACAAGAACTTTTTCTTATTTTGTGCTCGTTTTTGAGTGATTTAGTTGTCTGGAGGGATAAAGGAGAAAAATAGTGTTGGAATAAAAAATACTACAAATTTCCATATTTTAAATTTTTTTTCAATTTAAGCAATTCAATATCATGGCGGTAATGTTTGGTTAAATACTGGAAGTTTTATCAATGAAAATATTGAGGGAGAACACCAACACACCTTAACTTTTGTTGAAAAATATTTGAAGGTCTATAAAAAATTGAATCTTCGTGTTCATGCATATTTTGATGGTTTATTAAATTTTCTGCTTTTTTCTGGTTGGAAAATTAAACAAGTTGTTTTTCCGTATGGTCCCGGAAATTTAATTATTGATTTGCACAATTTGCTTGTTTATGTAAGGTTTTTTTAATTTGGGGGGGGGGGGGGAATTTTTTGGATTTATCGGTAGAAGTAAAGTTTACTGGTCATTATAAGAATGAGCTCTTTTCGATATTTTTTGGGAGGTTTTCTTTAGGTAATTGAGAGAAAGGTGTGGTTACTCATGCCATATTTTATTATTAACTCGGACAGGAATTTAAAATCACTGTTCGAATTAGAAGTTGAATGATTTATGAGCTAATCTATCTTCGTAAAATTTAGGAGCTAATAACTTACAATTCCAAAGGTGTGCCTTTCGTCTTTCTCCGAATTTTCACCTTTTTTGGATTTTCTCCTTTTATCTTTCGTTTTTTTTAAATCAATTTCAGCATATTCCCTGTTATATACTCCAAAAATATTAAAAGAGCTCTTTTTTTTCTAATGACTTTATTTTTACTAAATTAGCAGGGAATGTATAGGCTTTTCAGTCCCATGGATTTTTTTTTAATTTTTAAGCATGCAGAAATCTCCAAAAATTGTCTTCAAATAATCCCAAAAATTTGTTTTGACAATACAAATGATTTTCCATGGCCAGATTTGTGTACCAAAACAAAAATTGTGGAAGAAGGAAATGTAGATGGAGGTTTATATTTTACAAAATATAAAGTAGAAAATCGTTATTATTCTTCTGTTTATTTTTTAATTAAAATTTGTCATTTATTTGGTGCTCAGGAATTTAAAAGTTTTGAAATTGAGAGAATAAAGTGTTAATAAAAATTGTTAAAAAATTAATTCTTTGTGTGACATTTTGGTGTTGTGGCATTTTGTCCATGTAACAAAATGTCGTTTTTACTTTATTATTTTTTTAAATTTTTTAAATAATTTTTTTTTAATTTTTTTAGAAAAATTGAGAAAACTTTTCACTTAAAAAAAGAGAAAGAACATGTCTGCTGATTGTTCAACATCAAAAAGAACTTCATTTTCTTCATTTCAACAACCCTTAAATAGCTGTACTAATACATCTTCTGATGTTGAACAATTTAGAATTAATGAGGTTTTTTAGTTTTTTAAAATTATTTTTATATAATTTTTAAATTAAATTTTGGACTTTATGGGGCTAAGAAAATTTTTTAAATATTTTCGTTATTTTTTTGTTCTGTTGTCTTTGATTTAGTGGGATAATTATTCTCTACCTTGTCAAGGTTCGAATCCAGCTAAGAGTTAATTTTTTGTTTTTAATTTAAGATTTAATAATCTTTTAAATAAATTTTTAGACGATTCGTATTCGTGAAAGCTTGGCAGATTTAAATTCTAAAGATCTCAGAAATTATTTTAAAGGAGTGAGGAAATTGTGTGATGAATTGGAAGCTAAAAAGGAAGATTTGGAGGTTTTAAATTTTTTTTAAAGAATAATTTACCACTGCTAAAAAGTCCTAACTGATGGTAGAAAAATATGACGATCTTCTCTTAGGAAAATTCCGAAAAAAAATTGAGAAAAATCCATAAAAAATCGGAAAAGGCCACAAAGGTGATCCGCAAAAATGACTCTCGTTTCTTTAAAAATTTTTTCAAAGAAATTTTTTTCCAAAATTCCCTAAAAAACAAATTTCAGGTAGATTCAATTGTCCATCAACAAAATTTAAAACAAATGGAAGCTTCCTTAAAACAATTAAAAAACAATTTATCCTCAACTAGAGAAAAAATATTTAACGAAAATTTGCTTTTGGTTAATTCCTTTAATAAATGTAATGAAAAAATTAAAGAGGTTTTTTTGAGATTTTTTGAGGGCAAAAAATTAAAAATTTTTATTTTTAGACAGCTCCAGAATTATCCGAAAAACTTGAAATTTTACGAGAATTGCAGCAAAAACAAAGTTACCTTAAATTTTTGAAATATTTTGTAAATTTGAGAGATGAAATTAGAAGGTGTTTAAGAAAAGGAAATTATTCTTTGTTGTTGGATAATTATCGAAAATTGCGAAAAATACCTAAAGAAAATATTGAGGTTTTTTTTAATTCTATGATTTGGGGGGGGGGGGGGGTTGCAAAAATCTGCAAAAAAAAATTGGGAAAAATTTTGACGGAAAATTTGAATTCAGTCGGCAAATTTCAAATTTGACTGGAAATTGATATTTGTTGTCGAGATATTTTTTGTCTCTTGCCTCAATTTATTTTTCAAATATTTCTAATTAATATTATTCTTTTAATTTTAGTATTTAATGGTTAAAGACTGTCGTCGAGATTATACAGTCAAATCAGCATCTTTAGCTCAATTTTTACAATTAGAATTAAATTCAACTCTTTTTCTTGTATTTTCTCGTATTCACTTTCCTTTTGAAGAATCTGTTGATTTTAATACTTTAAAGCCTCAACTTGTTCAAACTGCTCAAATTTTGAAATGTTTAAGATTGGTTTGAAAATTTATTTTTTTTTTGAAAATTTGTGAGACATTTGGTCTCAAAATCTTTTAAACCTTTGAAAATAATTTTTCAAACGCTTTTCTGCTTAAATTTTAAAAATTAAGACACTTGGTTTCAAGGTTCCAAAAATCTGAAAATATTTTTTTGTAAAATCAAGGAGTTGGATATCGTCCCAAAAAATGTCTAAAGCCGTGGAAATAATTAAGAAAATCAATTTCTATTTCATTTTGATAAAATTGACATTAGGTCCCAAAATTCTAAAATCTCAAATTAATTTTTTCAATAAAAAAATTTTTTTTCTAGATAAATATTGAAACATCCTCAACTAAAAATAGCGAAAAAGAATTGTCACCAAATGAAGAGCCAATGGAACTAGTTTTGGGTGAATTTGATAAACGTTTTAATTATCACTTTTATGGAGACAAAAAAACAAATTTACCTAGCAAGCCAGAATGGTTTTTCTCACAACTTTCTTGTTGGGCAGAAAATAATTTGGAATATTTTGAAGTTTATCTACAACCATTTGTTGATGAGGTTTTTTTCTTTTTAAAATATTTTTTGGAGTCCTCTTTTCATTTTAATGAGACTGAGTTGTTTAGTTTTTAATTTTTATCAACACAAGAATATGGAAAAAAATTTTTTTGGGAAAATATTAGTTTTTTAGTAGAGTTCTGGGCGGCCCAAAATGTTTAACTCGAACATTTTCCGACTCGTAATTCGAAGCCCAATCCAGAAAAATTTTTTTTTGAAAACCGAATCCGAACCCGACTTTTTTTCTCAATCCATAACCTCCCTAAATTATGAAATTATTATTGCCTTATGAAAAGCAACATTTTGACCTTTAAGGAGAGAAGGCGGGAAAAATGTTTCCTCCTCCATAGAAGGAGAAAAAAAATTGAAAAGTGGCTGAAAAACGTTTTTTAAACCTTTAGAAAAATAAAATAAATTTTCTAACAAAAAATAAAAACTAGATGCAAAACAAAAACAACAACAACATTTTCTATTCAAAACAATCAACAACAGCTAAACAAATATTTTTAGAAAGATTAATGAAATTAGCATCAGAAAAAGTTTCAGATTTATTTAAAAATGAAAAATTAATTCAAGAACGTCGACAACTTTCAAATTTAATTGATGAATGTGTTTTATTTGAAAGAGAAATGTTAGAAAATTTTGGTTATTTGGAAGAATCTGAAATTCATGTAATTTCGACACTCTGTAATTTTGACAAAGTTTTGGAAGCTTGGATAAGATTGGAAAGGGATACACTTTCTGCTGGGGTAGATGCTATTTTGGCTGATAATAATGCTTATGAACCTAGATATAAGGAAGCGGCTGATGTTGATCCGGTTTATTTTTTAATTTTTTTATTTTAAAATTGTTTCTCCCAAAGGGGTTCGAACCTTCGACCCCCTTTTATTGAATTCTAAGCATTATCCCACTACACCACAATGGCAAATTTTGGGGTGATTGGGGTGGTAAATTTTTATGTTGACATCAGCTCTATTTTACTCTAACAATAAGTATTCAGAAAATTTTTTAATACGTTATCATCCCCTAAACCGGGGATATTTGAGAATCAATCACATTTATTCTCAAGTTTACCCTTGTTCAATTTTTTACCTGATTCGATATCCGAAACACTGAATTTTTTCTCAACCCAAGACCCGATCCGAAGAAAATTTTGAACACTCCAAAACTAAACATTTACATTTTTGTCAACCTGACTCACCCCTGTCATTATTGCTTTTTTTAATAGGAAACGTCGTTATAACCTCCACCCCTCGGCCTAAATTTTCGAATTCCTCCATTCTTTCCTGTTTCTAATTAAAATAATAAAAAAAATTTTTTTCAGTATTTGGTTCCCAACTTTGCCGATTCTTTTGTAATATTAATGCAATCAATGTCAGAACGTTATCGTTCAATTCCTGATATGAAAATTCAATGTCGTTTTCTTAAATTACAACTTTTAATAGTTGATGAATTTAGAAGTAGAATTGTACGAATTGGACAGGCAAATAATCACAATTGTTTTTGTACACCTTTTCCACAACTTTTAAATGCTTTATGGTTTTTTTGAATTTTTTTATTTTAAAGAAAAAACTTTTTTTCTCTTAAAGGTATTTAACTTTACTTCTTGATGATTGGAGTGATTCACCTGAATTTGTCCGTCTTCAATTTTTCTTACAACAACACCAACAAACTAATGGTTTTTTTTTAAAATTGATTCTGTTTAAATTTTGAAAAAATTAAAAAAACCTAATGTTAAAATACCCTCTCATTAATAGATGACTCTCTATTTAGAATACTTTTTCTAAAATTTGGATAATCATAGCTTAGACGAGCTTTTTTTCAAGCGATATCCACCAGAATTTACTTACACTTCATTATAAGATGAATTTTCAGTTCGGACCACGAGACAAGACCAAAAATGATATTCGACTACATATGTACATTTTTATTTTTTTTTTAAAGATCCCCATCAGCAACAACAAACTTCTTCTTCCACCATCTCTTCATCCTCCCAAAATTCAACAAATTTAATAAATTCATTAGCTAGAGGAACTTTTGATGAAAATGCTTCATTATATCGACATGTTTGGCGTTTATGGGTTAGAAATATTTGTGAACAATTTTCTGAATTAATTAGCAAAAAATTAACATTAAAATATTCAAATGAAAAATGGTATGATTGGGAAGGGCCTCCAAAACCTTCAGAAATTACACCTTCTTTTGAACCTTTTTTACGCAAAGTTAAAGAATTGTTGGAATGGTTAAGCTCAAATATTTCGTCAGATTCTGTTTTGACTTTTCAACATTTAACAAATCATGAAATTTGGACAGCTTTGGATTTGTGTGTTATTTCACAGACTGCTTTTAAGTAAGTTTTGGTTTCTTTAGGGTGGTTGATGATCGGTTAATTTTCGCCTGTGGCTGCCTAAATGGAGAATTTTAAGAGCAAATTGAACAGCTACAGGCAAAAATTAACAGGTCACCAACATCCCTGGTTTATTTATAAAATTTTTTTATTATTGTTTGGAGGGGGGGGGTATTTCCTGTTGTGAAACATGTCATTGATGTATAAAAATTCTAGAACGTGTATTCTAGTTGGGAAAATATTAAAAATAGGATCAAGTCCAAAGTCAACATGTAATATATTGAAAATCCTAGCTTCTCTTTTTTCTCTAGCCTTGTGCCCTCATTTTACTGGAAACCTCTGAATTAGGATTATATTTCCAAAAATGAGAATTCTGTATTTAAATTAACAACAGAAATCCTAAAGGTCCAAATCCTAGTCTATTTTTTATATTTTACTTTTTTCCTTTACTCAGTTATCGTGGAGCAGCCCAAATATTGTATGATACAACAAATGCTTTAATTCCCCTATTAAATCAATGTTATGGAAAGATGCGTGGTGCTGGTGTTTTTGATGTTTTTAATGAAGTAGTAGTTTTCTTAAAAAATTTTTCAAACTCCTCTAAATTTTTAAGAAATGTATTTCTGTTCTTTCCACACTTCGTCTACTTTCCTTACCTCCCCCAACAGCTATATTACTCAAAGATGAAATTAAAAATATTCCGGAACAACAATTAGATTCAAAATTGGAACAATTTGATATTATTGGAATTAATAAAGCTAAAGTTTTACAAATTTTTGAACAAAGATGTGATCTGGTAGCTATTGAAAAATTAATTAGTTGAGGAAATTTTTTGTTGTTTATATTTTGTTTTGGACTGGGATTTTTTTCAATAAAGAAAATTTTTTGACTTGCAAAATTATAGAATTAACATTAAAAAATGTTCACGAAATACAACAAAAAAAAACAGTCACACAAGTGCCAAAAAGATTTATAAATTCTAAAATATTATCCAAAAGAGAATAAATTCATATGACAGCAAACTTAGACAACAAAGTTTAATAGAAATGAGAATAGAGCTAATTGAATAGGAAAATATTGTATAAATTTTATTTTTTCAAGTATTAAGTGAAATTATTAATTTATAGATTTAACACATTGTTTTTAATTACTAAAAAATATTTAATTATTATTTTTCAATTCTTCTAATTTCTTTCTCAATTTATTACTCACTTGCGACCAATGAATCGGTCCTCTTGGAGCCGTGTTGTTTATAATGGGTAGATTAACACAAAAAAGTATAGTAGAACTTGGTGAATATGTTTCTACTAAATTATGTATAAATGAATTTAGGTAAATTGTTTAGATACTAGTTTATTCGCAAAAATGCGCCAAAGGATGGGTACACCCCAACGTACCGCGAGCCCAACGTACCGCCGCCCAATGTACCGCAGCCCAACGTACCGCAAATCAATACATGAATAATAGTTTTTCCAAAAACAACTACAACAAAAATATTTGTTATATTGATGGGGAGAGTTGACCTAATGACTTGGGAAACTTGTTCCGACAACGGGGGATTTTTCAAACAAATATTAAAGTGTTTCAGCAACGGGGAGGTTACTCCAAGAACGGGGGCAGTTGGTCCGTTAACGAGGGAAGTTATCCTGTCAATGAGGGAAGTTGTTCCAAGAACGGTGAAAGTTGTTCTGCCAACGGGTGAAGTTGTTCCGTCAATAACGGGGGATTAGTTCAACAACTAAGGAAGTATTCCAAAAAAAAAAATTTTGTTCGGCGGTACGTTGGGCTGCGGTACATTGGGCGGCGGTACGTTGGGCTCGCGGTACGTTGGGTCTGCGGTACATTGGCCTGCTCCCCCAAAGGATCTTGTGAATTGAAAATCGTTAGGAAAGGGAGTGGCTCATTTTTGCGGTAAAATTTTATAAAATTTAAAAGTTTAAGATTTAGCCTTCCTTCTTAAATAATTATTTAAATCTAATTTAAACTTACTTATAAATACGTATTCAGTATGCGGCAACAAACACAAAACAGTCGGGTCGAGAGGGTTTATCGTTAAAACATTTGGTATTGAATCTAATAAGTTTTTGTAGACAGTATGCCAAGTTACCTCCACGTATTTCTCAGCAAGGGTGAACATTGGATTCTCCGTATATCCCCTGCCCACTAAATTAAGATATTATGAGTTTAGAAAAAAGAAGGAAAATCCAAGATCTAAAAATATTCCATAGTCATATCAAAGGCTATAGCCTTATTTCTGTAAATAATCCATATTTACTTATACCATCTAAAACGAGAGGGGATATCACGAAATTAACTCATAAATCATGTTCATCCTTAATTAGGCATAATTCTTTTTTTATTAGAAATGTAAGGGCTTATAATAAATTGCCAGAAAACATTAAAAAACTAGATATTAAAAATTTTAACAGAACTATCTCATTAATAGACTTTTAGAACAAAGTTCGAATTTACAGACAATGCTGCCTCACATTATAATCGTTTGTTGCGTTTTGTACTTTTATTTTATTGTTTTATGATTTTCATTTTATTTGTATTCATCATTTTATTTGTATTTTCTTGACAGCACCGTAATAGGTGTAAATAAATAAAAAAAAAATCTTCATCATTTTTAAATTTTAATATTTAAAAAAAAGGACCAATATGTATAAATTATATTAAAGAATAGCAAATAATAAATATAAATTTTCTGTTAAAAATGTGTCACAAAATGTCACAAAAATATTAACATTTTTTGAAATTTTATTAAATGTTATTAATTTATGATTAATTTTTATTTAATATTCCCTCTTCCAAGCAGATGTTATTATTCAATACCTACATATTCAATATCCCAATCAGAAATTTTACTGTTTGTTAAAAAATTATAAAAACGTCCAAGTTCTTTCTGTTTTTGTAGATTTAGTTTTCCTAACACCCTTATGTGAAATTTGATTAGAATTTGAGCTGCTTTAACTTTTTTATGCCTGGCCCAATTCAGATAAATCTTATATCATTCGAAAGCCCTCGATAAGAAGAATCTTTTTCAATTTAATGGATCAAGTCTTCACTCGTTAAAATGTTATAACCCTCTTAATTTGCAAAACACCAAATAACTAGACTTATCGTGTTATAGCTTTTTAATGAGTGATCATACTTGATCTATCGTATAAAATAAGGTACCGCTTATCGAGTGGTACAAGATTTATTTGAATTGGGTCAGACATCAAAAAGTTAAGGCTGATCAAATTCGGATGGCACTGAGTTTGTATAACCGATAAGTACCAAAATTTCAGATTAATTGGGCAGCCAGAATCTTTAAAATCTTAAAAATAAGTGTTTTATTTATTACCAAACTTTAGTAATATCTACTTTAGTTAGTATTCCAATCACTATATTTATGTTCAATTTCTGAAAATACCAAACAAAAAATAATTAATCATAAATTTTAATATCTTGTGACAAATTTCCAACAAAATTTTTTATTTAATTGTCCCACTCTTTTTTTTTTAAACTTTTTTTAAAATTTTAACCAGAAAAAGGCTCTTTTTTTACCTTTTTATTTTTAATTCTGCCCGTTAATATGTATGAATAAAAATATTCAAAACTTTTAAATTATTTCTTAAATTAATTTTGTTTTTAAAGTTGATTTTTAGGTCGAGGTCAGAAAATAGACAAGCATATTATTTGAATATTCATTCATTAAAATGAGCATATTCCGATAATAATTTTAGATTATTATTTTCAGCTAGATTTATTGCTCTGTATACGTTGCAAGTAGACGGCAGAGGTGGGTCGGAATTCCGATTTCCGGCGTTTTTTTCCTTCCGATTTCCGAAAAAAAACTTTGATTTCCGATTTCCAAGTTCCGGCTTTTGAGCCATTTCCGATTTCCGGCAGTTCCGATTTCCGGCAGTTCCGATTTCCGACACCTCTGACTGTTCCGACCCACCTCTGGTAAACGGGTATACTGCTGAAATTTTGTTTCATTTTGTTTTACTCATTTCGTCTTTATTTCGAGTAGCCTTGATGAGGAGGTCATTTTCTCCCCATTTACCTCAAAATTATAGCTGTTTGTCTCATTTTTACCCACTCTCCCCTCAAATAACTACTCCATTCATGAATTACCACCATAAGCCAGAAAACAAAAAAAGAGTTAAGCTAATTATATTAAGGAGGGGTAATTAATAAGGAGCGAGTAAAATTTTAAAGGAGGGTAATTATTTTAGCATATATGTACGATAAATAATTTCAGCATTAGATTACAAAATTTTGCGACATATTAAAATAAATAATGAATACTATTTTGTTTATTGTTTTGTTTACAACAATTTTGGAGAATTTTTATGTTCGCCCATCATCATTTGATTATGCGAATTTAACTCGTGCTCTTGATAATCCTGCAAAAAAATGCATGGCTCATCATTTTTGGTAAAATTTAATTTTATTTGATTAAAATCCAAATAATTTTAGTGCTAGCGATGCTGACTGTTTTGGTGGTAGTTAATGTTTATTTATTTTTTGAATGATGGAAGGGGGTTTTTCATGTGACTACTTATCAAACTCCCCGGCTTATAAGGATTAGTAGTAACTAGAAACGGGTTGGAAGTGTCGTACGAGAATTAAGATCATAAAAAATATTGATAACCGAGATTTTCGATCGAGATTCATATCAGGGATAAGCGAAATAAACTTTTTTATCATATTTCGGAGTGAAACGAAATGAACCTGGGACTATATCATACCCAAATGAATCCTAACGTTTGGACTAAACTAACCCAGAGAAAATTTAATTAAAATCCTACAAAATTTCCTAAAAATTGTTAAAATTTTACAAAAATTTCCGGGGGGTGTATTTTTATTTCGTTTCGTCCAAAAATTTATTTTACTTCGCTCCGAATGGTAAATTTCTCTTTCGTTCCGAAACGAAAGAGAAAAAGGGCACGAAAGAGCAAAACGAAATTTCGCCCACCCCTGATTCGTATCGGCCCGATCTCCACTATATACGTTAGTCAAATCGATTTAAAATACTTAAGAGAAAAAATTTTAGGTAGGTGTCATGGACTGCATGTAGGCCGTTGCTTGTGCCAATGTTTCAAAATGAAAAAATGCTCGACGGACTTGCATTGTGGTCTTTTAAAAAACGCTTGCGATAAAGAAACAGGGCGCTGCAAGTGCGAAAATGGTAATTTTTAATAATTCATAAAAGGGTAAAAATGACAAATGTTGACATATCCAGGCTGAATTAAAAGATTTTTAAAAATATCAATTGGTCTTAACCACACTCCTCAGAACTGAATTGCGTAAATGTAATAAAAAAAGATGGTATATATTAGGAAGACGCTATATTGAGATTTGATGCGTTTTAGATAGCACTCTCCCCCAAGTTTGAATATCTCTGTTATTCATTCCTTCTCATGCCTATGGTATCCTCAAGCAATAACTAATTGACATATGAAAAATAGATGTTATTGCTTGACCAAATATAACCAAAATAAAATAACCGATATTTAGACTAGGCGAGAGGGGGGGGGGGGGAAGGCTATCCAAAAAGTACCAGACTGTATAATTAGGCCGTTTGTTTCCCAAAATAGTAGGAGTACAATTGAGTTAAAAAAAATTTTTTGGTATTCATTTAATTTAAAAACATTTCTAATAAAGTTGAGCGTTAAAAAAGGATATGGCATTTATAAAATATATAGTAGATCCGACAAGGAATTTTGAAAACCTTGTATTTGAAAACTTTTATTTTTTTAATTTTACAGCTTACAAAATGCTGGGATTCTCTTCAATTAAAGAAGCCTATTCAAAATTTTGCTTTAAGAAAAGCTGTACGAAGTTCAACGAGAATGTTGAGTGCCATGGAATGGCTTGCGGCGCCGGGGAGTGTAGGTGCCGATAAAGAGGAAAGTTTTTAGTAAACGGAAGTTGAATTTAAAAAAATAAAAAATATTCGAATTATATTTTTTGTTAAAATGTGAATAAAATGAATTTTTGTTTCCATTTTGGTTGTAAATCTAAAAAGAATTTAATTTATTTAACTAGCAAATTTATAAAATATATAGGAGTTCTGACAAGGAATTTTGAAACCTTTGTGTGTTTATTTTAATTTTTTTTTCTCCAGTTTCCCTTTATTTATGATTTTATATAAATCAAAACAAGGGTTTAAATTCGCTTTGGACCTCATGGATAATCTTAATTAAAAAAGCGTTTCCATTTGGTTAGTCATTGAGAGAGGAGGGGGGGGGGGGGGAGGGGAGGGTGTCCAACACCCTCTATTTAATATAGTCCTCATTATATTAAATAAAAATTTTTTTTTCAACCTTTAAAGGATTTATCTTATAAAGTTCTCTATTGCACAAAATATCAACTCATTTTTAGACAAGGCAAAACTACATTATTTATAAAAAAAAACTCTCTTAAATCATTGCAATTGTCCTCTTTTCTTTAAACAAACTTTTCCCTTTTCTTCCCAAAAGTTGTAAACCTCTTTTAAATGGATTTGATGATGGATTAAGCAATCCACGCAGATTAAATATATGTTGTGCTGAATTTGCTTGGTATATTTTGACGTGGACATTGCGTGCTTGAATTATATCTCCAGCTTTTAAAGCTTTGGCCTGTTCGGCAAATTCATCTGCAAAAAAAAATTTTTTTTAAATTTTTTATGAAAAAATATTTTAATTTAGAATAAAGATTAACCCCAATTATCATAAAAAATGTGTTCCCGCTACCTGGATTCGAACCCTAGACCCTTTGGAAACTACTCGACTGGTGAACCCAAAATTTTCCAACTACACCAAAAAAAATGATTTGGAGTTGTTTTGGCACGTGGACGTTTTGGCGCACAAAGGGAGGGACAATATTGCCAAGTTTTAATTTTCTAGATAATCGATTTAATATTTTCGAGCTTGCGACAAAACTGTCTTTCGCTAAACGTCTCAAACCCAAAACATCAACCCAATCACACTTTTTCGGCGCAAAATTTAATCGGCGCCAAATTTTGGGTGTCCAAATTTTCTTCTAATAATTAAAAAAAACCCCTCTACCTACCAAAACAACTAAATACTTGAACATATTCTCTCATATTTTCATAATTAAGATTTCCATCAAATAAATCATCCAAAACGTGATAAGTTGGTTCCGTCAACAAAAAAGGTTTTGTAGGCCTAAAAATTTAATTTTTTTTTTAAATTAAAAATTATTTTTCTTTACGATGCCAATTTTGTCCCATCACAAACATACAAATAAACAGGACATCCATTTTTTATGTCTTCTTTAGAAGGGGAAGTTATTGAAAATACCTTGAGAAAATTTAAAAAATTTTGAAGAAGAAATTTACAAAAAAATTTTTGAAATTTTTTTGACCTTACGTTTTTTCCTAGTTCATGCATCTAGTTACAATCTTGGGGGTTTTAATGTCCAAAATTCAAAAAATTTTCGCCTGCGGCGTTGAAAAAAATAAAAATATGATTCAAAGAAATTTGCGTTAGGACTTAAAAAAACTTTAGAAAACGTTAAAAACCCCAAACTCAATTTTGAAAATTAATAAAATCCAATTTTAAAAAATTATGGGATTCATAAATTTGACAACCCCCAAGCTTAAACCCCAAAAATTTTCCAAAAAAACCTCTCACCAAACAATTCAACTCAAAATATTGCCCAAAATCGCGATTGTGAAAGTCCAATTCAGCAAAAGTAAAAAGACGTCCTTTGCGCCATTTATTTAAATATTTGGACAAATCTTGCATAAATAAATCATCCAAATAAATATTTTGTTTTTGAATTGGTTGAGGAGGATTTGAAGAAATAATTAATTGAGTATTTGTTGTTGATTCGTTTTGAAGGATATTTTGGGTAGAAGTTGTTGTTGAGTCTAAAATTGATTTTTAAATTTTTTGGGAGCCATGTCCGTAACCAGAAGAATGAATCCAAAAATTGGGGGAATTTCTTGGGGTATATTTTTCACACAAAAAATTTTTCTGGTTACTGAGTAGATCTGGAAGGTAGGACTGGTCAACTAGAAAAATTCAGATTAGGGTTGAGCGAGTCGGGCTTTCAAAATGGATCGAATTTCGGTGCTAAAGAAAGTAAAGGGGTTTTGGTAATAGTGTCGTTTCCCAGCCCCATTTTTTTCTCCCAATTTTCTTTTCCCCTTTCTTTCATCAAATTTGCCTTTCCATATTTTGCCTAAAAACAATCAAAAAGATTAATTTTTATTCATTTCTTTCACAAGGATCTTTCTTAACACATTGTTGTTCGACCCCCACATTTGTAGCAAGTTCTCTTTCCATGAAGAAGTCCAAGCTTCTCAAGACATGTATCGAAATCATTATCACTCAAACGTAATTTTTCATATAAATCAATAGGTTTGAAATTCTTTAGTTCTTCCATTTTTATTAATTGGAAAATGATTCTTTTCATTACTCTAATACTTTTTCTTTTCATTACTCTAATACTTTTTTAAATATCACAAATTAATCTTTTTGATTGTTTTTAGGCAAAATATGGAAAGGCAAATTTGATGAAATAAAGGGGAAATTTTGACCATTCCGTACAAACATCGGGTAGAAAATTGGGAGGAAAAAATGGGGCTGGGAAACGACACTATTACCGGGGTTTTGAATACCCCGACCCATCCCTATTCCAGAAATTAAAAATTTAAAAAAAACACAGGGGTCGTTTTGGGTAATTCTTCGGTTTACCCCCCCCTCCTTTTTCTGACCATTTTTTCATTTTTCCTTCCCTTTTTTTCTTCTCCCTTTTCTTCCCCTTTTTCCTAATTTTTCATGAGGCAAAGTATACTAAAAAGACCCTCGTTCTTTTCGACAATTTTTTGTTGTGCAACGCCATGTTCCATATCGTTCATTTTTGCCTTTATGTATAGTTGTTCTGCCACCACATGCTTCACACGTTCTTTTCCCATGAAGAAGTCCAAGTTCTTCGAGCCAAGCAACGAAATCTTTATCGTCCAATTGCAATTTTATACCCAAATCGATCATATTAAACTTTTTTAGTTGCTCCATTTTTGTTAAAGGATGATGAAAATGATTTTTACCCGAAATTTCTCAGTTTTATACATACATATTTAATCCTTTTTAGTATACTTTGCCTCATGAAAAATTAGGAAAAAGGGGAAGAAAAGGGAGAAGAAAAAAAGGGAAGGAAAAATGAAAAAATGGTCAGAAAAAGGAGGGGGGGGGGGGGTAAACCGAAGAATTACCTCGTTTTGTCGTCCCAAAGAAAATTTTTTACACATTTCCTCAATCGCGCTTTTTAATATTTTTGGTAGGGATTTTTTAATCTTTGTGTTTCAACAAAACTCCAAACAATCTATACGAGTTCTTTCAAAAAAAGTCAACCCAAAACCCCCAAAAACTAAGCAAAACCTTTCTCAGATTCCTTCGTCTGCACTGGAGATGTATTTAATCTGGAGGAATCCGCAGTCAATGAATCCGGATTTGAAAAACTAATACACTCATCAAAACTATTATCAAAGTCACAATCATTAGTTGAACCTTCATGTTGAACCTTTTTGGTTGAAATTTGTTGAGAATTAACATTTTGTTGGGAGGAACTATTTTCTTTGTTTTGAGCTTGTTTCTAAAACGAGAAAATTTTAAGAAATTTTTTTAATAATTTCCTTTATAAAAATTCTTGTTCTAAAAGAAACCCCAAAAATATTAAATAAGCTTTTTGAACACAAGTAAATACCTATGCGTTAGCAAAGCTGTAGTTTTGTAAAAGTTTTGCCTACTTTTGTTGACAGCTTTGCTAACACATAGGTATTGATCCGCGTTCAAAAAGCTCGTTTGAAAATTTTTGTGTTTAAGAGTAAAACACTAAAAATATTTAAAAAACCTGTTTTTTCCTTTCAATTTTTTCAAAAGATTTTTCAACCTCAACAAATGACTCATCAAGTAAATTCTCTTTATTACTATTTAAATTGTCTCCATTTTGTTCCCTTAACAATTCAGCCCCAATTTTGAGAAGGTTAGAAAGTTGTTCAATTATTTTTTGTTGTTGTTCGAGTATTGTTTGGGCATATTTTGGAATATCCTCTCCATCAATTTGTTGAGTAATATTTATAACATTTTGAAAATCTATCATTTCAAGTGAATCAATAAATTGTTGTCTTTTGGAATTAAATGAATTTTGTTTTGGTGGGTTAAGTGAGGAATGTGGACGCTTACTCATGTCTAAAAAAGAAATTAGAAAAAGGAAAAATAAGTAGAGTTATTCAAACGGTGACTGATCATTTCGTCAATGATGAGTTCGACAATGATTAGTCCGTCAAAATCACTGAAACGGCGGGACTGAAATGGCGGGACTGAAACGGCGGGACTGAAATGGCGGGACTGAAACGGCGGGACTGAAATGGCAGGACTGAAATGGCGGGACTGAAACGGCGGGACTGAAACGGCGGGACTGATGTGTCCCCTACCGTTTTAAAAATGTACAACAACGTTGGTTTGTCAACAGTTCGTGGTTCTGGCACAAATGATTATGTCCAATCAAATGTTGCTAATCTTAGCTTTTCACGGGTATTTTTTAGTTATTTTTTTCTTCAAAATTCTCTCTATTTTCTTTTAGAATAAAATCGTTTACAATGCTGAAGAAGACATTGCTCGTGCCGAAGCAGAAGTAAATAAAGCACCAAACTTGGAGTTGTTGGATCATGAATATAAACGGTTAATTGAAGTTAAATGTGTGGAATTTGAAGACTTGATGGTAGGAAAGGTTTGAAGTTTTGTTAACAGTTTGGAATTCACCCCTTTTTCCCGTTTCCCTGACCATTTTGGGCTTTTTTCGGGATATTCTAAAGATTTTGGGATCTACGGCCACTAGGTCTTGGATAGTCTTATTGAAGGTGTCACAGCAATCCCTACATGTCCGTCTCGATATTTCTCCTTACCGTTTGGTCAAGATTGCTAGTTTTTTTTTAATTTTTTTGCCGAATAAATATTCATAAAAAACTTTTTTAGACTTAAGAAAGCAAGTACAACAATACTCAAAGAAGCAAATATTACTCAAGATAAAGCTGCAATTGAAAAGGAAATGAAAAATCTATGATGGAAAAGCTTTGGAAAAAATCAAGGAAGAGCGTGAACAGAAGAAGGAAATTAAAAAGATGAAGCGGGCAATGCGTAAAAAGAAAAAAAGATGAAATCGACGATCTTCTACATCTGATTCAGATTCCTCAGGTTTTTTTGAATATCTTTTCGTGTATTTATTGTCTTTTTTTAGACTCGTCTTCAACAGATTCTTCCTCCTCGGGTGACTTGGACACAATCTTCACTATCAGACTCTTCATCAACTTCAACAACAACTCATGGTAATTCTTCGATTGTCGCCCCCCCCCCTTTTATGTTTCCCTGACCATTTTGAGCTTTTTTGCTTGACATATAATTTATTATCATTCGAAAGAGCTATCCGAGCTGGGTAGATTGATACTATAGTCGGTTAGATTTGGCGACGTTGAAAAAAATTACGAAGTTAAATCCTCGATGGACATGCTTTTTGTGATTTTGAAAGGGATTAAAACAGATGCTCATAACTATGTTGATTTAAGTCAGATTTCGATGATTCTAGTGCCATTCGACTCAGCTCGAATAGCTCTTTCGAATGTATATAAAAATTCATAGAAATTTCATAGGAACTGGAAAAAATAGAACAAAGAAAGGGGGGGGGCGACAACCGAAGAATTACCCAACTCATCAACATCTTCAACATCAACTCAAGTCCCCCTGCCTCGTGCAGGGGGCAACTCAAGTCCCCCTGCCTCGTGCAGGGGGCAACTCAAGTCCCCCTGCCTCGTGCAGGGGGCAACTCAAGTCCCCCTGCCTCGTGCAGGGGGCAACTCAAGTCCCCCTGCCTCGTGCAGGGGGCAACTCAAGTCCCCCTGCCTCGTGCAGGGGGCAACTCAAGTCCCCCTGCCTCGTGCAGGGGGCAACTCAAGTCCCCCTGCCTCGTGCAGGGGGCAACTCAAGTCCCCCTGCCTCGTGCAGGGGGCAACTCAAGTCCCCCTGCCTCGTGCAGGGGGCAACTCAAGTCCCCCTGCCTCGTGCAGGGGGCAACTCAAGTCCCCCTGCCTCGTGCAGGGGGCAACTCAAGTCCCCCTGCCTCGTGCAGGGGGCAACTCAAGTCCCCCTGCCTCGTGCAGGGGGCAACTCAAGTCCCCCTGCCTCGTGCAGGGGGCAACTCAAGTCCCCCTGCCTCGTGCAGGGGGCAACTCAAGTCCCCCTGCCTCGTGCAGGGGGCAACTCAAGTCCCCCTGCCTCGTGCAGGGGGCAACTCAAGTCCCCCTGCCTCGTGCAGGGGGCAACTCAAGTCCCCCTGCCTCGTGCAGGGGGCAACTCAAGTCCCCCTGCCTCGTGCAGGGGGCAACTCAAGTCCCCCTGCCTCGTGCAGGGGGCAACTCAAGTCCCCCTGCCTCGTGCAGGGGGCAACTCAAGTCCCCCTGCCTCGTGCAGGGGGCAACTCAAGTCCCCCTGCCTCGTGCAGGGGGCAACTCAAGTCCCCCTGCCTCGTGCAGGGGGCAACTCAAGTCCCCCTGCCTCGTGCAGGGGGCAACTCAAGTCCCCCTGCCTCGTGCAGGGGGCAACTCAAGTCCCCCTGCCTCGTGCAGGGGGCAACTCAAGTCCCCCTGCCTCGTGCAGGGGGCAACTCAAGTCCCCCTGCCTCGTGCAGGGGGCAACTCAAGTCCCCCTGCCTCGTGCAGGGGGCAACTCAAGTCCCCCTGCCTCGTGCAGGGGGCAACTCAAGTCCCCCTGCCTCGTGCAGGGGGCAACTCAAGTCCCCCTGCCTCGTGCAGGGGGCAACTCAAGTCCCCCTGCCTCGTGCAGGGGGCAACTCAAGTCCCCCTGCCTCGTGCAGGGGGCAACTCAAGTCCCCCTGCCTCGTGCAGGGGGCAACTCAAGTCCCCCTGCCTCGTGCAGGGGGCAACTCAAGTCCCCCTGCCTCGTGCAGGGGGCAACTCAAGTCCCCCTGCCTCGTGCAGGGGGCAACTCAAGTCCCCCTGCCTCGTGCAGGGGGCAACTCAAGTCCCCCTGCCTCGTGCAGGGGGCAACTCAAGTCCCCCTGCCTCGTGCAGGGGGCAACTCAAGTCCCCCTGCCTCGTGCAGGGGGCAACTCAAGTCCCCCTGCCTCGTGCAGGGGGCAACTCAAGTCCCCCTGCCTCGTGCAGGGGGCAACTCAAGTCCCCCTGCCTCGTGCAGGGGGCAACTCAAGTCCCCCTGCCTCGTGCAGGGGGCAACTCAAGTCCCCCTGCCTCGTGCAGGGGGCAACTCAAGTCCCCCTGCCTCGTGCAGGGGGCAACTCAAGTCCCCCTGCCTCGTGCAGGGGGCAACTCAAGTCCCCCTGCCTCGTGCAGGGGGCAACTCAAGTCCCCCTGCCTCGTGCAGGGGGCAACTCAAGTCCCCCTGCCTCGTGCAGGGGGCAACTCAAGTCCCCCTGCCTCGTGCAGGGGGCAACTCAAGTCCCCCTGCCTCGTGCAGGGGGCAACTCAAGTCCCCCTGCCTCGTGCAGGGGGCAACTCAAGTCCCCCTGCCTCGTGCAGGGGGCAACTCAAGTCCCCCTGCCTCGTGCAGGGGGCAACTCAAGGCCCGCGGCCTCGTGCAGGGGGCAACTCAAGTCCCCCTGCCTCGTGCAGGGGGCAACTCAAGTCCCCCTGCCTCGTGCAGGGGGCAACTCAAGTCCCCCTGCCTCGTGCAGGGGGCAACTCAAGTCCCCCTGCCTCGTGCAGGGGGCAACTCAAGTCCCCCTGCCTCGTGCAGGGGGCAACTCAAGTCCCCCTGCCTCGTGCAGGGGGCAACTCAAGTCCCCCTGCCTCGTGCAGGGGGCAACTCAAGTCCCCCTGCCTCGTGCAGGGGGCAACTCAAGTCCCCCTGCCTCGTGCAGGGGGCAACTCAAGTCCCCCTGCCTCGTGCAGGGGGCAACTCACGTCCCCCTGCCTCGTGCAGGGGGCATCTCAAGTCCCCCTGCCTCGTGCAGGGGGCAACTCAAGTCCCCCTGCCTCGTGCAGGGGGCAACTCAAGTCCCCCTGCCTCGTGCAGGGGGCAACTCAAGTCCCCCTGCCTCGTGCAGGGGGCAACTCAAGTCCCCCTGCCTCGTGCAGGGGGCAACTCAAGTCCCCCTGCCTCGTGCAGGGGGCAACTCAAGTCCCCCTGCCTCGTGCAGGGGGCAACTCAAGTCCCCCTGCCTCGTGCAGGGGGCAACTCAAGTCCCCCTGCCTCGTGCAGGGGGCAACTCAAGTCCCCCTGCCTCGTGCAGGGGGCAACTCAAGTCCCCCTGCCTCGTGCAGGGGGCAACTCAAGTCCCCCTGCCTCGTGCAGGGGGCAACTCAAGTCCCCCTGCCTCGTGCAGGGGGCAACTCAAGTCCCCCTGCCTCGTGCAGGGGGCAACTCAAGTCCCCCTGCCTCGTGCAGGGGGCAACTCAAGTCCCCCTGCCTCGTGCAGGGGGCAACTCAAGTCCCCCTGCCTCGTGCAGGGGGCAACTCAAGTCCCCCTGCCTCGTGCAGGGGGCAACTCAAGTCCCCCTGCCTCGTGCAGGGGGCAACTCAAGTCCCCCTGCCTCGTGCAGGGGGCAACTCAAGTCCCCCTGCCTCGTGCAGGGGGCAACTCAAGTCCCCCTGCCTCGTGCAGGGGGCAACTCAAGTCCCCCTGCCTCGTGCAGGGGGCAACTCAAGTCCCCCTGCCTCGTGCAGGGGGCAACTCAAGTCCCCCTGCCTCGTGCAGGGGGCAACTCAAGTCCCCCTGCCTCGTGCAGGGGGCAACTCAAGTCCCCCTGCCTCGTGCAGGGGGCAACTCAAGTCCCCCTGCCTCGTGCAGGGGGCAACTCAAGTCCCCCTGCCTCGTGCAGGGGGCAACTCAAGTCCCCCTGCCTCGTGCAGGGGGCAACTCAAGTCCCCCTGCCTCGTGCAGGGGGCAACTCAAGTCCCCCTGCCTCGTGCAGGGGGCAACTCAAGTCCCCCTGCCTCGTGCAGGGGGCAACTCAAGTCCCCCTGCCTCGTGCAGGGGGCAACTCAAGTCCCCCTGCCTCGTGCAGGGGGCAACTCAAGTCCCCCTGCCTCGTGCAGGGGGCAACTCAAGTCCCCCTGCCTCGTGCAGGGGGCAACTCAAGTCCCCCTGCCTCGTGCAGGGGGCAACTCAAGTCCCCCTGCCTCGTGCAGGGGGCAACTCAAGTCCCCCTGCCTCGTGCAGGGGGCAACTCAAGTCCCCCTGCCTCGTGCAGGGGGCAACTCAAGTCCCCCTGCCTCGTGCAGGGGGCAACTCAAGTCCCCCTGCCTCGTGCAGGGGGCAACTCAAGTCCCCCTGCCTCGTGCAGGGGGCAACTCAAGTCCCCCTGCCTCGTGCAGGGGGCAACTCAAGTCCCCCTGCCTCGTGCAGGGGGCAACTCAAGTCCCCCTGCCTCGTGCAGGGGGCAACTCAAGTCCCCCTGCCTCGTGCAGGGGGCAACTCAAGTCCCCCTGCCTCGTGCAGGGGGCAACTCAAGTCCCCCTGCCTCGTGCAGGGGGCAACTCAAGTCCCCCTGCCTCGTGCAGGGGGCAACTCACGTCCCCCTGCCTCGTGCAGGGGGCAACTCAAGTCCCCCTGCCTCGTGCAGGGGGCAACTCAAGTCCCCCTGCCTCGTGCAGGGGGCAACTCAAGTCCCCCTGCCTCGTGCAGGGGGCAACTCAAGTCCCCCTGCCTCGTGCAGGGGGCAACTCAAGTCCCCCTGCCTCGTGCAGGGGGCAACTCAAGTCCCCCTGCCTCGTGCAGGGGGCAACTCAAGTCCCCCTGCCTCGTGCAGGGGGCAACTCAAGTCCCCCTGCCTCGTGCAGGGGGCAACTCAAGTCCCCCTGCCTCGTGCAGGGGGCAACTCAAGTCCCCCTGCCTCGTGCAGGGGGCAACTCAAGTCCCCCTGCCTCGTGCAGGGGGCAACTCAAGTCCCCCTGCCTCGTGCAGGGGGCAACTCAAGTCCCCCTGCCTCGTGCAGGGGGCAACTCAAGTCCCCCTGCCTCGTGCAGGGGGCAACTCAAGTCCCCCTGCCTCGTGCAGGGGGCAACTCAAGTCCCCCTGCCTCGTGCAGGGGGCAACTCAAGTCCCCCTGCCTCGTGCAGGGGGCAACTCAAGTCCCCCTGCCTCGTGCAGGGGGCCCCTCAAGTCCCCCTGCCTCGTGCAGGGGGCAACTCAAGTCCCCCTGCCTCGTGCAGGGGGCAACTCAAGTCCCCCTGCCTCGTGCAGGGGGCAACTCAAGTCCCCCTGCCTCGTGCAGGGGGCAACTCAAGTCCCCCTGCCTCGTGCAGGGGGCAACTCAAGTCCCCCTGCCTCGTGCAGGGGGCAACTCAAGTCCCCCTGCCTCGTGCAGGGGGCAACTCAAGTCCCCCTGCCTCGTGCAGGGGGCAACTCAAGTCCCCCTGCCTCGTGCAGGGGGCAACTCAAGTCCCCCTGCCTCGTGCAGGGGGCAACTCAAGTCCCCCTGCCTCGTGCAGGGGGCAACTCAAGTCCCCCTGCCTCGTGCAGGGGGCAACTCAAGTCCCCCTGCCTCGTGCAGGGGGCAACTCAAGTCCCCCTGCCTCGTGCAGGGGGCAACTCAAGTCCCCCTGCCTCGTGCAGGGGGCAACTCAAGTCCCCCTGCCTCGTGCAGGGGGCAACTCAAGTCCCCCTGCCTCGTGCAGGGGGCAACTCAAGTCCCCCTGCCTCGTGCAGGGGGCAACTCAAGTCCCCCTGCCTCGTGCAGGGGGCAACTCAAGTCCCCCTGCCTCGTGCAGGGGGCAACTCAAGTCCCCCTGCCTCGTGCAGGGGGCAACTCAAGTCCCCCTGCCTCGTGCAGGGGGCAACTCAAGTCCCCCTGCCTCGTGCAGGGGGCAACTCAAGTCCCCCTGCCTCGTGCAGGGGGCAACTCAAGTCCCCCTGCCTCGTGCAGGGGGCAACTCAAGTCCCCCTGCCTCGTGCAGGGGGCAACTCAAGTCCCCCTGCCTCGTGCAGGGGGCAACTCAAGTCCCCCTGCCTCGTGCAGGGGGCAACTCAAGTCCCCCTGCCTCGTGCAGGGGGCAACTCAAGTCCCCCTGCCTCGTGCAGGGGGCAACTCAAGTCCCCCTGCCTCGTGCAGGGGGCAACTCAAGTCCCCCTGCCTCGTGCAGGGGGCAACTCAAGTCCCCCTGCCTCGTGCAGGGGGCAACTCAAGTCCCCCTGCCTCGTGCAGGGAGCAACTCAAGTCCCCCTGCCTCGTGCAGGGGGCAACTCAAGTCCCCCTGCCTCGTGCAGGGGGCAACTCAAGTCCCCCTGCCTCGTGCAGGGGGCAACTCAAGTCCCCCTGCCTCGTGCAGGGGGCAACTCAAGTCCCCCTGCCTCGTGCAGGGGGCAACTCAAGTCCCCCTGCCTCGTGCAGGGGGCAACTCAAGTCCCCCTGCCTCGTGCAGGGGGCAACTCAAGTCCCCCTGCCTCGTGCAGGGGGCAACTCAAGTCCCCCTGCCTCGTGCAGGGGGCAACTCAAGTCCCCCTGCCTCGTGCAGGGGGCAACTCAAGTCCCCCTGCCTCGTGCAGGGGGCAACTCAAGTCCCCCTGCCTCGTGCAGGGGGCAACTCAAGTCCCCCTGCCTCGTGCAGGGGGCAACTCAAGTCCCCCTGCCTCGTGCAGGGGGCAACTCAAGTCCCCCTGCCTCGTGCAGGGGGCAACTCAAGTCCCCCTGCCTCGTGCAGGGGGCAACTCAAGTCCCCCTGCCTCGTGCAGGGGGCAACTCAAGTCCCCCTGCCTCGTGCAGGGGGCAACTCAAGTCCCCCTGCCTCGTGCAGGGGGCAACTCAAGTCCCCCTGCCTCGTGCAGGGGGCAACTCAAGTCCCCCTGCCTCGTGCAGGGGGCAACTCAAGTTGCTTGTCATGTGCCGGACTTCATCTCACAACTACAACGATGTGGAATTTGAAAAGGTTTAGAATTTTTACTTTGTTTTTTTATTTTTTTAAATTATTTAGTTGATTTTCAATCTCGCAATTTCCGAAGGAACGAAGATGGTGAAATCATCAGAGCATCGTCAACAAAAACGAACTCAAACGGCAATGAATTTTGACATTAGCTGATTAATTATACTGCTTTCGAAATTTCCATGTGCATAAAGAAGCAAATTAAATTCTTTTTATTTTTTTATAATTTAGGAACACAAATATCGTTTTTGTCATCTAATCTCCCGAACACGTTTTACCTCAATATAATGATGGGTGGTCTTTTTTTATTTTTTATCTTTGTGGTCTTTTCAATTCAAAATTAATTTATTATCCTCCAGTTTCCGAAATAATATCCATGTGTTCAGTAAAATACTCCTCAAACCCTTTCCATTTTTATCGTCTAAAATTTACAAGACCCAACCATTTCTTGCCTAATTAATCCTTAACTAATGTCTGATGATCTTTATACGTAAAATTATCAAAATGTTTTTGCTTCTCTCTTCATTCGTTGCATTAGTATGGCATCTAATAATTATAGGTATCGCTTGATTATCATCTGGATTTTCCCGATAGAAATCACCAATCATTTAGGAATTGATCACCCTTCAGATCCTAATGATGTTTCTGACTATAGGCATGAAATTACCGATGATTTGAACAACAACAACCTTAGCCCCACCCCCAGTAATAGTCAAAAATAATATTACCAAGTTGCCTAAGTTTTTCCCCAAAATAAATGAAAATACAAAGTTTTTGCTAATGCAAATTCCTTATCATTGGAATGGGCAATGTGGAGGATTAGCTAATCAGGTCGACGCTATTAATTGAAAACCAAATAGTTGACTTAAAGATGTGGAGATTTGCAGTGCTTTATAACATGGCCAAGTCTGTTTGACGCTTCCCAGGCATCTATAATACAAGTACTTGGACTTGCGACAAGTTGAATAGTCCTAATGAGATTGAGAATACCTTCCCGATTTTATATTCCTCTCTTCGATATATGGTAATCTAGGCATATTTTTAATATTTATCACTTCCGTATAAGCTTCATTGTTTACCCTCTCTCAAATTTACTCCCGCTTTATTAATTACCCCCTCCATTGAGAGGTCGAAACAATAATTACCCAGGGTAATCGGTAATCCTTTTAATAATGAAAGATTTTAATTATTTAATGAATGACTAGAAAAAAGTCTTTATGCTTTCTTACTTTTATCTTCTCCAGAAAAAGAAACAAATTTATATACCCTAAATTCTCTATTATAATACCACTCTATTTTGCAAAATATATTTAATCCAGACCTAATTATCAGACACAATTTAGGTCGAAAAGTTGCGCTTATAACAAGGTCCAGATATGTGAGGATTTTTTCTCATATTTTGGGCTTTTTGATAGGTCGATGAGAATTCTGTTATTATGCGTCATCAATTAGGCAGCTCCCTCACCCAATGATCATCCGAACTTTGAAATGCCACATCTTAACTTAGGGTATTGGGTGTATCTTTATAGTGAAGTCTTAGTGTATTCTCATGTTGCGGAATATTCATTGAATGGAGGATGGAATAGAACTACCGTGGAAATGACCCGGTCCAGACTATCCCACAACCAGAACTCGGTATCTAGCTATTTGGATACGTTAATATTCCTTCTGAAATTACACGAACATACGGAAATTTCACTCTGAATTTAGGTTTTTTAAATTTTTTTCCAGCTAAAGTGTAGAGGTACTTTAATAGAAAATTTAAAAAAGTGAGTTAAATAAAGACAGTCTGTTCGATTCCAATAACTCTGTAAAAGTAATCTTTTCTCTTCAATTCTCTCAAAATTTCATCTTCAATCTATCGTAATATCCTCTCTCAATTATCGCCTCCATCCCTCCTCTCCCTCAATCGCGACGGCCCCGCCCAGCACTGCGTCGTTGACCATTTCCTCCGCTGCCATCATCATCTTCACGTGAACGACGTCTTCCAGTGGGATGATGGCTACTGCCTCCAGCTTCACCGCTGCTTCCAGCTTCTCCCGTTTGTCCACCAACGGTTGTATCAGTTGGATTGTAAGGGATGTAAAGCTAAATATGATAGAGTGGAATTTGATAAAGAATAAATTCAAAAACAACCTCTCGAATTTTTCCTGGGATTCTTAATTCACCAAATTGCTCCAACTGGGTTACTTGAGGGTCATAGCCCAATTCATTATTGGTTACTTGATGAGTTATTTGTTCAATCAATTGTTCACTTATATAATGTTGTTCAAGTCTTCTTTGAAGATCATCGTTATCGCTTTCAAAAACGAGATCAGAATATAAGAGTTTGTATAAATCGTAGGTATTTGGTCGTCTGCCTTGGATTCGATAAGGTTCAAAAGCCTCGAATTCTTCTCTGGTTATTTGCCGTGAACTTCCGGTTACTTAATTTTAATAGTTTAGTTCAAGTTAAAATTATCATCTTGTAAGTCTGGCGAGGTTTTCTGGCCTAGCTAATAAAGCGAAGATGGAAACCAAAAGCCAGAAATGATAAAAACTGGTAGGTATTTGGGGTATGATATCTGTCTTGGTCAGTCAACCAATAAAATGATAGAAGCTGGGCCTGCCATAAAGTCCGTCATTAACGATCAGTCTTTGTCGGATTTGATCAAAGACATCCTATCTATCTAGACTATCATAATCAGTAATGGGTATGACTCTAGGAGTTAGGTAGTTATGGATCTGATTCCGCCCTTATGGATCTGATTGTTGAAATGCCCGAGCTGCCTCAATTGTTGGTTGGTTTACTTTATATTTAATTTATTTAATTACTTTTGTATGTGTCAATAAGCGGTGCGTATTTCTGAAACTTTTCAATTTTGTCTACTTTCTCATATTTTGGGTTACATTGACAATGAACAGGATATGCTCCATTTGTCAACTCCAACTCGTCGCTTCGAAGATCTTTAACCAAAATTCCAATCTCTTAATTTTAAATTTAAAAATCGACAATTTTATAAAGCCTATATTAGAGGTCGGCGAAAAAATGCCTCCGCGGGCATTTTTTCAAAAAAAAAAAATGCCTCTCTATTCTGTTTTTTTACAACTGGTCAGTCATTCATGTGCCTAATTTTGCCTTTTTTGTCCCGCACCGTGTCTAACAATAATCCCGCGCAGACATTTTTCGCCGATCTCTAATCTACATATATCACCCTGTATAGTATTAAAAGCTCTATTTGCCAACATATTATGCAGTTTGTTTGCAGTTATTTCATGTTCATCGAAATAATAAACATATTTAACAATTGATAATTGAACTCTAAAATTTCAGAAAATGAATTAAATTTTGAAGAACAAAATTTTAGAGAAGGACGGAAGAGAGAATGAGGAGAGAGATAAGGGAAACATGTAAAAGCATTACCTATAAGGCTGATTTTCATGTTCATCGAAAGGATCCTCAGCTGCTAGAGTAGGCAAAGCTTCAAAAAGATTGATATATGCATGTGAACTATCTTGGATAAATGACAAAATCAGTCTTCGTACCAAAACAAATAATTTGTAGTAAAGAAATAAATTTCTTTCTTCATGTAAAATGTTAAGCAAAAATCCTTCAAGTTGTGTAAATTGTCTATTACTAAATTGTTAATAAAATTATCTATTAGATTTTAATTTATATTTGATCAGAAACAATTAGTAAATTGACATTTAAGTAAGGTTCTATTAGGTTCGAAACCGAACCTAATAGCTTAGGGTTTTCACGACGGTTCCTTATTTGTCTGTATCAGGGGTGTGTCCGAAGCTAATAAGAAAGACGAATGGCTATCGGTTCGAAAACGGACCTAATAGCTTAGGGGTTTCCATGTTGGTTTTGTCTGTATCAGGGTGTGTCGAATTGTTAATAAAAGTATCTATTAGAGTTGATCAGAAATAAGTAATAAATTGACATTTAAGTAAGGCTATAGGCTCGAAACCGAACCTAATAGCTTAGGGTTTTTGGTTCGTTTCCTTATTTGTCGGCATCAGGCGTGTGTCGAAGCTGATTCTTGAATAAGAAAGACAAATGGCGAAACGGCACACCAAAGGCCTCAATTTAATTTAGGCAAACTTTACCGAATATACTCCAATGAATTAGGAATAATGTCCAAATTTCGGTTAGCACCAAACTCGTTTACAGCTAAATCATAAGCTTCAATAAATTCAATCCCTCCAACAATTTGTCTATAATCCTCGATTCTTTTATTAAGAAAACGAAGTTTTCCGTTTCTTGTCAAACTTGAGTAATGGTCTTTTACACTTTGTTCGTGAGTGTTAAGCACTTGTGTAAAATAACCAAACACCTTTAAATGTTTAAATCAGAAATGTAACGGGTTGGAAAAAAAGTGGGACGGTTTTTTCAAAATTACTTTGTGTCAGAATAACCGATTACATTCTAGTTTTAATTTTAGTTTAGGTTAATTGCTAAAGACAGGACTAGCAGAGACCTCCCAGATAAAAAAATAAAGACGATCAGAAGGAGTTGGAATGGTTGAACTGTATTTGTGCGCACTCCTCTTTTAACTTAGGATTTTTGCTGAAAGGCTGACGTACAACAGAGGTCTGACTGGAAGTGCCGTAAGAGAATTGAAATCTTGTCTCGGTCTGGTCTCTATAATAAATAATAGCCTTAATGTATATACCTTTCCTATATTAGTGCGAAGCGAATGAACGACTCGATCATCTAACGCCAAATCAACGTCTTCTACAATTGGTTTTACTATTCTATTGAATAGTAGAGCCAAATTCTATTGAATAGTAGTTGTATATCATAAACATTTAAACCCTTTTCAGTTCTCTCAAATTCAATTGTAGCCAAAATTTTCGTCATAATGGACAACTCAGTGAGAGAAAATGTGGGAGGATTGACATGAACAATTTGTTTGCCTTTACCAGTTTGCATCCCCCCTATTTTTAGTTAAAAATTTAGTTAAAAATATTTTTAAAAGACTAGAATTTACCGAAACCCTTGCGCATTCCTTTGACTAGAGGAGGAGTAAATCCAACAAAAATCAAGACAATAAATGTCTTGAAAAATGTATCAAAATACATTTTAGTAAAGAATTTCTACTCAGAATTTTTTTTTAAAAATTTTCTAAAAAATAAAAAAATTTTTTTTTATAAATTGCCCATCTTTATGAGGGTTCTGTAGCAGGTGATAAACTACTTTTGAATTTTCACTCCCATATATTTTTAACTTTGGTGGATACAAAGTTTAAAAGTACCAGGGAGAGGCTCTCCTCCGCTTCCATATTTAATCTTATGTTTTTTAGTTCCTTCCCTTCTCTTCCGTCTTCCGGATATTAAAATATGGAAGGGACCTTCCCTGTTAAAGTCGAGCCGGGCTTTAAAAAACAGAAGAATTTCACCTTCACCTAATGAAAACGGTTAACCAGCATCTCCGTGTTGACTAGATTCTTGGACTCGAATTGCTTTACAATACCCTTAAAATGAGTCTTACAGAAAGGCTCGACTGCAATTTTTAATTTTAATTTTATATTTATTTAAATATTAAAGCTTAAATTTTCCTTTAAATTAAATTAAAAATTTAAAATTAATAAAATGAGGAGACAAGTAAAAAATTTTTTCTTAGGGCTTTCTAAAATACAATTATTTATTGGCTATCGATTCCATCATGCTTCTCTTATAAGGGATTTTTGGCTAATGCTTATTGTATAAATTTAAATAAAATGCGTGGGTTTGGCTTTAGACTTGGCTGAGTTAAGACATGGAGAGAGAGAGACTTAAGAGAGTTAAAAAAGAGAGTTAAGGGAGAGAGGGTTAAGGGAAAGAGAGAGAGTTAAGAGAGAGAGAGACTTAAGAGACTTAAGAGAGAGAGAGACTTAAGAGAGTTAAAAAAGAGAGTTAAGGGAGAGAGGGTTAAGGGAAAGAGAGAGAGTTAAGAGAGAGAGAGACTTAAGAGACTTAAGAGAGAGAGAGACTTAAGAGAGGGAGAGGGAGTTAAGACATGGAGAGAGAGACTTAAGAGACTTAAGAGAGAGAGAGACTTAAGAGAGGGAGAGGGAGTTAAGACATGGAGAGAGAGACTTAAGAGAGTTAAAAAAGCGAGTTAAGGGAGAGAGGGTTAAGGGAAAGAGAGAGAGTTAAGAGAGAGAGAGACTTAAGAAACTTAAGAGAGGGAGAGGGAGTCAAGAGAGAGAGAGAGAGACTTAAGACGCTTAATAGACAACTTAAGACCTGGCTGATTTCTTAATTTCGATCTTAAGGGTAAGAGGACCCGAGTGGAGGTCTGTCATGCCTATGGGGATATAAAAAAATAAAAAATTGTATAGAAAATTTTGTAAAAAATTGTTTAAATATTTAATTTGCACAGCATCTTAGGGCTGAATTTTCTTCCTCCTTCCGTCTTCCGCTTTTTCATTTTATTTTGATTTCTTCCGCCTTCAGCTTTTTAAAATTCAAACTTATCCAGCCTTATGTGAATAGCTAAATAAAAACAGCATTTTAGTAATGAGAGCTAGAGTGATTTCGAAATTTCAATTTTAAAGGTAAGAGGGCTGGCAAAGGATAGTCGGGAATTGAAAAGGTAATTTAAATTTCTTAAACTCTAAAGAGAAAAAACGTCGGAAATTGAAATTTCGACCGAATCTTCTAGTAAGGGCTAGAGTTGTTTCAAAATTTTGATTTTCCAGGTATTTCTTTTAGTTTTGATTATAGTTTTTTTTATTTTTTTTTTAAATTTTGGAAATTTTTCAAAACTTTATTATTTCTAAAAAGAGGGAATTCTGGCCTTTGATAATCTAAAATCATAAAAAAGAACTTAAATCTTGTCGCAAGATTTCTTGGGGTCTTGATCTTTGGGCGACCTTGATCCTGGTTGACCTTGATCATGGTCCTGGTTGAGGTCTTGGTCTCGACTTTTTTAAGCTTATGAAAAATACAATATAACACTATAGGCTGAGAAACAAAAGAGAAGAGCGAAGAATGGTAGGCATAGGAAAAAGGAAAGAATAAGTTGAGATGGATAAATTGAATAAATACAGCCGGACTTTTGGAAACTATTTTTAAATGTATTTTTTAATAAAATATAAAAAATGCGCTTGGAATTCTTATGGACTCACAAATTTTGATTGGACTCATAAAGTCAAATAGAACCCTTATATTTTGATTCTACTTATCCACAGGATTAAATTTTTCAATTTTCAACCTCGAAGACGATTCAATCTTTATGTCATTGATGATTTTTAATTTAAAAGAGAATTTTCTTTTATGCTATGCCTTTATCTTCTTCAAAAAATAAGAAACAAATTTAAATACCCTAAATCCTCTATTATAATACCACTCTATTTTACAAAGCATGTAGTTACAAAGCCCACCCCCCCCCCCACTCTCCTCAATTCAAACGATTGGTTACTATTCATTCCTATATAGTGCCGAAACAGATTTTAAAAAGCGAAAGGCAAAATGCGAAACTCAATTTAATATGCGAAAATAAAAGCGAAGGTCCAAAAAGGGGAAATTCTGGCTTTTGATAGTCTAAAATCATAAAAAAGAACTTAAATCTTGTCGCAAGACTTCTTGAGGACTTGATCTTGGGTGATCTTGATCCTGGTTGGGCTTGATCATGGTCTTGGTGTGGGGTCTTGGTTTAGACTTTTTTGAGCTTTCAAAAAATAATAATAAAGGCTGAGAAACAAAAGAGAAGAGCGAAGGATGGTAGGCATAGAAATAGGAAAGAATAAGTTGTGAAATGTGAGGGAGAAACTTTGCTGGCCTTAAACAATTTTATATTTAATTTATAAAATAAAATACTTTTTTTAAATAAATTTTATCCTAACAAAATACTTTATGCGGTTTTAGATAAGAGAGGTAAAGAAAAATTTTTTTAATATTCAAAAAAATTTGGAAAAGAAGAAAAAATTGGGAACATGTTTAACATAATTTTTAGTAAATTCAAATCTAATTTACTTGTCCTTTGGAGATGGACGAGCTTTGGACTCCCTTATGGAAAGGATATTTGTTATCGTGTTCCTTAACACTTTCTAAAAGGTAAATTCTCGGCATTAAAAATATTAGTAAAAAAACGAATTAGTCTTTCCATCAGGACTGCACGAAACTGAAAAAATTTCCAATTAGAGTTTGAACTTGACTAAAAACCGAGGGCCCTGTCTTTTTATCATTTAAATCAAACTAAACTTCCAGTTTTTCTTGGTTAAAAATCCAAAAACCACGGAAACCCAGCAAAACCCGGACCCAGGTTCAAACTCTAGTCACAGTAACAAAAATGATGGAAAATTACTTTTTAGAAATTTTGTTTAGATAACATTTAAAAAAATATCTACTAACTAAAAATAATCATAAAATATCAATCAAACTGAAAAAAAGCAAACTGAAGCTTCCAGTTTTCCTGGTTAAAACCCCGAAATTTTTTTCATCAAAAAATTTAAACCCCATTAAAATCCAAATTGTTCACTCATAAATGCCAAAGCCTTGAAGCCTAAATTTGTTTTATTGTTAAAATTTTTAAATTTAAAAATTTAAATCCAAATATATCTGGACCAAGTTTGTAGATACGTCCTTGGGACTAAAAAACTGTATCTTATAATTAGCGCGTGTTTTTAGGTCCAAAAATAATCGTGAGATAGGGCTAGATCAAAAAATTTTTTAAAAATATGTTTAAAAAACTGAAAATATTCAAATTTTAAGAAGCATCTTCAAAAAAACTAGTGTAGGTACAAAAAGGCAGAAATAGCAGCAAACTAGGGTATAACCCCGAAGAGGTCAAAAAATTGTTAGGCCGCATTAAGACAGTGTTTCATCATGAGCAGATCGCAAAAAATAGGTAAAACTTGTAAAACACGCTCTAATTTAAAGAAGTTTTCGGTTTGAATTAGCGATTTCGGCTCAGTAAATCCTAAAATTTCCAAAGAGCCGCCAACCTTAATCAGTATGGTTGGCGGTTTTTATAAAAAATATATCTGTAATTCCGAATTTGGGATTAGATCGGGGTTTAGTATTTTCCCGTTTTCCTTGTGTTGGGAAATCCTAAGCCATTTACGGATTCGGAAAAATGATTTTTTGGGCATTAGTATTTAATTTTGGGCTATCTAAAAATGAGGTTTTTGACTCTTACGTTGCTTCCAAATTGTTTTTATTTGCATGTACTGAATATAAAGAATCTGGTTTTGTTGAAGAATTTTTTAATTTGTCATCAAGCGTTAAAAGTTGTCCAATAAAACTACCCATATCATAATCTTGTTCAACATATAAATTTAATGTATCCCTATTTAAATTAACGCCAACAATCCATAATTTGCAGGAAATTAATCCATCTCTTTAAAATATTTTTTTAAATGTGTAATTAAGTATTCACCCCCTTCCCCTCCTTCCTGTTCTTCATTCGGGTTAAATTGAAATTTTCAATTTAGAATAAGGTAGAGATTAGAGAGCGAGATTTTCTAAATACCTTGACATTGATAAATGATCTTAAGTGAGGACCTTGACCAGATCAAGGACCTTGAGTCAAGGAAAAACCAAGGTCAAAGAAAAATCAAGGAACACTGCAAAATGCCTTTATCTTGACTCTGGATCCAGGAAATAACAAGGTTGTAGTATTTAGACAAATTAATATCCAGATCCAGCTCGCTCTCTAATATTAAATATTAGGTTAAGTCAAAAGTTTGCGGCCACTTTAATTTAAAAATTTAACATAAATAGCATTATTATGATCTATATATCAATCGAAAGCTTGATCAAAATCTAGTTTGACATGTTTGAGCGTTTTTCTTAAAAATCAAAATTCGTCAAGCTATTAGTGATATTTGGGATTTGGTCGGATACTGAAAATCCGTATTTTCGCGGATAAATTTTTTTAGAAAAATCAATGTCTGGATCCAGATCTAGCTCGCTCTGTCGCAGATTTAGATAGAAAGGAAGGCTTTTTTAAAAAATAAATCTTTTTGAAACCTTGTAGTATTTAGACAATTAACATTTTTATCATAATTTGGTATTAAATGACTTGATTTAATCAAATTATATTGCTCATTTTTTTCTTCCCATTTATATAAATACGTACGTAATAAGACTTTTTGTCTATTACAGTAACCTTTCTAAAAAATTTTAAATACCGTATTCCTTCTAAAACAATCTCGCTTTGCTGAAAAATAATACACCCCCCCCCCCCCCATAACCACTCCCCCTACAAAAAATATAACGCCTCATTAAAAGGGTAGAGAGCATACCCCGTTAGGACTAAATTTATCTCTGGAGCAGTGCTTATTAGAGATCGAGCTGGGCCTGGACCAAGGCCTGGGTTTTTCCTGTACCCAGAGTCCAGGCCCAGGCATTTTTTGACCTTCCTGGATTTTTCCTGGGCCTGAGTTTTTCCTGAACTACAGGCCCAGGACCCGGCCCAGGTCAATAAATCAAACCCGGAACCCAGGAACAGGCCCAGGCATTTCAAAAATCTCGATCTCTAGTGCTTATAAATTTAAATTTTGCTCGTACTTCGTACCTGCCTACTTCTGGCCTCGTACCTCGTATCATAGTATGAGTACGAATTTTCGTACGAGTGCTTAAGCTCTGCCGAGGATAATGCGGATTCGCTTTTTGGATTCATGTTTTGCTTTTTAAAATTTGTTTCGGCACACCCTGCCCGAGCAGTATTATTTTAGAAAAAATACAGTATATAAATATTTTTATTTATTTTTTACCTCAAATTCGCCAGCTCTACATAAAATTAAAATAAAATAATTATAACGAGTTTTCCAATCTACTTCAGCAGTTAATTCATTCCAAATATTTGTTGATTCTCCGTTTACAAGGTTAAACCCTTTTTTAAAAATAATTTTTTAAATACAATCTAACATATTTACCTCTTTTAATTTCAATAACAATTCTCTTTAATGTAAACTTATTTACATTAAATGTTGTATTTTGTTCGGGAAATCCAGGTGTAATAATGGACATTTGTGTTCCATCATTTCCTTCATTTTTTGTGCCTCTTTTTTCGCTTGAACCAGTTTCGCTTTATTAATTTTTGATAAATTTGTTAATTATTTTATCGCTTAGCGAGGGAATTAAGCTACTTAATTAAGCTACCCGATATTTAATATACTGTCTATTTAAGAAACCCCTCATTAAATGGAATCTTTACCCTCAATAATGACTTTTCTCCCGGGCGAATTAATATTTCAAAACATTCGTTGGGATGGGGAATTATTCGTGGGTGGGGAATTACTAATTCAACCCATTCCTGAATTTAAAAAACTGCATGAAGTTTTGGCATTCTTTTTTTTTTAAGCATGGATATTTCCTCCAGCATCAAACCATATAAGCTTGCATGGGTTTGGATCTTTGTGTAGACCAATATATAGGAGTATTAAGACTTCTACATGAGGGACCACTGTATGGTTCGATATTGAGGAAATAAATATTATATCCCCCAACATGGAACCACTTTATATACAATTTTATAATTAATTTTTTGTAATCTTCAAACCTTGAAGAATCAAAATTTTCATTTTTAACCCATCTCCAAGGTTCAACAATTTCTGAAGCATTTTCGAATTCCTCATTTGTATCAACTAAATCAACCAAAAATAACGGTTCTTCTCCCCAATTCCTAAGAAATGATTAAAAATTTCCTAAAAAATATCAAATAACCATGCTTTATAGACATTAAAAAATTCTTTAATAACAAAGGACAAGCTAGTAGCTTCCGGATTTTCTATACAAATTTTTGCTGACATAATAGACAATGAGTGCCCACTCAAATAACCGGCAATGTTTGAATAGATGAGGCGATCTAGAATAAAATTAAAAATAAATTTCTAAAAATTCCTAAAGCTATGCAGGAGGCGGCGTGGCCTAATGGACAACACGTCAGTCCCTTGCGGCCATGCCAGAACTACCCCAACCACGCCCAATCATCAAATAACTATTGAACTAGCTGAAAGAGTAAAACTGTGTAACTGTCAAGTTCCGGGATGCAATTTCACCTATCCTTTGTAAAAACATTAAAATTACTTTTAGCCCAAATCTTCACATAGCGCATTAACAAAACCAGCAATTCTTGATTCTGACAGATATAATCTTGCCTTATAATTTTCAAACAACGAACACCTTTTTTAAGAAAATATTTATTAGAAATGAGTTTGTTTTCTCATAATCGGACTCATAAAAACACCCTTGGGTAAGTCGAGGTATTAGAATGGGTGTATTGCTTGGATAGCTTCCTCGTGTTGGGGCCGTCTTTTCAGAACAAAAATCGGAAATAGAAAAGTTAATATTGATGTCTTCCAAATCTTCCAAAACACCCCCTCCCGAGCCCTTCTTACCACGACCTTTTGCAATCCAAGAGCACTGGTTCTTCGGCCTAAGGGCCACCTATCTGTCTTAATCGTGTCTATCTTAAAGTGAGTTCCGACTGTATTTTAATTAATTTACCGGCTAATGCCAAGATGCTTCTTGCATTTTTATTTCCTTCAATAATTTCATCATCCATTATATCAAAATCTGTTTCAATTTTTTCAAATGGAATTTGTGCATAAATTAAATCGACATCAATTCCATTCATTTTTAATTCAAGCATCAAAATTCTGCTTGTTTTTACAATATTTATATTATCCGAGCTCATAATGGCAATTAAACTTCCATATAAACCCGAAGCATCTTCCTCAATAAAATCGTAAATATTTATATATTTTGGCAGTATGCACAAAATATCCATGTCTGACCAATAAGCAGTTGTTCCTAGTATTTCTGATCCACCCTCCAGTAATTGGAATTCTTTAAATAGAAAATTTAAAATATTGTCTAGACATTTCCCGTTTTTGAAACTAACTACATACAATATCACCCATATTTGAAATATCTTTTTTGAATATTATAGAGATTCTAAACGATAACCTCTATTCAAATTCGCCTCATTATAAGGTAAAGGTTTGCTCTTTTCGACGGGCCGACGGTCGAGGCATTTTTCGAGCCTGAATTCTATCGAGTCGGCATCGAGAATTTTCGAGCCTTTTTTTTAGATTATAAAAAATTATAAAATATTTTAAGGGATATCGTGGGATTAAGGCGGATATAAAAGGATTTGAAGGTATATCGAGGATTACGGTGACTCTCTTAATCCATCCGAATTCCTCGATATCTTTTAGCGCCTCAGGCAAAAATTTTGAAATTTTTGAGTTCCAAGGTAAAAGTTCGAGTTTGATTTCCTCTCCATATTTTAATGCTTTATTTTATCGAGTCAGGCCATACTTGTCTTTTGCGAGCTACTACATATGTCCGACTTGATCTTTCGGACCGAGTTGTTCCATTTTGCCCCACCCCCTCGTTCCCCAAAGGATTATCTTATAGTGAGATAGTACAGTATACCTTCTTCTTCAGTATTATTAGTACTTAATCCTTTATTTTCCTTCACATTTTCTATCCATTGTTTAATTACTTGTCCCAAAATGTTTATAACACCATTTCTAGTTTGAATTATATTCTCGTGAATATAATATTCATTTGCTATTAGTTGATACAACTTAAATTTATTTTAGCTTTAAATGTAAGTATATGAGTGTATTCGGTCATCACTTATAGATACACTCTCTCAAAATATGTGTGTTCCTAAATTGGGAGGTATCGTTTAGATAGTAGGGTTGTTCCCCGTCCCCGTCCCCCCCCCACCCGTCGGGGAACAACCATATTAGATAGCTTCTCCATCGATGGGGCTCCCCCCACCACGTTAAAGAAGCGCATTTTAAATAGAGATTGTTTGTATCCTATAATGATTGTGTATCTTATAGTGATTTATGGGCAATTTAAAGAACATACATAAGCATCCACAGGGTTTTCTCTTTGTACCTGTTTAGATTTTTTATTTTTATATTTTTTTTACCCACATAAGAACCAGAGGTGAGTCGGAATCCCACAATATCTCTTTTAAACCATCAAATTTGGCTCCCTCTATATTCCCTTAAATTCAATAAGTTAACATAATTTGTCTCATTTTGCTTAACAAATTGGAAACAAGTTATATTTTGATTTTTTCTGTGGCATATTGTCATTTGGCATTTCCGATTTCAGACTTCCGATTTCCGAAAATTTAGACTGATTTCCGAGTTCCGACTTTTGAGCCATTTCCGATTTCCAACCAGTCCGGTTTCCGCCACCTTCGTCATTTCCGACCCACCTCTGATAAGAACCTACATAAAAATCCGCAGCATCTTCACTTTGTGCCTGTTTAGATTTTTTCTTTTTTCCTTTTTTTGTCACCTCCTCTATAGTTATACCCTTTCTATCTACAGAAGAAATATATCCCGCTTTTGGTCCTTAAAAATTAATTTAAATTTAAATTAATTCCTCAGACCTTTGGTTGGTTTTTTTGGGGTAACTGTTTGTACTGCTCCATAAACTACTTTCTCCTTTCCTTTACTTGATTTTCCTTTGCTGGAAGATGATGATGTTTCTTGTTGTTCTGTCTGTATATTATTTTTTTTACAGTCGGAGCTCGATTTTATACACATTCAGTTAATTGATAAAATGCAGGACGCGAAAATTTTTTCATTTTATTAGACCTCGATGTCTTATCAGTAAACGTGATAGGACAGACTAACAAACTGAGGCTTTATTATGATAGAAATAATACAATAACAATGTACAATAGGAACATAGCTAAGGAATGTGTGTTGAAGACATGATACTAACGCAACATACGTCAATTATTCAAATTCTTAAAAAACGCCACACAACGCCAATATCGGCCAAAAAAGCCAAAACGTCACACAAATGATTTTTGTGATTATTATTTTATTAATCACACAAAAAATCACACAAAGCCAAAACGTGACGTTTTATCAAGTCAAAACAAGGCCAGACGCCCTGATCTAAATAGCGTATGTAAAATCGAGATTCGACTGTGATTCTTTTTTATTAACAATTTTACTAGCATTTTTAGACTGGCCCAGTCAAAAGTCTCTCTCTCTCTCTCTCTCAAAAGTCCCAGTCTCAACTCGCAGAGACGAAGTGAAACGTATACATATTGACGGGTTTTTGCGTGGGCCACCGGCTCAAGTATATTCTAATTTAACTATAATTACCCGATAGATATCCGTAGAATGACTTCCTCCATGTGTTTTTCCTTTATTTTTTTCTTTTTCAAAATTTTTAATTAATTTATTTATAGTCATTCCACATAATTCTTTAACCGTTAATGCTAAAATAGAAAAGGATTTAGCTCCCTCCATATTCTCCATACCAACGGCCCAAGGCCATACTGAATCCGTACCCAGAATATAGTAGAGGAATATTTGGAGGGGAGTGTAGGAAAAGTCTTAGGAAGAGTCTTAGGAAGAGCTTCAGGGGTGATCACTTAAATATCTGGATTTTTTGTCCGTGGTAAAAACAGACCAATTGTGTTGGCATTCGAAAGAGCTGGGAAAACTAAGTCGAAATAGGGGTGGACGAAGTCAGTCCGATACCGGGACGGAGATATAGGGCTCGAAATGGTCAGAAACCATAGGGAGGAGTAGCTCATTGTGGGAGAGATTTAAAAAAGGGGAGACTGGGTACCAGTGTTGTGCCAGCTTTACTTACGCCTTTCCAGGTGTTTTCACTTTTCTTGATGTTTCGCCGTTCGCTTCTTAATACCCCTATTAGTTACAAAATTAATTAATTACCAGATGCTTCATACTGTAAAAATTGTTTAAATTCTTCATTATTTAACAATTCATTAATTTTATTTAGATGCATTAATGTTCTTTCTTTCGCATTGAATTCCTTATTGTCTTTATTATTATAATACTTACTCACACATTCGTACCAATATTTATTCACTTTTTGTACAGTATCCAGGAGAGGCTGTTTACCTCTATTTTTTCGGCCTCTTTCAGATTTTTTGGGAAGTTTTTGAATTTCTTTTACAATTTTTTCAGTGCATTTCTTGTACATTTGAAGGTACGAATCTTTACTTCCATGGTAAAATATGCACATTTCATTTTGGTTTATAAATAAATCCTAGAGAAATAATTAATTTTTTAAAAATGGAGGAAAAATTCCTTCATGTCACCCATGTTCTCTCTATCGGACAAGCAATATATCATTTGCAAGATACTAAGTCAGAGGACACAAAAATTAGGCTGGGACACAACAATGTGCCGAGTTATGTTCTCATAGCGCAAAAATGTAAGGCGTATCTAACTGATTTTTGGGTGATCTTGGGGCCAACTATATTAGGCCCGACTTGATCTATCGTTCGACTAAAAGCCGCTATTCAGTCCATATCTCTCAGTATTATTAAAATGTTATTCTATTATTATTCGGAATCTTGAAGAATAAATTTATACCTCAATCTCTAAATCGTTATTTTCTCCTTTAAAATTTTCTCTTTTAGAATTTCGCGCCTTCCAAAAGTTAATTTTAAATGTATTCGCCGTTGTGTGCATATGATCAACTATATTTATTTTCTCTTCTTCATCTAAAAAATTTTTAAAAATTCAAAAGATTTTTCAATTTTACTAACCCTCTTCTACTTGTAATTTACTCAATTCATTTCTGGTCAATTCCATATAAATTATATACTCCAAAACAATTAAACTTTTCCAGTCAGTCATTGAAGTATCTCTTGGTGTGAAATATATTTTGTATAAATCATTAATTAAGACCGCAGGATTTACTAAATAAAAAGTTTTTAAATTTAAAATTTCGGTTTGTATAGTAAAGCAGCTGGGCTATAGCTATTTCTCTCCTTTAGCTAGTGCAAAAGGTTATTCGGCGGCTGGGAGCGAACCAGCATCTTCAGTAGACCGGACTGATGTGTTAGCCATTACACCACGCCGCCTACTGCACAGCCTTAGGAAATGAATAGCTATATGCTTTACAGTATATAGGATCCTTTCCACCCTACTGTAAGGTTTGCTGATCTCGATGGATTTTCGGATATCAGGATCCGATATCCAAACTGTAAATTTTGCAATATTGTCTTTTTCGGACACGGATATCCGGATCCGCTACTTTAACCTATTGGGGCCAACTAAGCCAGAGGTAAAATATAGAAATCCTTTATACCATCCTTAATCATAAATAAAAGTGCTTGGCAGTTGCTCCCCTTCAAAGATCCGAAAATAGTCCAAATACCCAAAAATTTTCATTTCTGATATTTGTTCCGGATATCCCTCCCTAAAGTTGTTATGCAAGTGAGTTCTGGCATTCTTTGAAGATTGACAATTAATGAAAAATATTTATATTTATTTACCCATATGCTCAAAAACATCTGAAAATCTTTCAGAAAGCAAGGCAAATCGTTCAAATCCAAAAATGTATTCAAATTTCCCTCTAAGTTCAACTAACTCAGATTCATTTTTATTATTAATTTGGTAACTTAAATATTAGAAAATTAGAAAAAAAAACAATTTTTTCGAAACCTAAGAAATTCCAAAAAATTTCCATTTTCCATAACCGAAAAATAAAATTCAATAAAATTCCCCTCAAGAATCATTTCCTTCAAAAATTCAAGTTTATCGAGAACATTATCTCCTTCTTCACATTTAAATACCGGGGGTTCATCATTTTTTTGTTCAATATGATTTTTTATGTAAACTTTTAAATGAACAAAAATTTGAATAAGATTACATAGTTCATAATTGTCATGTTCATTTGGGGTTATTGACGATTTTATACTAAAATTAAAAGGAAGTTTTTTAACCCTGGATCATCCATCTGACAATGGATCCGAACCTCGATTGTACTTACACTTGGGGGAGCTCAGAGTATAGACGTCCCATCCATAAGCTTTACAAATCCCTCGATATCTCTCTTAAGCCCCAACCCCAGATTTTCTTAACTACCCCAAAACCACTTAATCTGCACATATCCCCCGATATCTCTGTTAATCCCCTAAATTTATGCTACCCCCTCTATATCAATCCATTCTCAGCACCGCCGGCAAAATTTTAGAGAATTTTGGAAGGCCAAGGACCCAGATTCTTACGATTTTCAGCGCCGGTTGCAATCACGTAAGAAATCCTGTCCGCTGCCAAAATCCTGTCGGTAGGGGTTAATGCTACCTAATAAAAAAATTTTAAATTTTAACAGACCTAGTAAAAAAATCTATTAAATTCGTTTTTACTTCACCATCAACATTAAAAATATTTTGGTACAACTGATCTCCCAATGTATCTCCATATCCTTCTATAAACCTAGCAGTTATCGAAAGATATGTAGCTACAGATATTTTTAATTTAATTTGTTTCAACTCTTTCTTTGTTTCGGCTACTAAATATTCTTTATAATAATCAACCAACACATGGTTTTTTAATTCTATCGAAGCTGGATTGTCGAAAAAGGCACTCTCAATCCCGCTGATTTTTTGAATTGCCAAATTTTTCATTCCTAAAGTTTATTTTACTTTATAAATTACTCAAATAAATTCTTTTAATATTTTTCTTTCACCACTGAGAGGGGACAAGGATTCTTATTTTAGCTTAGGTGACGGGGACGGTGGCTCTGGGGGGGGGGGGGGGGGGGGGCGGGGAGAGAGCCTCCCACCGTCTTAAAGTTTATTTTACTTTATAATTCTTTATAATAATCAGCCACCGTCCTAGGAACGGTGGTCGAGCCCTAGTTAGGTGTTTAGCGGTGGATATGACCACTTTTAAAATTTTTTTAAAATTAGGTTAACAGATAACTGACGGTATCATTTAATAACCAAGTCGGGCCAGATCCTAGTTATCTTCCGATTACCTATCTGCATGTGGAAACCTGCAGAATTTAATAAGGTAAATGTCCAGTTGGCGGTCTACATGTCCGCAAAGAGAATCTGCTCTTTTCTTTCCTTTTCCTGCATTTTTTGCGTTGGGAGAAGTGCTCCGCTCATTTTCCCTTTTCTGTCATTTTTTCTTCTCAATACAATATGTTCTCCTGTCCATACTTGCAAAATAAAAATACCTCTAATTAGAAAAAAATTATTTAACAAATGATAGATTTTGGATTATAAAAATTACAATGATAAATTCTGAAATGTAGGATTATTGCAATCTTATAGCAACTTTCTATGGCTTTCTAATAAGCCCAAAATAATGATCTAAAAAATTTAAAAATAATATTTAAGGAGACATAACCTGTTCTACGTTGATTTTCGTGTTATCAGGATATCGATATTGAGTAAAGATATTGTCCCAGTTTTTATATCCTTCCTCCCCCTCATAGTTTTTATTATCCGCCCTATATTTTAAATAAATCTATTTGAGAATGTTTCCAAAATCTATCATTTGTTAAATAATTTTTTTCTAATTAGAGGTATTTTTATTTTGCAAGTATGGACAGGAGAACATATTGTATTGAGAAGAAAAAATGACAGAAAAGGAAAAATGAGCGGAGCACTTCTCCCAACGCAAAAAATGCAGGAAAAGGAAAGAAAAGAGCAGATTCTCTTTGCGGACATGTAGACCGCCAACTGGACATTTACCATTTAATAAATTTAGTTTATATAACTGTGCCAACAACGTTACAAGACTGGTTAAAAATTTATTTTTTTTATAAAAAATTTTTTTGAAAAGATTTCTACCGCGGAAAATATTTTATAGATAAGAAGCTTGTAGAGTTAATTATTATCTTTCTTAAAATTCCCCAAAACCCTTGGTAACCCAGACACTTTCAATATTGTTTCAATATTGAAGGATGGCGTTAAATGTAAACCCAAGCAAACTTAAAATGCTTTGGATTCAACTGTAGCAAAATTATAAGAATTTCGGAAATTCAGCTATCGGTTTATAACCAAAAACGTTTATATTACTAGCAAACACACAATTTTTATAAATTTATTTTTATAAAAAATTTCTAACGTTTTCCAAGTTCCCTCATCTTTTTCATTGCCATTGAAGATGAAAAAAGTAATAAAAAAATAATTACTTGACATTTCATTTTCAATCAAATTTATTAAAAAAAATATTTTTAATAAATTTGTGAAAATATTTTTTAACTAAAATATAAATAAATTAATTAAAAAAAAATTTCTAACGTTTTCCAAGTTCTTAACTAAGAAAATATTTAAAAAAAAATTTTTTAAATGATTTTACAGTAAGGAGAAAAAATATTTTTTAAAGGATACAAAATGAGGAGTCTTATTATACATTTATGTATGTATCCAAGTCGCGCGTGTCTTGCGTCAGAAAGAAAGATAGAGAGAGAGCCTTGTCTTTTTTTTTAATTTTTAACCCTAGCATGTATAATATTCAATAAAATTAAATTTTTTTATTAAAAATTAAAAAGGGCAGTCGATTGCCTTAATTGTCGATTGCCTCTTAAAGGCATTTAATATAAATTTGTGAAAGTATCTTGTAAATATTTTTTATATTAAAGACAGGCATGCTCACCTGGGCCCTGCAATATTTTAAGAAGCGCAGAAGAAAGTGGGAAGCGGAAGAAAGAAAAGAGACGGAGGCGGAAGTGATCCCATCCGTGATGCTTAGTATACGGATAATATCCGCAAAAATCCGGATATCAGCAGATGTAATGGTCTGTAGCCGTTAAACACGTTTTGACGTCATTTTTGGCGATTTTGGTGTTTTCCAGTGGAATTCTCCCCCAGAGCCCAATTTCTTTATTTCTGCGGTTCGAATTCCCCGCATTACCCGATCCTGTCCCCCCGCGGGGAACGGCGAAAATTTCACTATGTATTTCGTTATTTTGTGACATGTTTCTGACAATTTGACTACAATTTTCGGTTCTACTTGTCTTTATGAATCCTATCAAACTTTATGAGTCCAATCAAAAAATAATTGTATTTTTCTTGGTGTTGCAAAGTATGCAAAGTAGGGGTATGCTAGCAAAACATTTTGGGGTCACTCTATTTTAATAATTAAAAAAATATTTTTTAGCTAACAAGAATTTTTTTTAAAATATTTTTTTTAAACATAAAAAAATAAAAAAATTCTTTAAAGGCCCTAAGTGAGGACCTCTAAGTGAGGACCCCCTTCTCCTTTTGGCAGTTAAATTTGCCTCTCCTTAGACCACGTCGACACATCCATTTTTAATTATTTAATAAAATTAATTTTTGAAAATTAAAAATGACAAATGATTGCCTGAAAAAATGACAAACGACTTCTTGCCAGCGGAAATTCAAAATCCTTGCCTGTGTTGCCTTTTATGTTTTTACAATTGTTATTAGTGATAATCCTGCCACCGGTCAGGATTCAAACCTGCAACCTCCTCATAGTTATTGCTCACCATATACAGGAGCTCGACCACTGAACTACCGGGACAACGACTTAAACTTTCTCTTTTATCCTTTTAGATCAATTAACCCCCGCCTAATCGTTTAAATGTTCTAGGTGAATCATCCTAACAGTTGTTTTATTAACCGCTATCCCCGGTTTTCGGTTAATCCAAATTTTAAAAACCCGGTTTCGGTTTTGAGTTTTATACAAATCCGGTTTTATTTTGGAAAATTTTTCAATAAAATCACTTATTTTCATAAATTCCGGCTGTCGGTTTTTAAAATTTAATAAAAACGGTTAATTTTAAATTTCAAAAATTCCGTCTTGATACCGGTCGTGACCAACCCTAGTATTCATAAGTGATAAAAAAATTTTTTTAATTTAGATTTTAGATTTACTGAGCGGCACAGTTCTGAGAGTCGCATCACCTTGAAGAAATACAAAAAAGGAAAACGTAAAAGAAAAATTGCCAAAAAATTTTTGTTATTTTACTCTTGAAATACCTGATTTTTTATTTCTTTTTATTGCTCATAGTGCCTAAATATATTATTTCTCCTTTTTAATAATTCTAAATTTTTTTCCAACAAAATTTTAAATATTTAAAAAAAGTGAATGGCAAAATAATTGTTTGATTAGCTTTTTGCGTTTTTTGATGATGAAGCCATTTTCATCCGCTTTATTGTCTTTCCCGTTCAATTCCAAGGCAAAAAAGCTTAACTCCATCAACATAATTAAAGCACTCTCTCCCTTTTACTCTCTACCGCATTAATAAAAATTAATTTTAGAGGGATTTTAGAGAGGTAGGTGTGTTTGTATATTTGTGGCTTTTGTTGTCTTAAAATTTTAGAAAAACTAAAAAATTTATTTCATTCATTTAAAAACCTTTTTTTAGTTTATAATCTCTAAATAAAATATTTAAAAATAAGTTGAACTTTTTTGTGTTTTTTTTAAATAAACTTTTACAGCTCTTTAAACCAACCGATTTTCTTGTGGTTTCAAAAAGCTCGCAAACAGTCTTTAATTTTAATTAATTATATGTATTCAAGTAAAAAATGAAACAAAAAATATTCGTTCAATTATTCGTACTAATTTTAACTTCAATTAATGTTGAAAACAAGCAAAACAAGCATTTAGTGAAGGATAAATCCAATTTTATTTTTTTAACATTTTCTAATGATTCTGACAGTAATTTGGACGTAAATCTGGTTATGGGAGAGAAGGATTTACATAAAAGTAAGACGACTTTTTGTCAGAATTTTTGGCGAGATTTTGATGTTATTGAATAGTGAATTAAATAAACTACAAAAATTCTGAAAAATCAGAATTTTAAATTAATTAACAGAAAAGTTATGGAGTAAAATGTACTAAAATGTCGATTTTTTGACATCTTTTTTGAACCATAATTTTATTTCCGAATTATTCAAAATTCTGATTTTTCTCTATTTTATAGAGAATTTAATTCTCTATCGAATGATATCAAAAGAATTTTAAAATATCAAATTTTCAATGAGCTATGGGAAAAATAGTGAACCTATGTTTAATCTTAAAAGAATTCTTTTAATTAAATTATTAATTATTAACTTTCAAATTTTTTAAAAGAACAATTAATTTTAACAACTAAACACCACAAAAGTGAAGCAGAAACAGCCAAAATGACTGTAAATTATACAGTGAGAAAAGAATCGGATCCTATAGGCCTTTTTGGCATTTCAAATCTTTTTTCCTCCTCTGCGACTGAATTGCCTTTGGTTAAAGCTAAAACTATAAAATTATCCGAGAGTGTTGGAAATGTTGGTGAGTAAATAAAAATAAAAATTTAAATAAATTAAAATTATTTTTTGAAGAATATAAAATTGATGGAGTAACTCAAGGCTTTGTAAAAACACACCATATTTTCCCTAAGGGGCACAAAAATTATCAAATGAAAGTTTGTATTTTTGGCGATTTTGCTCAAAATTTATATGAAGATGCTGATTTGAATCTTAGCGATATTATAGAGAAAGAAAAGTGCCAATTAACTCTTTTTATTGGTAAGTTTGGAATTTATTGGGTAAAAGGAGTAGGAGGATATGGGCTAGTTTAAGAATAATATCTCTTGAATGGATGAACCTTTTAATTTACTTTTGGTATCATTCGATAGAGAATTGAATTTGTTACAAAATAAAAAAGAAATTAAAATTTTACATAACTTGGCAATAAGGTTATAGACGAAAAACCTCTATAATTTAAGGTTTTTAGTCAAAAATCTTGATTTTTCAACCATAACATTTCTTCTTTCAACAATAAAATCTCATTTTTAGTATTTTATATAGCAAATTTAATTCTCTATCGAATGTTACTAAAAGCTTCTCTAAACATTCATCCATCCCTGAGTTCTGAGTCAAAGATTCAACTGCTCTTTAAGGTAAAATTGCTTGGGAACGCCAAGTAAAATCTCAACAACCGAGCCTTTCATTTTCTCCTTATGTAATGTTACATAGCAAAACTAATCCTTTAAAATATTCTGCATTTGCCCATGTTCCTTCAATTTTTGGAAAAGTTGGTGGAGGCATGACAGAAACAAGTTACTTTCAATGGCAAGTTTTAATTTTTCTAAAATACGAGCTTTTTAAACCCTCACATTTACTTGATGTTTTAAAAAGCTGTAAATTTCCCTTAAAGTACCCGAGTTGGAGATGTTGCTTTTATTCAAATAACGGTAGAAATAGCTACAGTAGCTGATTTACCTGATGGAAGCAAAGCTTTTGAGATGATTGGGCATTATTTTAGAGAAACTATGCTTAATGAATTGGAATGTAAATTACAGGTATTTTAAAGAGAATTAATACTCTTACGATAATTTTTCCTTAAAAAGGAGCTACATCAAATGGATGAACGTCCATGGATTGCGTATGCAATTTTAAATAAGTTTAAATAATTTTTAAAAGATAATTTAAGTTTATTTATGACACATCCCTTTTTGGTAAGCAATGATGAGAACAAGGTTCAATGGTTTGTAATGAATGACACTCATCGCTTCTTTGATATCTTAAAACGTTATAAGGTTTCAAGGAGGGTTAACAACAGAAAATTTTCAAAAAATTATAGGTCGATTTGCTAACAAGCTGTGGAATTGAGGGAATGTCTAGAATGTTGCAAGCTGCCCGTAAAAGAATGCCAGACGCCAAACTACCAGAATATATACAAACAACAATGGCACAATGTGGGGGATATCAATCAGTAGATGTTACTTTACAGAATGAATGTACATTTGCTACGTTAAATATATCGCCTAAACAAATTGAATTTAAAAAGAAATATGCTGAAGGGAAAGAAGCGGGGAAAGTTGCTATTGAGGGGAAAATACAACGAACCTTCGTAAAAAAAATTTTTTTAATATTGAAATTTATTAGAGAGGGGGTGGGGTATAAGGGATTCCAATAGTGAGGAAATGAAATATACCTACTTTTCTATTGGTGGGCATAAGTGAAAAATTGGCCAGTAGATTAGTCGATGATTCTTTTGGGTGGTTAAAAAATGAGTCAGATCGAACCTCAATATAACGAACTCTAAGTCACACAGAAAAATTTCATTATTTCGAGAGTCCATTTACATTAAAAGTAAATTAAGGGAGAAATAGTCTGGAACTGGTGAAAAGGTTCATTATATCGAGAGAGTTTATTACATTGAGGTTAATTAACGTATTTCCTTTAATTGAATGCCTAGACATTCTATTTTTCAATCTTCCTCCAAAGGGGCATTCTTTCTAATCGAGAGGCAACTTCCAATAGAAATAAGAAAAATTATTTAAAATTAATTCAACTTTAAAAATCTAGGAAGAAGCAGATCGTTGTGTTCCAGACGAGCTTTGATATTTTAACGAAAAACATTTGTTTCATTTTATTTCTCTTTTTTAAGCTTTTCCTTACCTTTTTGCTTTAACTTTTTTCCTTTTCTTTATTAACTGGTCATTTAATCGATTATAAAATACTTCAATAAATTTATACTCGTGCTTAAATAAAAAATTTTTTCTCCCAAACCCCTCTAAGTTTACCCAAAAATGCTAAAATTCTCTTTATTTTTCCTTCTCCTTTCCTCCTCTTTAATTTCTTCTTTTGACCGTACAATTGACCATTTTGAGACCAATTTGGATCGGTTTGCTAAAGGGCCCCCTTCACATATTAAACCTTCACGAATTATTCTTCCAGCTAACTTTATGGAAAAATTAATAAATAATGGAGGGATTCAATTAAAAAGAACAGAAAACCCTTTAAATCAACCAACTACACGAATTTTAACAAACCCAAAAATTCCAGTTGACAAAACTTTATTAAATAATAATAAAGAAAAAGAGGAGAATGCCTATTTGTCTCAAAGTAATCAGTTAATTCCACAAATTCCATCAATTAACACAGGAGAAGATCCCAGACCTTTCCTAGAAGGAGAAAGATTAGGGCAACAAGGAAAATTTGGTGGGCCAACAAATCAGTACAAAGAAGACTGGGGACATAAATATACTCAAAAAGAGAATAAAGAAATGAGTGGACAAGTTCCAAATTTTGTTTCAAGCTTTGGAAGCTCTCAGCCACCGTCAAAAATAGAAAAAGGTTGGTAGTGTATCTTTTGGTGTAGTGGGAAAATGTTTAGGTTACACTGAAAAGGGGTTGTGGGTTCGAATCCTTCTGGCAGAAAACATTTTTAAATTAAACAAATTAAATATTTTTTCCGTTTAAATTTAATTTTTTCCGTTTTTAATTTAATAATGCTTACAAAAATTTTCAAAAATTAATTTTTGGCTTTAAAAATGGCAAAAGAACTCAAAAATTTTTATTTTTCTCACAGATATCAGCCCAAACCTAGACGGATCTAAAGTATTTATTGACAACAACAAAAATTCTAAAAATACTGGCCTGACATCTGGAAGGATTTCTCCCTATTTAAACGCACCAGAAGAAATAACGGGAAGTAGATGGCGTAGTTTTGACGAATATTTTAATAATTTAAATAAAGGGAATAGAGGAAGAGGGCCTAATAGATATGTTAAAATTGATTTATTGAATGAATAAAAAATATCAGATTTATGTGAGAATAAAATTATTAAAAAAAAAGTTCCGAGTGATCACTATGACCAGCAAAAATATTTAAATCCTAGTAAAAACTTCATTTTAACCATGTATTTTAATATTACTTATCCCATTTTTTCTTTAAAATCTTGTTAATTAAAAATTAAAATAAAAATAAAAAAATATTTAATTTGTCTAATGGCGCGTTCACTTGCCGCAAAAATAGCATACAAAAGAACAGAGACAAAAGCGCGTCTCTTCATTCCCAATGCAATTTTTGCCGCAAAACGCAGGACGTTTTTTATGTGAACGCGCCAAAAGGACACAAAACTTGATAACAAAACAGAAGCAAGCTAAGACAAAAAAAAATAAAAAACCTTTTTAAAATTCATTTTCTTTCCTGTCCATTCAATTCTTTATTAAATTTCCTCCTCCAACTGTCCAACCATTTTGGAGGTGTTTTTCTCTTTTCTTCTTCTTCTTCAGAAATTATTTTTAAATCTTTTCCTAAATTAGCTCCAATTTTACTAAAAGCTCTATAATCATCTCCATAATCTGCATGTTTAAATAATTGATTCATTTCCTTAATTTCTAGTTTAAAAAAATTTTTATTTTTGAAAAAAGAAAACCTGTACGACTAAATGTTGACGATCTTCAATAAATTTAAATTGAGGTATAAATGTACTATAGAACTAAAAAAAAGGAAAAATTTTTCAGAAGTCCTCAATAGGATTGTGAGTTTAAAATTTACCAGAAATTCGAGGATTCAATACAGATAAACTTAAGTTTCGGACAAGTCAAGTTAAAATTATGCTGTGAGCGGAATTTATTATTTTTTTAAATTTTTTTTCTTAACTTAATTTCTTAATCCTAGTCCCCATAGGCCGTGCAAGGTTATTTATTCAAATATGAATATTAATCTAGTACATTTTTGTAATCATTCGATAGAACATAGTATGTAACATATTGCCAGTTTTTGACTTTTTTGGATCCGGGGTCATTTTCGGATCGAACTTTGAATGCATATAACTATCAGAAAATGGCTCCGGAGCCAAAAAACCAAAAATGAAATAGGATATCGACCATGCTCTATCAACTGATACCAAAAAAAATACAAAATTAATCACAGTTCTGGAGAAACCGAAATTAACAATCCTATCCCCTATAAGGGTTTTATTGCTAGTCTAAACCAAGGTTAGGTCGGATTATCCCGAGACCCGACCTTTTTTCGACCTGACTTTTTTCTCAACCCGACCCATCCATGGTTTAACCCCAATTCAAAAAAAACCTCACAATTTCTGACATATCCTTCCGTAATTTTTCAGAATATTCATTCAATAAATTTTTCGTTTCCTAAGAAAAAATTTAAAACATAAATTTATTAAAAAACCTCGTCTTTTTCAACATCCCCAGTACATTTCCAAAATACTCTAATTTCATTCATTAAATGGGGAAGTTCAAGTTTAGTTATCAAAACATTTTCAAGTCCATCTTCTTCACAAATAATATTTGGCAAAACACTCATATAAATTTTTGTCAATTGTTCACGTTTTTTGGGATCCAAAAATCGGTTTTTTGTGCCAAATCTTTCCAAAACCAATTTCTAAAAATAAAAATTAATTTAAAAAATATTAAAAAAATTAAACCAAGGGAACCAAAAATAGGGACTAATGAGGATAAAAGTGGAAATGAGGCCATTGCTGATAATAACTCGGCATTTATGCCCCCTCCCGAAAATTTTTTCTGGCAACAGGTCTGGACAATAAGTACTACTGAAGCGGTAAAGAAAAAACCCCTAAAAGAATCTGTTCTCTTCCAGCCAAAAAACCAAAAAAAAATTGTCCAGTTCAACCATCCAGTCTTCAGTAGTACCAAAATAAATTTGATATTTTTTGGGTTTTCTTGGCCCGGTCCAGTTTTGACCTCTTATCCTTCTCCTACAAAACGACATATGGGTCAATTTTCCTATTTTTTATGTGATACTTTTCGTTAGGCAAAGGAGAGAAAAAAAGGAAAAAAAAAGCAAATTTCTTACACACAAAAAACAAATAATTTTTGTGACGTCAAAAGCACCCAAAAAATTTTTTTAAAACCACCCCAAAATTAAATCCATTAAAATAAAAAAACCGTAGATTCCAACGAATAAAACCCAAAATCTTGTAAATATGTTTTTGTAAAAGTTCTTTCCATTTTACGTCGAAGCAAATGAAATCTTGTTTGTTTAATTTCATATCCTCCTGTTCTATTAGTTCCTGATGATCGATAATGAACTTGGCTAGCAAATAATTTTAGAGGGTGAAAATATGTTGACAATAATTGTTGTTGATGTTTAACTGGTTGAAACATTTTTTCAAAAAAAAAAAAGAATTTTTCTAAAAATTAAAAAAAAAAATTTTTTAAGAAATACTGCATAAAATAAGGATAGTTTAGAGAAAAAGGTGAAAAAAACGTTTCGCCAAAACAGATAATTTTAAATTATTTTAATTTCTTTGTAGCATGACTTTTCGCAGTATATTCTTTGTACGCGTTTGGGCGCCCGTTGATAAATTTTTCCAAAATTTCTGTTCTGATTTTTCGTTCTGATTTTTCGTTCTGATTTTTGTTCTGAAGGAAAGGAAAAAAATTTGCGGGCAAACATTTGCAGGGCGATAACTTTGTTCAAACAGTTGGAAACGGAGTAGTTCAATGAATCCCTGCCCTATAATTCAAGAAGGGTAGGATAATTCTTAATTTCTTGATAACAATGAATAGAGCATTTAAAAATGAATAGAACCACATGACAGTGCTTTGGAAAAAGCAGTGTTTTGCTTTTAAAAATTAAACTTAAAAAATCAAAAATTATAACCTAAAAAAAAAAGATTTTTCTAAAAAAAAACAAGAAAAACCCCAAAACAAAATTATAAAAAAATTTTTTAATAAAATTTATCTCAATAAAATATTTTGTGGTTTTAGAGGGAATAAGAAAAAATTTTTTTGGAAATATATAGTATAATATTGGAAAAGAAAGTCTAACGTAATATTCAAAATGAGCTGGGATAATTAAGAGGAACTAAAGGCTAACTGAAGCGAAAATTTTGAATGGCCAGGAGCCAGATTTTTCCCTTTATCAGCGCCGCAGACGAAAATTTTGAGAATTTTGGAAGATCCTTAAGCCAGATTTCTTCCTCGGCGGAGCCGGAGACAAGAATGTGAAAACCCCGGAGCAGGAGCCAACAAATGCCCAAAACACAGCACTGTTCTCGATCCTAAGAATATTACGGAAAACAACAAATAAGCCTTCCCATAAGGAAAAAAACTAGAATCCCTAGGAAAAGTAAAGAAGGGAAATAAAAAGACAATTTAACAAATCAAGTTTTAGATGGAAAGAGATTATACGGAATGCTAGTAGGATTGGCAGATAAATCTTTTAATAAATCCTCAAAATCCGCCAACCCTGATATTCGATAGATATTTAATGTAAAAGAGAAAGAATTTAAACAAAATAAAAAAAACTAGACAGGATTGTTCGTTACAAAAATTAGGGTTGGCTGCCGTTCAGAAGACCGAATCGGACATTGAATTTTAGCCCGAAAAAGTCCGATAAAAATAAGGCCTAATAAGGATGACTCGAACGTCGGAGTAATCCTTTGTCGGGTCATCCCTATAATAAAAGATAGGGTAGGACTGAATTTCGTATACCCACTCCTTTTTCCTTCCTCTAAGAATGTTCCATTTTTCTTTTTTGTGGGCTTATCGCTTAGGCAGATATGAAGGAATGGAATTTCTGACGGGTGGAATTTCTGAATGGAATCATGTCTCACTTTATTATCCTCTGAATCACTCTTGGGAAATGAAAAAATTGCTGACTGATTATAAGCCATAAGGAAAGAGTGAAGTTAAGGAAGGAAGCAAAGTCTGACCATTTTTTCAATGTTTGAGGAAAAAAAGACGGGGCTATACGAAATTCAATTTTACCAAAGATAGTAAAGGTAAATTGCTTTTAAAGAGGTGTTGGTATGTAAACTAAAACTAATATCAAAAAAAGTTCAGACGGGTTGGTGTTGCCTTGTTACAGCCCATAAGGGCTCGTCTCATCAAAATCACAAATTGCTCGATCATCATTGCCAAAATTCGCAATCCTGCATATTTTTAAATTTTTAAATTGAAAAAATATACTCGGACCTTACTTTTAGATACACCCTTGGGAATTGAAAAAATTGTAGCTTACACTGAGTTTATTTTAAATATGGAATATTGCCCCTCACAGTCCACCAGATGTGGGCCGGAATAGTCAGAGGTGTCGGCAATCGGAAAAGCCGGAAACCGGAACTGCTGAAGGTCTTCGGGCCGATTTGGTCTTGCTCTAGTTACAAATCTGGAAATGGCTGGCGGTTCCTAATATCCGAAGAAAAAAATTCCGGTATCTAGGAATTTTCCGGATATACGGAGAAAGTTTTCGTAGTTCAGAGAAGTAACCTTCAACCTTACACCAGAAATACCGGGTTTAAGACTATCCGATTTTGAGATTTTCCCTTTTTCTTGTATTGGGAAAATTCAAAATCAGTTCCGGATACGGAAATCGACTATGACAGGTATTAATATTTTTTGGGTGTATCTATAAACGAGGCCTGACTCATCAAAATCACAAATTGCTCGATCATCATTGCCAAAATTCGCAATCCTGCATATTTTTAAATTTTTAAATTGAAAAAATATACTCGGACCTTACTTTTAGATACACCCTTGGGAATTGAAAAAATTGTAGCTTACACTGAGTTTATTTTAAATATGGAATATTGCCCCTCACAGTCCACCAGATGTGGGCCGGAATAGTCAGAGGTGTCGGCAATCGGAAAAGCCGGAAACCGGAACTGCTGAAGGTCTTCGGGCCGATTTGGTCTTGCTCTAGTTACAAATCTGGAAATGGCTGGCGGTTCCTAATATCCGAAGAAAAAAATTCCGGTATCTAGGAATTTTCCGGATATACGGAGAAAGTTTTCGTAGTTCAGAGAAGTAACCTTCAACCTTACACCAGAAATACCGGGTTTAAGACTATCCGATTTTGAGATTTTCCCTTTTTCTTGTATTGGGAAAATTCAAAATCAGTTCCGGATACGGAAATCGACTATGACAGGTATTAATATTTTTTGGGTGTATCTATAAACGAGGCCTGACTGTTACGTTTGTTCCAAATTTCCTTTAGTTGCATATACTGAATATAAAGAATTTGGTTCTGTTGAGGAAGTTTTAAATATTTCATCAATCATTAAAATCTGAAAGTTTTCACTGGTTAAATTAACGCCGACAATCCACATTTTACAGGAAGTTAATCCATCGCTTTAAAAATTGCCAAATTAAATGGTTATTTAATATAGGACTAAAAAAAGGAAAATTTTGGGCAGGGGTATTTTTGGCGCGGGGCCGTTTTGGCGCTAAACTCAAAAATGGCACTTAGGCGAACCCTTACTTCATAAAAATTTTGTCAAATTTCTTTAAGATCCTTGACTTCATCACCAAAAAATTTCAGAATTTTTAATCAAATATTTCTGAAGTTATGGTCGATAAACTTTGAAAAATTTAGCATTTTTCAATGAATCAACATATTTTTGGCCATAATTTCTGAAATTCTCACTCAAAAATTCTGAAATTTTTGGAGAACTTAGATAAAGATAGGAGAACAAAAAGGAGAGAAATGTACCGTATGACCTGTATTAATTGCCCTCACTTACCTCACTTCTATTAATTACCCCCTCCAGTGATAGGTTAAAACAATAATTGCCCCCATTGACACTTCAAACCTCATATAATTGCCCTCCCCTGATTAATTACTCCCTCCAACGGAAGTTTGAAACAATAATTACCAAGGGTAGTTATTAAAAGTTTTACGGTAACTATAAAAATATTTTTAAATAATTTTACAACTTTGTAGAATTAGGACAAGTAACATTTCCTTCATAATTTGGTATTAAATGACTTGCTCTAATCAAATTATATTGCTCATTTTCTTTTTCCCAGTTATACAAATACGTACGTATCAAGACTCTTTGTCTATTACAATAACCTGTCTAAAAATAAAAAATACTGTATTCCCCCAAAATAGTCCATATCTTAAAAGGGATTGAACGGGTCACTGAGCACCATCCAGCTTTGATCGGCTATAACTTTTTTTAGAATTGATCTTATCTGATAAATCTTATATCATTCAAAAGCCCTTGACAAACCCTCTAGTGGCTCGCTCTCTAGTAGCTCAGCTCTCTAGTGCCCGCTCTCTAGTGGCGGCACTCTAGTGGCCCGTTCCGCTTATTTTAGTGAAAATATAAAATTTAAATATTTATTTATTTTTTACCTCAAATTCACCAGCTCTGCATAAAATTAAAATAAAATAATTATAATGAGTTTTCCAATCTAATTCTTTAATTAATACATCCCAAATTTTTGTTGATTCTTGGTGAGAATATCGATCTATAAGGGCAACCCCTATATATTTTTAAAAAATAATTTTTAAATACAATCAACCATATTTACCTCTTTTAATTTCAATAACAATTCTCTTTAATGTAAACTTATTTACATTAAATGTTGTATTTTGTTCGGGAAATCCAGGTGTAATTATGGACATTTGTGTTCCATCATTTCCTTCATTTGTGTCTCCTTGTTGGCTTGAACCAGTTCCGCTTATTTTTTAAAAATTAATTAATTTATTTAATTGCCTGTCAGCCTCACTATAGGATAGACCAAATATAAACCCAATACGTATTATAAGCTTATAAAATACTAAATAGAGGGTATTATAAAATACTAAATAGAGGGTATCGCTCTTAACGATACCCTCTATTTAAGGGTACCCCTCATTATAAGCTTATAAAATACTAAATACACCTCTATTTAGTATGGAGATTGGTCTCCACGGTAAACACGTGGACCACTTAACGAGGGCTAATCACAATTTAAGATGCCCCTCATTATAGAATCCAATTTCATCCTCAAGTATGTATTTAAAGTGAGGTTTAACTGTAGTTAGTAATCTCAACCCAGAAGACTTTGAATTTTTATTTTTAACCAACCCCCACGGTTCAACAATTTCTGAAGCATTTTCAAATTCCTCATTTGCATCAACTAACTCAACTAACATTAATGGGTAACCTTCCCATTTCCTGAAATTAAAAAAAATATTTTTCCAAAAATTATGAATAACCATGAATTGTAAAGATTAAAAAACTGTTTAATAACAAAAGACAAGCTAGTAGCTTCTGGATATTCTATACAAATTTTTGCTGACATAATAGCCAAAGAATGACCACTTAGATAACCAGCCTTGTTTGAATAGATGAGGCGATCTAGAATAAAAATAGAAAACTCGTGGACCCAGTCTATTTTATACGTCAGATGAACCTTTAAGGATCCTATGAAGCTTTATGTCTTATCCAAGTTTACGAGTCCAATAAAAACTTAAGAGTTCAATGGAAGTTTGTGTCCTTATGGATATTTAGAGAATGAGACCACCAATTGTCCAAATCAGTTGTGTAGGTCATTAACTAAATCTGCGTAGATTACTTCTATGGCCATAAAAATCCCCATGGTTTAATTGGATTTTAGGAATTTAGATTAAATTTTAGGCATCTAGGAATTTAATTTTAAAAATAATGAATTTACTTTTTGCCCAAATCTTCACATAACGCATTAACATAACAAACAATCCTTGATTTGGACTGATGTGTATTATGTTTTTTAGACAACGAACACCTTTTTAAAATTATTCAATTTTATTTTGTATTATTATAGTATTCCGACCTTATTTATAAATACAACTACTTTAGATGGGTATATCCATAACTGGGTGTACCCTCGATCCAGTGTCTACTAACTATTTAAATTGAAGTTATCTTATGGTATCTCCGACTGTAAGATAAATCGAGCTTATGCTCGAGTTTATCTATAAGTGGATGTATCGCTTAGGTACCTTCCTCGATCCAGTTTCTGTATGCGGAAATGCCTTGAAGTGAGAAGCCCAAAATGGTATTTTTACGTTTGTCCGAGTACATTTGGACCAATTCTTATTGCATATATTTGCATATTTCAGTCTATACCTTTACTTTTTCCTTGCATATATGTATTGGACAGCCCTACTTATAAATGTATACCTATATTAAAATGGGGTTGTCTTAGTGAATAAATGGAGAGGGGGGTTCGACTGTATTTTATTTAATTCACCTGCTAATGCCAAAATGCTTCTTTTATCTTTATTCCATTGAATAATTTCATTATCCATTATATCAAAATCTGTTTCAATTTTTTCAAATGGAATTTGTGCATAAATTAAATCAACGTCAATTCCATACATTTTAAATTCAATAATGAAAATTCTGCTTGATTTTACAGTATTCATATTGTCTACTTCCTATTTTAAATTTTTATTTTTCTTTTTTCATTCGAAAGAGCTCGTAGAGCTGAGTCGAATGACACCAAAATCAAATTTGATTCGATGATCTTGAGCAAAGTTATAGCCCCAGCTGAACCAAAAATAAAGTAACCTTATTGCGTGGCGAGAGGCTTGTGCAACGTCACGCGTCTCGTCTGCGGGGTGGGGGCAAAGGTTACTAAATTGACCGGCTTTCTCCCCAAAGGTAAAAAATCTTGTTTCGCGGAGAAAAACGTGCATAACTTTGTCAAATCTTGTCCAATCACGTTGATTTAGGTTTTAAAACTACCTCAACAGTCATCAAAGTTCTATATAACCCAAACTCATCTTCAGCAATAAAATCATAAATATTTATATATTTTGGCAAAATGCACAAAATATCCAAATCTGACCAATAAGCTGTTGTTCCTAATATTTCTGAACCACCCTCCAGTAATTGAAATTCTTGAAGAAAATGTATTTTGTAATTTGCGATTAATTATTTTCCTATTTTTATACTTTTAAGAACTTGTTTAGGCATTCTCTAACATTCATTACCCGATAATAAATACGCAGAGGTGTGTCATAACTGATTTTAATAGCGAAATTCGTTCGACAGAAGGCATCACTCTTTTTCTAAAAGTTGGAAGAGCCTCTAAGAGATACCCTTTAGAGATCGGAATTTCTGAAAATCCTGGGCATGTTCCTGGGTTTGATTTATTGACCTCGGCCGGATCCTGGGCCTGTAGTCCAGGAAAAACCCAGGAAGGTCAAAAAGTGCCTTGGCCTGGACTCTGGATACAGGAAAACCCCAGTCCTTGGCCCAGACCCAAGCCAATCTCTAATACCCTCTATTTAACATACATCTCATTATAAGAGACAATCTTTTAACCCCAAGGTTCTCATAGCGAAGTCATAATGTATACCTTCTTCTTCGGAATTATCATTAATTATTCCTTTATTTGCTTTTACAATTTCTATCCATTGTTTAACTGTTTCTTCCAAAGTGCTTATAACATGATTTCTATACTGAATTATCTCATCAATGATATAATATTCATTTACTATTAATCCATTCAACTTTAATTTATTTTAAATTTAAAATGTAAATAAATAAAAATCGGACCTCACAAGTAGAAAATGGTTAGAATGGATGGACTTGGTATTGAACAGGGATACCAAGTCCAATAACAGTAGTGTTGCGCCCCGATCCACGTTCCCAAAAGATTTTTTCAGATTATCCCAGACCCTAACCTAGCCCCGAAAAAAGTGAAAACCCCGTTCCCCGAAACGAAATAGTTTCGGGGTTTTCGGTGTATACACCCCATAAAATGCCGTTTTTTGGTGGAATTTTAAGATAGAAAATTCGCTAAGAGAGATATGTGGATAGTTGTTAGGTGGATCGGGGCGTACACTACTGTTATTGGACTTAGACTTAGCCTATGTTTATATGGTTTTATCTTATATCTTGGGTTTATCTTATATATAGGGGGTTATCTTATATAGAGGTTTATCCACTATTGGGTTTATCTTATATATAGTAAGATCCGACTGTATAAATTATTAAAAACATACATAATGATCTGAAGCGGACTGATTCTTTTTTAACTCCTCTTCTAGAATTAAAGCCATCTTAGCTCCCGAAGAAATATATCCCTGTCTTGGTCCTTTAAATTATATTATAGTTTTAATCCCCTAATTAATTTCGTTAACCTTTAGTTGGTTTCTTTGTTGGAAATGTTTGTACTGTTCCATAAACTACTTTCTCTTTTCCTTTGCTTGATTTTCCTCTGCTTGATGAGGATGATGTTTCTTGTAGTTCCGGCTGTATCTAATATATTTATATGGTCAGAACTCGATTTTACGCACACACCAATTAGTATATACAACAGAGGTGTGACACAGATTTTAAAAGGCGAAACTGGCACTTCCCTGATATACAACTATGGTTGTCGGTTTATAACCGAACTGGGGAACGGAGGATTTTTTTGGTTCGATCCCTGATTAAGGATACGAAATGGAAGTTTTTAAGCTTGCTTAAACTACCGACACCACTTCGCAACACTACACACCCGAATTATTCGCAAGCTCAAATGGATAAAGTAACCCTATTGTAGTCAGCGTGTGTTTGTGAAAAACGCACGAGTGAAGGGGTTTGCAAAAACCCCTTCAATTTACGCAATCCGCAATTATCAATCCGCAATTGCGTGCAGTCCTAGTCTTTATTCGAAATTAAAAATTTTCCCATGTGTTAGGGTAGATGAACAAAAAGCCCCAGGGCGTATGTAAAATCGAGGTTCGACTGTTTTTTTCAACTTTAGTTTTTTGTTTCATACCGGATAATGATATTCCACTTCTTCATACGCCTTTTTTTTATTTTTTCCTTCAAAATTTTCAATTAATTCGCCTATATTCATACCGCATAATTGGTTAACCATTAATCCTAGAAATATATTGCGCATATATTTAGTATATTTTTATTTTGGGTAATTTTTGATGGCCGAAAAAAGGGCTAGAAAGTCCCTTTTTTCGACACGAGGGTACGAAGACTGATGATCTTCTAAAAAGTCTTTAATCTACATCTTGACGGGGTACAACCAATGCCAGGCAAAATCGGTTTTTCCATATTCGGATTCCGGATTTGGCAATAGGAGCGGACCGATCCTTGTCAAATTTTTCTGATTAATCCGGTCCATAATAATTCGAAAAAAAATCGGATTTAGGACAGAATATTGGCAAAATATGGAAATGTGGACGGAACGCTAAAATATTGGAAAATATCGGTTGATAATAGAGGTCGGTAAAATCGCATTCACGGGATCCTGTAACTAGATTTTATCCCAAAGATCGACGGAACATGATCCCGTGGGATTAATCCCGATAATCCCGTTCATCGCGTAAAACACGGGATTTGGGGACAGTATCCCGTAAAATTCCGTACGGGATCCTGTCCCGTGCCGACCTCTAGTCTATGTTTTTTAGGCGTTTTAGAACCCTACGAGGCCACGGAAATGAATATTGATATCCATTCAAATTCACCCCCCATTAATTACCGTATGCTTCGCATTGCAAAAATTGTTTAAATTCTTCATTATGTAGCAATTCTTTTAATTTATTTATATGCGTTAATTTTCTTTCTTTTGTATTATTTTCGTGTGTTTGTTCATCATCTCGAAAACCATCATACAAACATTTATTCCAATAGTCAATTCCTTCTTCTTTAGAATTAAAAAAAGGAGGTTGTTGTTGTTGTTTTGCTCTACCTCTTCCACCTTTTTGTGATTTTTTTGGAGGATTTTTTAATTGGTTTAAAATTTTTACAGTGCAGCTTTTGTATACTTGAAGGTATAAATATTCTCTTCCATGGTGAAATATACACATTTCTTTTTGGTTTAGAAAAAATCTCTAAAAAATTTTTAAAAAATTAGTATTGCTACACTTATTTGCCTTTGACACTAGAAACTCCGGAGCAGCTCGATTTTTCCTGAGTTGAAGAGCTAGTATCTCCGTCGGCTGTTCCAGCCTATTCCACATTCGCCTACATTGTACATTTCTATTCTTGTGCTCGTCGACTTAGCAAATCTCAGACAACTCTCGGACATAACAGGTTCACTCAAACGTGCGGACTCAACTGAGGTTACTCTAGAAACTAGCTTTATAAGCCTTCACAAAAGTGAAAAGATCTGATGACTCTAGTTTTCAGAGGCTGGACATTAGGCGTTTAGTGGCCCCGGCTCTGGGGAATTCAAATTCTTGATTACGACTCCGTTCACTTCTAAAATTTTTCTACGCCCCGGAGCCTTACTTATCATTGTTCTACAATTTTCATTGTAAAGCATTATTGCTAGTCCCTTTCACTCATCACGTACAGGTGCTCTACCGGTTAAGCTATCGGCGCGCTGCTGAATTTTTTCAAATATTCAATTTTAATAAATTTTTATACCTCAATCTCAAAATTTATGTTTTTTTCATCAAAATTATGCCCATTCCAAAATTTAATTTTAAATGAATTCCATAATTTTTTCAAATATCCAATTATGTGTATTTTTACAACTTCATCTAAAAAAATTTTTTTTTAATTTTTAAAAATTTCCATTTACTAAAAAAATACCTCTTCCTACTTGTACTTCATTCAATACGTTTTCTGCCCATTCCATATAAATTATATACTCCAAAACAATTAAACTTTTATAGTCAGTTGTTGAATTATCTCTTGGTGTAAAATTTATTTTGTATAAATCTTTGATTAATTCCTCAGAATTTACTAAATATTTTGAGAATTTATTTTATTTGAAATTTTCGGTTCGGATATTTGAAGCTTTTCCCCAGAATTAGGGAGCAGGCTAACCTACCGCGAGGCCAACCTATCGCCGAGCTATAACTTCGTTCAGGGGTGTCTTGACTCGAAACTTTTTTTTTCTTAAGTTTTTTCGGCCTTGAGTCTTGAAAAATATTTAGACCGAAATATTTTGCCCGGCCCTGTCTTAAATTAAATATTTAAGAATAACCGTTACTTACTCATTAAATGAGAAAAATCTGGAATTAATTCAAAAAGTATTGCAAATCTTTCTTTTCCAAAAATATCTTCAAATTTCCTTCTCTTGTCATACAATCCACCTTCAGTAGTTTTATAAATAGCATCACTTAAATTTATTTTAAAAAATAATTTTTTAATAAAATTTTCGAAACCTAAGAAATTCCAAAAAATTTTTATTTTCTTTAACCGAAAAATAAAATTCAATAAAAATTCCTTCTTCAATCATGCCTTTTAAAATTTCATTTCTTTCTAAAATATTATCTTCTCTATTACAATCAAATCTAAACATTTGTTCACTGTTACTAGTTGTCAAATTATTTATGTAAAATTTTAAATGAACAAAAATTTGAATAATATAGCAAAGTTGAATATTATTTCTCAGTTCAGGTTGCTTTAGTGCCAATTTTGCACTGAAATTTAGAGAAAATTAAAAAAAAATTTTTTTTATTATTAAAATATGACTAGAGGTAAAATTGCCGACCTCTCCCTTAAAATAAGGTAAAGAGAGAGAGGATAATTATTCGAGCATATATGGTATCCATGAATTAAATTTTAATATACCTATCGAAATATTCTATTAAATTCAACTCATATCCAGCCAATAAAATAATCTTCTGTTCCAATTCATCGTGTATTTCAGCTTCATATCTCTCTATTAACCTCGCATTTATAGAAAGATATGTTGCTAATGTTATTTTAAATTTAATTTTTTCTACTTCTTCGTTTGTGTTAGCTGATAAATATTCTTTGTAATACTCAACTAACACTTGGTTTTTGTATTCTATCGACGATGGATTTAGAAAAAAAGCATTCTCACCCCCCAGAGTTTTTCGAATAAGCATTTTTCCCATCGCTAAATTATTTTTAAAATTTTTATGTAACGAAATAACTTTTTCCAACAATTTTTTTAATATCAAACTTAATTTTTTTATATATATATATATAAACTAGCGTTCGGGGCGTTGCCACTGGGCATGGGAGAAACTGCTGTCTCTAGCGTTTTTGGTAATGAGTTGAATTACGTTGAAAAATTTGAAAAAATCGGAATTTTTCACCTAAAAACTCGAATATCTCTTCTCTGACTCAAGTGCTCACGATGTTCGATTACCTATTATAGTAGTAAATTCAAAAATTGTTCATCAGTGGGAAAAATACTTTTGTCCTGTTGGCATTTTGTCCAAGCTCTCCCACACTAAACGACATAAAGACAGCCTCTCGAAACACGGAGCAGTTCAACTGAGTCCGTGCGGACTCAATTGAGGTGTACCGCTCGAAACACGCTATCCAGCATAACTCCTCGAAGGATTGTCCGATTAAAAAAAAATTTTTTTCTATCCGATAGAGAATTTTGTGAAGATGTGCCCTTTAGTTGGGACCGAACTCGTCCGGGTTCGGGATCATGTCGAGACGGAGTATACATGTCGAAGGTTTCTAAAACATATAGGGTCTCCACTTCTGACACCCCCTAAGTATATCGGCATTCTATTCTATTCCAAGCCTTTCTAATATCTACAGCAGGGATGGGAAATATCGAGAAAAAACTCGGGTAGGATTTCGGTTCAAAGAAAATTGTCCGGGTTTTGGGTATCGGATAACCCAGCCCATCCTGATCTACATATAAAAATATCCTTAACTTAAGCCTTAGCCTTAACTTCCAATTTATATTTTTTATAAAAAAATTTTTTTAAAGAAAATTGCTAACCGCCGGTAAGTTTTCTCAAGTTTTTCATTGCTATTGAAAACGAGAAAAGTAATAGAAAAATAAAAATTACTCGACACTTCATTTTCAATCTAATTTTAAAAATTTTTAATAAATAAATATATAAAAATAATTTTTAAAGGCAAATTTAAATAAATTCAAATTCAGAAAAATTTTTATAAGACTGTTGCGTGGGATTCAATACACTCAATAAAAATGGCACGTGTCTTGACACAGTAAGGAGAAAAGTAGGGAGAGAAATACAGTAAGGAGAGAAAAGTCGCTCGCGATTTTGACTTCCCTTATGAATGCCAATTGCTATCACAAGACATAAAGCAATGCCTTACTGTTAGGGCTAGGGAGAGAAAAGAGTGACTAAATTTGTAGCACTTATATTCAATAAAATTAAATTAGGATTCGTCCCATTTCAAAATGTCCAACAGTTTATTGGAAATTAAAAATAGGGGAGTCGATCGCCCTGTCAAGTTTTGTAAATAACTTCTACAAGCGGTTAGACTGTAGTTTGGAGGGGTAATCAGGCGGGTAGTAGTCCTCATAAGGCTCAATTTAGCTCAACTTAGCTCAATTAAATAAAAATTTTAAAGTCAACACTGCATCGCGCTGCTGATTCGTCCCCTCGGATTCGTCCCCCTGAACAAAACCGCGGATTCATCCCCCTCGGATTCGTCCCATTTCAAAATGTCCAACAGTGTAAAAATATTCAATTTGTCGATCTATTTATAAATTAAAAAAAATCTTAATAAAACTTCGGAAGCAGAATCATCATTATCAGTTTGACTGTTTACTCTGTCTTGACTCCCCCAGGGCGCGTGCCGCAAAATCCTCGCCGCATCCATAAGTTTACGATGTCTGTTTTTCTATCGTAACTTTGTCCAAAACTATTGTTGGCCTGCGAATACATGGGTTGATTGGCGAATAAATGACGCAATTATAGGGTGTGTTTTGCGAATAAATGGGGCGAAAGTTAAAATAAACAAGTTGTTCCCATTCTCAATTTCCTCAGGCTAAGAGTCGAAATCGTTTTTCAAGTTTATAAGGTCTTAAGCTTTTTCGTTGCTCCGTTTTATAAATATGATACATTTTTAATCTTTTGGTTTGCTGTCATAGGGAAATAGAGTAAAATTAGGGTAAGAAGATAATCTGACCATTATGAGCCTTTTAAGGAAAGAAAAAATTTTTTAAAGAAAAGTGGAGTTATTCGGCTTCAAAATTACCCCAATTTCAGTCGGTTGTTTAAAAAAAAATAAAATAATTTAATACAACAAAAATGCAATCTCAACAACAAAAAGTAGGAATGGGAATACCTGCTGATCGTTCTGCTCGTTCAATTTTTGGTAAAATTTAAAAAAATTTTTTTCAAAAAAATTTTTTTCTTTCAAGTTGGAAATATTTCTTATGATGTTAATGAAGAGGAAATTAAAAAAATATTTTCTGCGGTTTCTTTTTAATTTTAAAAATTAAAAAAAATTTTTTATTTTTAGTGTGGACAAATCATTGGTTTTCGTTTAATGTATGATAGAGACACGGGAAGACCTAAAGGTTTTGGTTTTTGTGAATTTACTGATGTTCAACATGCTGAGGCTGCTATACGGAATTTTAATGGCTATGAATTACACGGAAGACAGTTAAGGGTGGATTCGGCGACGGGAAATGAATCTGAGGTTTTTTTATTAAATTTTTGGGTGAAGAGTTATCGAGCAGGAATTGAGGCTGCGATCTCTTAGTTGTCGCTATTAGATGTCTATACGTTCAGATGTTATATCTTTTGAGCTACCAAAGAGGGCGATTTGTTTTCAACTCTTAATCTCTTCCCTGAAGCGTTTTATAAAATGATCTTCAGCCTCCCTTCCCTTATTTAAGTCATGTTCTGTTTAGAGTTGGGGTTGGCGAATCGTGTCGACGTTCGAGTCATTTTTTCGGGCCTTATTTTTATCGGACCGGCCCGACCGAGTCCTTTTCGGGCCAAAGTTCGATGCCCGACTCGATCTTTCGGACCGTGCCTCCAACCCCAATTCTGGCTTCTCTTATTCAACTGTTTTAAATTACTTTCTGTTACATATGTTAAAGAATTTAAAGACCAAATAATTCAAAATATATTTTAAGTGGTTTTTTTAATTCTAAAGGTAGCTAACAATAAGCATCCTCTTCCTTTAACCAAAATTTTTGCAGTTTTTGGTTTTTCTCCGGGCTTTGGTTTTCTCCGACTTTCTTTTACAAATTTAATGTACTAGTAATTAAAAAACATTTATTTTCAAGCAACAACAACAATTCCAACAATTTCAAATTCCAGTAAATCCACCCCAACCAGTTATACCCATTCCAGAAGAAAATCCTTATGGACCAGAACCCGAACCTGGAAAAGCTCCAGAAGCCATTGCTCGAACTGTTGCTTCTATGCCGCCTGAAAAAATGTTTGAATTAATGAGGTCGATGAAGGAAACTGTTAATAATAATCCGCAAATGGCTAGGCAACTTCTTATTGAAAATCCACAACTTGCTTATGCTCTTTTACAGGTTTTTTGAAAATTTATGATTTTGGTTGGTTTTTAGACCTAAAAGTTATTTTGAGGGCATTTTCTTGCCTTTTTTGTCTCTAGACAAGGATCGTCGGCAGGCCCGTAACCAAGATTTTTCGGGGGCCCCCGTAGCCCCTGGTTACGGACCTGATGTCAGTTTTGGCTTCGGATCAGTTCCGGCTAACCGAAGATTTTCCATTTTTGGCTGGCCATAACTCGGGCCAAAGTAATTTTTTACAAGTAAAATCCCTTCGTAATAGGTAGTCGGTGGCCTCCATCCGATAGTACCAAAAAATATATCAAATTCGCTGTGACATTAAACGCTCCGTGTTAATATTTTCATCCTTATTTCCATTTTTATCAATTTTCTCTTTTTCCAGGCCCAAGTAGTTATGCGCGTTGTAGACCCAAAAGTAGCTTATTCAATGCTTCATCGAGAACAAGCCCAAACACTTTCAACATCTTCCGCAGCTTTACAACAACATTCACAATTCCCAGGGCAACAACAACCACCTTCTTCCCAACAACAATTTCAACCACAAAATCTTCCTCCACAATTTAATATGCCTCCACCTCCAGTTATTGCTGCATCTGGAGGACAATTTCACCAATTTCCACCACAAAATGCTATGGGAATGGGTACGAATGTTATGCAACAACAACCACCAACACATGGAGGATTTCAATCTAAACAACAAACTGTTCAACAGGTTTTCTTTGAAAATTTTTTGAAAAATTTTTTTGGTTTTATAAGCCACTTGGGGAAGGGCACATCCATGAAATTTATGAGAAATCATGCCCGTAGCCAGGGGGTAAGCCCCCTCCCCCGAAAAAATCCTGGCCACGGACCTGTAAAAAATTCGAGTTGGACGAGTTATTCAATCTTCCTTACCCCACAAAAATCTTTTAGGTACCAGGGATGGGCCCTTCCACATGTTTAAAGGCCATGTTATTCCAATCCATGTTATTTCAGTTATTCTTTTTTAAGTGACACTTTCAATTATTTACTAAATTTATTTGGGAGAGTTTTATGGTTTTTTTTTGTCCTCAAAAAAATTTCAACCTGTTTATTTCTTGGTTAATCTCTCCATAATTTAGATAAGAAAACGTTTTTCTTGTTAATAAATAAATTTTAGATTCAACAACCACAAATTCAACATTCCCAAACTTCGCCGCAACAACAAATTCCTCCACAACAGCAACAAGTACAATCTTCTCAAGATAATTTGGACGAGGAACAACAAGCACAAATGCTTGTATGTGGTTTTTTTTTAATTTAAAATTTTAATTATTTTTTTGAAAGTAAGGAATGGAACTTTATAAAACAGCTCTAGATTTTGGGGAGGGAGAAGAAACTAAAAAATTCTTTTTGAAATTTTTTTTGAAATTTTCTTAAAAAATTTTCAAAAATGTTTTCAAAAAAATTTCGAAAATTTTTTTGAAATTTTTTAAAAATTTCAAAAAAATTTCTAAAAAATATTTTTTCTAGGTTCGTGTATTACAATTAACTGATGAACAAATAAGAATGTTGCCACCAACTGAACGTGCTCAAGTAATTGAATTGCGTAATCAATTAAGAAATGCTGGGGCAACTGCTTAACGAGAAGAAAAAAAATAAATTTTATTTTTTGGGAATGAAAAAAAAATTTGTTGAATTGTGGGAAGAAGGTTTTTTCTATTTTATAAATTTAATTTTTTTAACTGACAATGAGTTGATATAAATAAACAAAATTATTTAATATTCTTTTGTTATTAAAGTTTAAATTTTATTAGAATGAAACGCCAAAGTAAATGCTAAAACTTTGGCGCACACCTCATTTTAGCCTCCTGAAATCGACCCCTGGCTAACCTCTCAGTGAGGTTTTACTATATCGGTACAGTCGTTTAGCCTAAAATTTTTATACTCGATTTTGAGGATAAATTTCTTTGTTCCAATTATCTAGTCATTTTTTCCATTAAATTCGTCTAATTATTGTCTGTATCCTTTCTCTCTTTTACTCTAAAACTTGACTATAAATTTATTTTTGTTTCAATTTACTCCCTTGAAGGCGTTAAGAATGAAAATAAAAACAAGAATTATAACGAATTAAACATCAATATATTTGTGATCGGGTCAAAAACAAGAAAAATAAAAATATTCGTCTTCAAATTCTTTTTCTCTTCTTCTAATGGAGGTTGAGAAAAAATTAAATTCATCTAACAGCTCTTTTGACAACAATAATAACAGTAAAAATGAATTTAAACAACACCCTTTGTTTGTTCGATTAAAGTTACGTTCACTTTGCATGGTTGGCGCTCTTTTACCTGGTAATCTTTGCTTGGGACTCTAATTAATATTCTATTTGTAAGGATGATTCACCTAAGAGCATTTAAAATGCTTAGGTGGAGGTTAAAAAGGAAAAAGGCATTAGTCGATGCCCCGGTAGCTCAGTGAGCGAAAGCGCCTGGCAATAACTACGAGGAGGTCGCAGGTTCGAATCCTGCCCGGTGGCTAAACTTTAATTTCAGGGATAAATTCTCTCTCTCTGACTTACGAGATTAATCATTCCTAAATTACAATTTATCTACTTCTAGTTTGAGCTCCTCAATAAAGTCAGAAATACTCATTTTAGTTATTATTTCAGTTTAACATTCCCCTAACCTTTTTTAAAAATTTTTCCTCCAAATTTTTAAATTTTAACAAGGAATTGGATGTTATACTTGTCTTCTCTACACATTTATTTTCCAACGAGAACGAATTGACAATTTTGTAACAACAAATTGCCCTAAAGTTCACAGTTCATTCCCCCCAGTTTCCTACTCTATAGGTGTTTGGGAGCCTCAAAAATCTTTCTGGCTTTTTGTTCTTTTCATTCATGTTCAGGCACGGATATTTTTTGGAGTTGTAAGTTGGGGGTAAATGTCAAGGAAAAAATTTTTTCTTTAATTTTCGGCATATAAAGGAAATTTTGAATTGGGAGAGAGTGAATATAAACAAAGAAATTGGTATATTCCAATGTTGAAGACACACATGTTTTTAATTTTTTCTGAAATTGTTGGGCTGGTACTTGTTTCTGTTGTTGATATTGAAGAATATTTTGGTAGTAATGTTTTTTAAAAATATTATTTCAAAAATGTCAATTTGTGGGAAATTTTTCAAAATGTCGAAAAGACAAAAATTCTTCAAAATGTCAAAAAGTCACAAAATTTTCAAAATGTCAAAAAGTCGAAAATTTTTTAAATGTCGAAAAGACAAAAAAATTTCAAAATATCGAAAAGACAAAAAATTCTTAAAATGTCAAAAATTTTTAAAATGTTAAAAAACACAAAAATTTTAGAATGTAAATTTAAAAAAATTTTTCTTTCAGTTTTTCATGCAATTGGTTACGCTCTGTGGCTAATTTCTTTTAATTTTAATATACTTTGTAACACGATACTCTTTTATCACTCAGGTATCACGTCACTTTGGGAAAATGTAAACACATTTTATTTAATTTTTATTTTTTAAAAATTTAGTTGAATTTTATTTTTCGCTTCAAATGTGTTTTGGGATATTTAATTATTTATCCATTATCTGTATCTACAGGCTTTACTTATTTTGGATATCTCTATACTTGCAATGTTTTATTTAAGTTTTATACATATTTTTGTTTCGAGGATATTTTTATTCCGTGGGCGTTAGAGTCTCAATACAAAAAAGTTTTATTTGAGGACGTTTGAGTCTGGGCTGTTCACCCCTTACAGAATACGGTAATTCTTCGGTTCGTATTCCCCCATCTTTTTTCTGACCATTTTTTTCATTTTTCCTTCCCTTTCTCCCTTATTCTTCATGAGGCAAGTAACAAAAAGGATTTATGAGAAATATTTATTTCTTCTTTTCAAAGGATAAAAAAGAGAAACATGATCCCAAAAATTATAAAAAACTTGAGAAATACCATCAAGTCGTTTTCGCCACAGAAATTCAGGAAAATATTTGGGTAGGTAAATATACGTTGGTATTGTTACCTGCATTTTTTACCATGAAGAAGCCAACATTTTCGAGCCAAGGATCGAAATCGTTGTAGATTAGTCACGGTTTCTCACACAAATTAATCATGTTAAAATTTTTTAGGTGCTCCATATTGGTTATTGAATGATGTAAATGAATTTTCCAGGACCTTTCTCAATCCTTTTTGATAGTACTTCCTCATGAAAAATAAGGGAGAAAGGGTAGGAAAAATGAAAAAAATGGTCAGAAATAGGAGGGGGAATACGAACCGAAGAATTACCCAGAATACTTTAATGAACACATATTTTAAAAATTGAGTGCCTGTGACTCTAGTGTCCCCAAATTTCAAAGAGTTAATATATGGGAACTCTAATATTCTCAAACCTAAGGGGTCAACAGCCAAGACTCCAACCTCTTAGGTTTGAGAATACTAGAGTCTCATTTATAAACTTTTTGAAAAATGAAGACACTAGAGTCACCGGCATTGAATTATTAAAATATGGGTTCATTAGAGTCTCAGTCTTTGAACTTTAAACGTATGGTGACATCAGGGTCTCAGTTATTATTTTTTCACACAATGTTTTACTTAATATTTATTTTTAGATTATACTTTATTTTCATTAGCAGAATATGCTTTAGTTGGTCTTAACTCTCTTTGGTATTTTCTTTTGTTATGGGAAATGGATAATTGTGAAATAGAAATATATTATAATTAAATGTTTATTTTTAAAAAGTTTTTGTCTAAAATGCTAAATTTAATTAAATAAAAAAAACACAAATTATGAATTAGAGGAGTGGAAGGGGGACCCGAAATGTTTTTAGTTAAGAGAAGAATATAAGGAGAAAGGTAAGAAAATATAGAGGTGAGAGAGGAAATAGGGGATTTTTGTAGATGGATTTAAGGAAAGGAGAATTTTTGAAAAAATTTGCAAAAATTATTTTTTAGGAACACTAGTTCTCGGAAAAATTTTTTTTTAATTTGGAAAAAATTCAAAAAAAATTTTTGTGTGTCATTAGAGTCTCAGAAAAAAATTTCAAAAAATTTGGAAAAATTTTTCAAAAATTATTTTTAAGAACACTAGAGTCCCCGAAAAATTTTCCAAAAATTCTCCTCATTAATAAATTATTTATTTTATTAAAATAATTATTCAATTCCTACATAATTAAAAGATTTAGTTAAAGCTCGCAAGATCGACTTTCGATATGCGCAATTCTTGGATAAGAAAAAATCAATAGAAAAAAGGGATATAGTATGGTATACCGGTAGTAAGGTTTCGATATAAGACCCAAGCCATCCGATTCGATTCGACGAGTTGAGTCGAACGCTATTACTCTATTTTCCGGAGAAGCCTGTGGACCGAGATATAGGTCCCCGAAACGAATCGAATGATATGGGTCTTGTATCGAAACCTTACCACCGGTATACTATACTACAGCCTAAAAAGTTAGAATAAATTTTAAATTAAAGATATAAAGCAAGAATTTAATTTAGAAATTTTTAAAATTAGTTTTTTAGAACACTAGAGTCTCAGAAAAAATAGAAAGTTTCATCTAATTTTCGTCATTCTCTTACATAATAAAAATTCTTGCTTTCTAAAGGGATTAAGATTAGAAATATGTCGAACCTCATTTTTAAATACTCCCATTAATAGAGGGTGTAATAAGGTTCGACTGTCTCAAATTTTCAAAAAAGAAAAAAATAAATCTGGGACCCTGTGTAGCAGAGCGACATAGAAAAAATATAAGGGTAGAGAAAACTCTCTCAACTTACCGTACTCTTTTCTTCTCGTTTTCCGGAAAACACATTTTTCTATGTATAATTATTGCATGCTTCTTTGTATTCTTTTCCGTTTTGTATTTTTGTTTTTCCGCCACCATTCATTTGCTGATGTTGCCCATTTGTATTTTCCCTTCTCTTACTTCCGGAAAAACAGCACAACGAACGGGTATAGAAAAGACCGAGAAGAACAACAATAAATAACAACACAAGAAAGGCTAGCAAAACATTCCGGAAAAGTAACCAATCCTCATCTTTTCCTTCTTTTTCAATTTTCTTTTTCTCTGCTTCACTCAAGTTTTTAGTGTCTGTTTCAGTAAAAACTTTGTCGTTTTCTGTAGTAAATGTTGAAGTTGACGACATTTGAGTCTGAGGGGAATTTGAAGTTAAAGCTGGTTGTAAGGGGGAGGATTGAGGTTGTTGAACTGTCTCAATCTTTCCGGATTCTATTTTTAGCGAAGGAATGGGAACCAATGTTGTTGCCTCTCTCTCATTATTTTCTTTAGAAGACGGTGCTTGGGGGGTTGTTTCTGTCTAAAATTTATTTTTTTAAATTAATTATTTGCTTAGATCACCATTTTTGAGCTTGTACTCTTTGCCTTTTCATTAAAACTTTTTTCTCTTCCTTTTGTTTTTATAGGGCGTACAATAGGTGTATGCATCTCATACTTGTCTTTATCTAAAAAATATTTTGAAATGTTTTTAAAAATTTTCCTGGACCTTTTTCAGTTAATTTATCCTTTCCTTTCTTTAATTGTTCGCTACTCTCATTTTTATTTGATTGGCTCCGTTGGTAATCTTCCATTCCAGTTCCATGAATTTCTGGGTGAAGTTCATAATCTAACGCATCTGATTTAACCAGTGTTCTACGCTGTTCAAACTTAGGTTTTCCTGAAAGAGGAGAAAATGTATTACGGTAATTTCAAAATGTCAACTAGTGTAAAAAATTTCAAAATGTCAACTAATGTAAAGAATTTCAAAATGTCAACTAGTGTAAAAAATTTCAAAATGCTAAAAAATTACCAGCGCCCGCCTTGAGTTGATTTTCACGCACCACAGTAACCTCATAGTAAAACCTCACCCTCTCTGCTCCAGCAAAAACATTTCTCTCAAATAGTACTTCTTGGGGCATTCTCAAGTCTAGGTTACCATCATGATACTAAATATTTTTTAAAATTAAATTAAATTTAATACAAATTCCCTCACATAATTAGCATTTGGAGTGTCAGTCATTCTCTCTTCATATACCAAATCTTCAGGATCATCTTCCATTTTTATTTCTAAATGAGATTTGCAAAGCATAGGCATTCCAGCTGTTGATGCCTTTATGTGTAAATATTTTAGTATACCCAACTTTAAGTTATAATTTTTTCTAATTGTCCCCCTGATTTAACACTGAGTTGAAAATGTCCGTTCCTAGGTACATGGTCCATATCCAGGCATTTCTTAATCTTCCTGGACTTTTTTTTTCTGAATCTGAATTTTTCCTGGACCAAGATCAAATATCCTGTCCAGGTTACTAATCTAAATCCAGAATTTTTGAAAATACCGATCTCTAGTGCCTATACTTGTGGTCTGACTAATATTTTCTAAACTATTTTATGAATATTTGAGTCTCAAAAACCATCAAACGTCACCTACCTTCCCCTGATTCATCCAAATTAAATCATGAGTATTAGGTATAATAATATCCCCATTTTCACAAAAATCCCTCTGAGTAACAGGAAAAACATAAAATAAATGTAAATCATAAGGTTTTAATTTCTGCCAATATTTGTCGTTCCAGAATTGTTCCACAGTTACCAAAACAGATGGAATTGATGAGGAACCTCCAAGAGCTTCATTTGTTGCTTTTGGAACGGGCAATTTACGGAGTGCTATATTAAAATTATTTTTTAAATTATTATTGGTCAAGATACGCCCTCTCTTTGGGTCTAAAAAATCGTATTGTATAATGAGGCTTAAATTGAAGGTATCGTCTAGACAACTCACTTCTCCCAATCATTGCTTGGAGAGCTACCTAAGAAATACCCCTCGTCTAAGATACACCAAGTATAAGATAAAATTTTTAGCACTAACAAATAAGGGTGTATTTTATAGTGGAATCCGCCTTTATCACAATTAATAATAAAAAATACCAGAAGAATAACAAAGCTTGTAGAAAGCTTCATTTTTCTCCAATTTAGGTTCATTTATTTCCTTATGTCTACCACCATTAGGTATATCCAAAACTTTGCATTTTTGAGTAATTTCAATACTCGCTTCAATACTTGGAACGTTTGTTGCTCCATTATTCGATATCATAGGGCCATTATTTATACAATTACAAGTCCCCTCTTCTGTAATTAGTTGTTTTTTCCGAGCGTTGAAATGGAGAGGCTGCATACATGTACTGTAATATAATTTAAAAATGTCAAGGGTTCGAAATGGTAACTAGAATAATTTTTGAATAATTTTACATCCATATTACAAATTGTAAAATTTTCAAAACGTTCATTCTAAATTTCAAAACTTCATGCTTAAAAATGTCCAAAATTCAGAACGTCCGGTTCCGGTTCCGGGCCGGAACTTCGAAAAGTTCTGATGCCGGTTCCGGGATCCTGAACTTAAATTGGATCCTGTTCCGGTCAGAATTTTGGTTCCGGCGAAACCCTATTAAATACCTATATCCACTATTTGTACAATCATTGCATTTACTACATTTTTCCAACACTTTCCCATTACTAATGTCTATTAATTTCAACTCATCATCAAAAATTTCCAACTTCCCAAAATCATTAGTCTCACAACTTAAATCAACACAATCAAAATTTTGATTAAAAGATGAAACAAAAAATGATGTTGGAGTAGAAAAAATTAAATTTATTGAAGAAAAGAATAAAATTGAAAAAAAGGGGAAAATAATAAAAAAATTATTTGTTGATATTTTCATTTTTAAAATTAATTAAATTATAGGACCTATTTATCAAATTAAATTAATTATTTAAAAAAATATTATCAAGAATAAATGGGAAAATCTGAGAAAATTTATGAATGTATCTTTATTTATAAAAATTATTAATTTTACAACCGGATTGTAAATGGAATTTCAATAATAATTATTACAATTTTTAACAGGATTGTAAGAATAAGTAATAATTATTTTTACAACCGGATTGTAGGAGACAAACGAAAATTACTTTTCCAACCGGATTGTAAAATGAATAAGTAATTAGTATTTTGCAACCGGATATAATTTGTTATTCATTTTACAATCGAATAAAATTATTATTATTTTACAACCGGATTGTAAAAATAATTTTTTAGGGCTGAATACATAACATACTTTCCCAATCCCAAAAATTTTATTTACAAAACAAATTACAAAATAAACAAAAAAACACGGATTAAAGCTTGATTTGTAATATTTAAAAAACAATAAACTAAAAAAAAACAAAAAGCAAAACCAATTTTTAAAAAAGTTAATTCCAGTTTAAGTATCACCAACTTCCGGTTGCTCAATTACCATAACTTTGTGTTTACAAAATAACCGAAAGTTTTTTTAAGTGTTTTTACAATTGTAAATAATAAATAGTTTTTACGTGAGAAGAAAAGAGAGAAGAAAAGTAATAATAAGTGGTGAAATGGAAAGGGGAAAGGAAGGGAGATGCGCGAAAAAAACTTTTTTTTTCTTGCCTATTTGTGTTATGAAATTTGGCTTTCTCTTTTAAAAATAAGTAAATCAATTAAAAATTAAAAGAATTAATTTTTAAAATAAATAAATTTGTTAGGGGATTTTTATTGGTTTCCAATTAAATAAAAGTTGAAAATTAATAAGTTTATTTAGTAGTTGATTTTACAATCCGGCTGGAATAATTATATTCTATTTTTATTTAAAATCCGGTTACAAATTGTAAAATATAATAGAGTACATATTTCATATTACAATCGGGTTGTAAAAATAATATATATGTATTATATTTACAATCCGGTTGAACCCGATTGTAAAATAAATATTATTTTCCGTCACAATCCGGTTACAAATAATAATTAATTATTTCATTTTACAATCCGGTTAGAATAATTATATTCTATTTTGTTTTAGAATCCGGTTACAAATTGTAAAAAACAATGAAGTATTCCATATTACAATCCGGTTGTAAAAATAATCTTTAAATATTCTTTTACAATCCGGTTGGAATAATTATTTTTTGATTACAAAAATCCGGTTACAAATTGTAATAATAATAAATATGTATTTCATTTACAATCCGGTTAAACCCGGTTGTAAAATAAATATTTCCCGTCACAATCCGGTTACAAATACTAATTAGTTATTTCATTTTACAATCCGGTTAGAATAGTAATTTTCTATTTTCTTTTACAATTGTAAAAATATTAATTAAATATTATTTTTACAATCCGGTTACAAATTGTAAAGATAAACATTACATATTTCATTTCACAATCCGGTTGTAAAAATAATTAAAATTATTTAATTTTTACAATCCGGTTAAATTGTTAAATGATTAATTATTTTTAATTAAAAAAAGTTGCTTTTATTTTACAATCCGGTTGTAAAAATAATTAATTAATTCTTCTTTTAATTATTTTCTACATACCGGTATAATAAAAAAGTTCATTTAATAAATTGAAACAAAATATTAAAACAAAATAGTATTTACATTAAAATAAAGAGAAAAAAGTAGTTTTAAAGGTATAGGGGGTAGTAAAAGGGAAAAAATATAATTGTATATTAAAGTGGTGGAAAAAGATGATCGACTACCCAAAACAAACAAAAAAAAGTATTTAGCTTTTAAAAATATATTAGAAAAATTAAGTAGAAAGAAGCATCTGCCTCGCTACTAGTTTAGTTATACTATACTTTTAAATGAAAATAAAAAATAAAATTTTTGTTTGTAAAAATAGAAAAATATATTAAAATATTGAATGAAAATAGCGGAAATGAGAAAAAAATGTTTTTTTAGATTGGGGACATAAAAATATATTTAGGGAATAGGTTTTTGGCCATAAAGATTCTTTTAATTTCGCAACACGATTTATGTTGTGAATCATTCTTTCTATAAATGGTAAATTTGTAAAAACGAAGAAAGAGGGGAGGTTGAGTGAAATACGATGAGTAAGAGTTTACAATTGGGTATATACCTATTTACAATAAGGATAAAAATATTTAATACACATAAATATTTAGGTAACTGTTACAATATAGTAATTACCAATTTAATTTTACAATTAGGTTAGAATAATAATTTTTATTTGTTTTTTACAATCCGGTTACAAACGTAATACTTTTAATTAAAATTCATTTTACAATCCGGTTTAAAATACTAATTATTTTATTTTACAATTCAGTTGTAAAAATAAATATTAAATATTATTCTTACAATCCGGTTACAAATTGTAATAATATTAAGTTTAATTATTTATTAATATCCGGTTAGAAAAAAACAATTTGTAAACGTATTGTAAGGCTAGTATTTAATTCTATTTTTAAAAACGGATTCTAAAATAAAATTTTAATAATTCTTACATTTGCAACCGGATTACAAATTGTGAAATTAATTGTGTATTTTTACAATCCGGCTACAAATTGTAGTAATTATTTAAAAAATTATATCCCTTTATAATTATTTGTAAATAAACATATGAGGAAAACAATCAATCAATCAATAAAACGAGGCTAATGTGAAATTAAAAAATGAATAAGCAAAACGGCAGGTAAGAGAAAAAAGCTTCTTCCCTTTTGATTGATTGCGCAAACACATCGAGAAAGAATTGTTTTGATTTTTTGTGACCTTTTTTTTGTTAATTTTGAAATTTTTAATTTAATTACAAAGCTTTGTAAAAAATTTTAAAATTAAATAAAAATAAAAATAGAAGAGAAAAGAAGATACCTTTCCCCCAAAAAAGTTGCTTTTGATCTAACCCTTTAAAGTAGAGTACGTCCGAGTCCGAACGAGTACGAGTATACTCGTGTCGTTCGCTCGGGTTTTTTGCTGTTTTACTCGGACTCGTTACTCGGGGTCTTAATACTCGGCGTTACCGGTACTCGGTAACTTAATACTCGGCAGACTCGGCGTAAACCGAGTATTTTTATGCCCCTATCTGCGGCGCAATAAGGAAGATTTTTGGCTTAAGGATCTTACAATTTTGCCAAAATTTTCGCCTGCAGCGCTGAAAAAGGAAGAAATTCTGTCATTGGCCTTCTAAATTTCTCAAAATTTTCGCCTGCGGCGCTGAAAACGAAGACTTACGTGTATATTGGAGGATGTAAATGGACTTGGGTGGATTTTAGTAATAGTCGGATATTTCAAGGGAAGGATCTGACCTTCCGGAACTTGGGTTTTCCTCTTGGACTTCAGAAATTCTCAAAATTTAAGCCAGCGGAGTGAAAAGTGAGGGATAGAGCTACGGATCTCGTGATTACCTTTCGACGACATACCTAATCCAATGATATCCCAATTAATCTCTCGAATTTCCCCGGAGCCAGCATTGATCATGGGGGGTTGATTGCTCATTAATCATGAATTGATCAATCCAGCATTGATCATGAATTGATGATGATTCCCATCATCATCATAATTCCATGGGCGTATCATGGAATATAGGCGGATTAAGAAAATAAATGGGATTTGGATGACGATCCCCTGCATCACTGTCAACAAATGCCCGATACCCAGCACTGAATGAGTAAAAGTATTGTTTTTGTTAAAATTATTTTAGAATACTGTTTTATAAAAATTACTCGTTTTACCCGTTTTACTCGTACTCGGGCTCGGGTCAAAAAATAAAAATCGGACTCGTTACTCGGGTTTTTCAAACTCGGCTTTACTCGGACTCGGGTTTTTCTCAAATACTCGGACTCGGACGTACTCTACTTTAAAGTAAAAATGAATCGGGTGAAGCTAAAAGAATAAAAAAAAGGAGAAGAATAATGGGCGGACAAAAAACTAAAAAAAAATACATAAGTAAAAGCAGTCAAGCTAAAGGGGGGGGTATCTTTTTCGGTATTTTTTCGGTATCTTTTTCGGCCTTTTAATTAAATAACAAAGCATTTCTGTGTGTACTTAGATGCGCAGATTTATAAGCTGTTGTGAAAGGTTATATCCCCCAAAAAATTCTTTGGGTCATCTTTCTTTTGAGATTTGGAAATTGATAGGGAAAGAAAGTTAAAGAAATAAGTAAATAAATATTTTTTTATCAAAAAGAAAATCTGAGAGAGATGAATGATTCTTTTTATTATTATTACAAAAATAAATAAGGGGTTCTAATTGATCTTCTCATTTCAGTTTTTTATTATTGGAGAAAATTAGATGGGGGATGCCTATTAAGTAAAGATTGTTAAGTAAAGATCGAAGGGAGAGAAAGGAAGTTTAAATGATTTTATTTGGCTATAAATTTTAATTACGTGATTAAAAATGGAAAAAAGGTTGGTTGTAATTTCCTTATTTCATAAGTAGGGTTCAAACGTCGAAGTGAGAGGTGTGGGACACGTAGATTTCTGAAGGGTTGGGACTGGGATAAAATAATGGTCTGAATATCCCCTCGGGGTTCCCTTATTTTAAAAAATTCGAAAAATTGTAACCAGAAAATGGAAACCAAAAATGACTGTTTTTATATTGCTGTATCAATCTAAGAAGAAATCTCTTAAAGAAAGGGCTCGGGATGGAAATATATTTAAAAATTCAATTTTAAATAGTAAAAGCTTAATTTCTATAAAAAATAAATAAATTTAGTAACAAAATATATTTATTTATTTTTCTATTTATTTTATTTTTAATGTTTGTTTCTGCTGCGAGAATAGAAAAAAAATAAGAGAAACCCGATCCGGCTTTTGGACGGATAAAGGGGGTGGCATTTTATTTAGCCTTTTCCCTTTGCTCCAATGAATTTTTGTTAGTTTTGTAAATATATTTACTCCTGAAAATGGAATTTCTTCCCGCAGCCAATTTTCTTCTACCCCCCCCCCCTCCCCCCAATTTTTCCCATTAAAAGAGAAAACTACCAAAACCGGTCGCTCCCTACCAAATATTAGATTTCTGTTTTGAATTTTATGTAAATATTAATAGTTGGTAGAAAACCGTTATATGGCGATAAATGACACGTAATAATAAAAACAATTTTTTTGTTAAAAATAAATTTTTTTTTGATTTTTTTTGTAGAAATGGGGGTGTTTTGAACGATGAGAAATTTAAATAAATATTTGGGGAAGAGAGAGAAAATTTAAATTGAATGAATAATTAAATTGTAAACGATCTGTAAAAGGTTAAAAAATAATAAATAAGTATATTTTCGTTTTACAATCCGGTTGTAAATATAAATTAGGTATTTATTCCCTTGTATAATCCGGTTGTAGAATAACTTTCTTGTACAAAAAAAAAATAAAAAAATAATTATTTTTCGTTACAATTCAGTTGCAAATTAGGATCCGGTTACAAACTAATAATTACCGTTTTCAGTTTACAATCCGGTTAGAATAGTATTTACATATAAGAGTTTCCCAAATGTTCCGGTTCCGGTTCCGGAAAGTTCCGGTGTTTTTTGGTTCCGGTTCCAGGATCCAAAACTCAAATTAGATCCGGTTCCGGTCAAAATTTCGGTTCCGGTGAAGCACTATTATATACATATTTATAACTTATTTTACAAACCGGTTTGAAAAAACAATCACATATTTTTACAATCCGGTTACAAAATTATTTGTTTTTCGTTTACAAATTGTAAAAATTACCGTTAAATATATCTTTACAATCCGGTTGAAAAATAATAATTTAATATTAGTTTTACCGTTGTAATTTGAATATGTATTCCGGCAAGGATAAAAGGCGTAAAAGTCCTAAAAGGCGTAAATAAATTTGGATGAGTAATACAGGGCGTTTAAAGTGTGTTTTTACTTGTAATTGACTTGTATTACCATTTATTTAAATTTTATTTAAAGTGTTTTGAACGTGGGAAATGAATTAAAAAATAAATTTAAAATAAACTAAAGAACAATTTTTGTTCTGTTTTAAACAAGCAAACAAACTATACTTATAATAAAGAAAAAATAATTTACAAAATAAAAATAGCACCGATTAAACTAATATTTAAAAATAAAGAAAAGCAAAAAATCTTTTTTATTAAAAGGAATCTTTTATTATTTTTTAAATTTAATTTTTGAATTTAAAAAATGGCAGATTTTTTAAAGAAAATACAAATCTGAAAGGAATTGGGAATCAAAAGAATAATTTAAAAAAATTTTTTGAAAAGTGTTATTTTTTTTGAAGTTGAATAAAACAAATTTTAATTACTTTTTATCCTCTTTATAAGATACACGCACTAATATATTAGATATTAGAGACCGGATCGATACGATATATCGATGTCGATATTATCGAACGATAATTTTTTTGATTTTTTCGATATTTTTCGATATATATATATATCGATATATCGAACGATCACTCGAGTCCGGTCTCTAGTAGATATTAAGTTTTTAAAAACTGATTGGTCTTTGTAATCAGATGTGTCCGCAATTGCGAATTACGTTTGCGGATTTTAAAATTAAAATTGCGGATTGCGTTATTGCTTAGAGCTTTTGGAATGGAAAAAACTAAACAATATCCTCTATTTCATTCATAGCTAGATTAAAAATTTTCGGGGTGTCTCATTTAATGAGGCCCTACTACAATTTTGACACTTTTTTAATTGAGGGTTGAATTGTCTTTAGAAAAGTTTTACAATTACAAAATTTCCAAAATTATTTTTTGATAATTTTAAATTGTAATTTAACGGAATGTTTTTATTAAAAACTTTTCCAATAAACATAGCAACAAATTCCGATCTTTTTTTTTTTATTTTAATGTGTAAATAAATCAAAACAACTTTTTTATAATAAAAAATAAATTTATTTTAGATCTACTCAATAGATAAAAAATATTTTCAGTTCTTTTCGGATTTCTAGCTTTTTTTCTAAGGTTTACGAAAATAAACAATTATTAATTACCGCATTTTATATCAAAATTAGCAAGAAACACAAAAATTAAATTAAAATATTTTTGACCCCAACAATTGAAAATTTTTTATTCTCACTCAATTCGGTTATATTTCTCTCACATATGTGTTTTTAGGACTCGGAAATTTTGAGGATTTTGAAGGGACAGAAGATAGATTTCTTCCATTTTCCTCATAATCTTCGAAGGACCACAAAAATCCGTAAATCCGCATTTAAAAATAATCTTCATCGACTTATCAAAGAACCAGAAAATGAGGAAAATCCGCGCATATCGAAGCCTAGACGTAAAGTTGTTAAGCTATGGACGGGTACGGCCCACTTTGTCGCGCGGACACATTGTCGCAGAGCCATAACTTGCTTTAATATTTCCGAATCTTTCAAAATTTAGTATTAAACGATTCCTCTCATCAAGCTAAAGAGATTGGTACCAAAATTGATAAGGGCCAGAAATTTTTTAGCAAGTTATGGCTCTGCGACAATGTAGCCGCGCGACAATGTGGGCGTGTCCCGCTATGGACATTCAACATTGACATACTTGATATACTAAAGCGGACCCAAAAACGGTAACCTATTGTCTCCATTCATTTGAAATAAAAAAGCGATGTTCTCAATGTGGGTAAAATAATATAATAAAAACAAAAAAGATTTATCGATAATTTAAAAGTTTATATTTTGTAAAATATTTTGTTTATTTCGCTTCCTTTTATAGGTAAAAGATCAATTGGAATTTGATATTGATCTACATAATCACTTTTTTCAAGCATTATATTTATTAATAAATTTTTGAGCAAATTTTAATTCACTCTTTTTCATCTCGCCAGGATTTTGTTCTATTTCATGAAGTAAACGACGAACAGTTTCATCCATTGGAGCACCCTGACTTTCATTGTGAAAACTATCCAGAGCATCCCAACCAATATACGCTCTGTGCCTAAAAATATTTTTGATTTTTACAGGTTACTTTTCGACACATTTGTAGCAAACTACCGTATTGTCTCTAATACAAGCCCTGGGCTTCTATTTTTCGATACCCCTCATTGGGTGAGCTTCTATTAGAGATGGGCTTCTATTAGAGACAATACGGTAAATAAAATTTTACTGAAAGTCAGTTGTAGCTCCAATCTCTTCTTTAGTAAGAGTTGGACGCCCACCACCATTTTTATCCTTTTTAGACTGCATTTTCTTGTTTGATGTAAAAAATTGTTGGAAAGATGGGCCAACTTGGGGAACTTAAAAAAAAATTTTTTTTTGCAATAACGGACATTTAAAAAGAATATTTTACTAGTCCCAATATTCGTTATTCCTGTTGGCATTTGATTAATATTGGATGTGGATGAAGATAAATGATTTTGAGGCTGTTGAACTTGTGGCTTTGCTAGAAATTTTAGAAAAAAAAATTGAACTCTTTTTCCATTATTAATTCGTTCTATAGTTAATTTCAATATATTTTTGAACATGTTCGCCTCGTTAGTGTTAGCAAAATTTAATGCATGTGGACAAGTATCGCTTTCAAACGTAATAAAACGAGGCAATTTCTCATAAATTTTGATTTCAAAGTTTTTGTTTCTAAAATTGAAAAAAAAATTTTATGAACAAAAAAATCCCAATTTTCAAAAAATCACAGTAGCATCAAAAAAAATTTTCTCACAAGACTTGTTCCCAAACAATTTTCTGGTTCATAATGTCATACAAACACATTGAGTACTGTTTTTTAGCATAGTCTTTTGTCAAGACTGCCAATCCCTCCTCAACTTTCCTCCAAACATCGGGACAATCTGAAAGGGCATTTAATAATTGAGCAACACCAGCCATCATAGAAATACGACGCTCGCCTAACACTTGAAAAAGTTGTTGATTTTCTAGATCTGTAGCAAGGGAAGAGCCTACAGGGTTTGGATGCTCCTTTTTGTTCTTTTTTCTTCCCTCATTAATAATTTTTGACATTTTTGTGTCTTTAACAGAAATTCACTCTGGATAAAAGAAATTTTGAAATTATATGTATAACAGATAAGTTCAATAGTATAAGGTGAAAAATTAGAAATAAGCGTTTATATTATACAGACATATGAAGAGGAAGACACGCCTCCGAAAAAAGATCATCAAATTAAAAAGATCTCATAATTAGAGATTATCTATTGATCGTTTTAAAAATTGGAAAAAAGGGAATTAGAAAATGCGACACATAAATGAAAATAAATAAAAAAACTGGGAAATGGTTTTAAGGAAAAGATAAAATTGAATATTGGAAAAGGTTAATGGAAAAGGCTAATATTGAGAAATTTTTTTGACCATCGCCAATATTGAACATCACCAGACCAGTTACAAAAGTAAAAAGTATGTACGTTTACTATTTTTACAACCACTTTAAAATACTTTCTAGTAGAAGGTCATCAATCAATTAATAAAGGAAATACACTTACTTATTTTTCCCAATATTTTATTTTCTACTCTAAATATAGTGTTAATAATTAAATATCAAAAATTAAATTAGTAAGAAAATCTTGTAAACTCAAGAATCTTAAAAATGTCACAACATTGGCTTAATCATTTAAATCCCTCAACTCTTACTTATTACAAACAACCATTGCATATTGTTCGTGGAAAGATGCAATACCTATGGGATTCTAAAGGAAACAAATATCTTGATATGATTGGTGGTATTGTTACTGTATCTGTGGGTCACTGCCATCCGTAAGCTTATATTAAAGACAACCCTTATTAGAAGATAACCTTTAGATATTAGAGTCATAAGTAGGGGGTTGTCGGTTTCAAACCGAACCGAACCGAAAACCGAAGATTTTCTGTTCGGTTTTTTGATTCGGTTTGGGTTAACTGAAGAATTTGATGAAACCGACTACCCTAGTCATAAGAGAAAATTGTAAGAAAACCGTCTGTGAGAATCATAAATGAATAAAAATCAATATTTCGCTCTCAATAACCGAGATTTTGTTCGAGATCCCGTCTCGGTCCGGAATTTTTAATCTCCTCTTTACTAGACCGCAATTTAAATGTCTGTTAAAATTTGAACGGTTATTGGACTGGGGAAGTTGCCTAAGCAATAGTCCCTATTGAAGAATTAGTATAATCTACCTATTTAAGTTAATCCTTATTATATTCAGTTTTTTAAATAAACAGAAAAGTCAACGATTCCTTGAAGAAACAAATAGACCAACTTTGGCATACATCATCTATTTACCAAACAGACCCAATTGTTGAATATGCAGAAACTTTAACCAAAAAATTGCCTTCACATCTGAATACCTGCTTTTTTGTAAACTCCGGGTCTGAAGCAAATGACTTGGCTTTAGCGCTAGCTAGGCTACGCACTAATAGATTTGATGTGCTAAGTCTTCGAGGTGCTTATCATGGAGGAACTCAAGTAGTTTTTGTCCTTCGAAGACGAAAATCCCTCAAGTATTTTAGGCCATTCTGGGGGCTACTAATCTTGGAAATTGGAAACAGCCGTTCCCTTCTGGCTTTGGAATCATTAAAATAAAATGTCCAGATGCTCGAGGACCTTGGGGTGTTGGAAAGTGTAGAGACTCTCCGGCGGAGGCAAAGAATGGTTGCAAATGTGAAAATGGTGAGATGGAAAACTACTTTAAAATTTTGTAATATTGAAGGGAAATGTATTGCGTTTGAATCACATATGGCAGAATTGCGCGACTGTCTGGATCATGATTTCCCTCAAAGCAGCGGACCGGCAGCATTCATTGTTGAATCAATCCAGGTGTGAATGTTATATCCTAATATTAGACTTGGAATAATTTTTACACAAATTATAATATCCCAGGTCGGGTTGGATAACTAAAAAATTTGGAGTGGGAAAACTTACGGGTAAAAGAGAAATGGATAGGGGATGGGACGAATTAAAAAAAGTCGGGTCAGGTTTCGAGTTGAAAAAAGTCCGGTTCGGATAACCCTACACATCATGGTACTCCGCCATAGAAGAAACCCATTGGGGAAAATTTTTGGGGAAAGCAGAGTCATGGGATGGAAAGGAGAGGCGGGGTCTATACATAATCTACAGCTCTTTGTTAATAGGGAATCGGCGGAACAATACAATACCCCAAAAATTATCTTCAAACAGCCTTCAACACTATCCACTCCTGTGGAGGTCTAACAATAAGTGATGAAGTTCAAACTGGTCTAGGTCGACTAGGCTCTCATTTTTGGGGGTTTGAATCTCAACAAGCAAAACCAGATATTGTAACAATGGCAAAAGGAATAGCAAATGGTTTTCCTATGGGAGCGGTTATTACAAGTAAAGAAATTGCAAACTCTCTTGGAAAAGCTTTATATTTTAATACCTATGGTGGTAATCCGTTAGCTTGTACTGTTGCAAAGGCTGTTATAGAAGTTTGTAATTTAATGAAAATTCTGATTTTTTAAATAATAAAAATTCTGATTTTTAAATAAATAGTCAAAAGAAAATCGGTATTACTAGAAAACCAGAATAACTTGAAATCAAAACAGATTAATAACTTGCAAAATAAGGAATAGTAACTTAAAAAAGAATACCTTAAAAAATAAAAATCAGAAGAGCAGAATTAAAAAAAATCATAATTAAAATCAGAATTAATACAATCAGAATTAAAAATCAGTAAATTGGAATTACATATAAATCAGAACTACTGTAGGAGGATTTAAAAATAGTACTGGAATTGCTAGATCAGAAATAAATAGAAAATTCTGATTTTTTTTAATACGTAAGATAAAAATTCTGAAAAATTAGACTTCAATTTCAGAATTTTATTTAAATACAGAAAAGTTTTATTCTATAGGTAATCGAAGAGGAAAAGTTGCAACAAAATGCAGACAAAATAGGCACATTTATGCTTGAAGAACTTTCAAAAATTAAATCAGCATTTATTGGCGATATTCGAGGCAAAGGTCTAATGATTGGATTGGAACTTGTTGAAAGTAAAAATCAACAGGAAAAATTATCAAAAGAAAAAATGGCTAGAATATTCGAAAAAATCAAAGAAAGAGGCGTTCTTTTAGGCAAGGGAGGTCTGAACGGGAATGTTTTGAGAATAAAACCTCCAATGTGTATTGATAGGGGAAATGCTACACAATGTGTTGAGGCAATTTCGGAAGCTTTAGAAAGTGAAGAATGAAAAAGACGTAGTGATTATGACTGAAATACAATCGAACCTTCATTTTTAGATATCGAACCTTCATTTTTAGATTGGAGCTGAAAATCGGTTTGTCCTAAATAGAGAGTATATCTAGACAGTTCCCCAAGTCATTTGAATCCTAAATTTAAAAAGTGGTATTATTTTAAATTAAGGTTCACTGTTTGTGTGGATTGATTTAACTAGAGTTGAGCGGTATCGGTATTACGAAAAAATCGGTATTTTGGATGATCATACCGATATCGGCTCGTTATCGTGATTGAACAAAACCGGTATCGGGATTCAAAAAACCGCCCGATACTGGTCGGGATTTAACCACTAGAATAATTCAACCACTAAAGTGTACATTCTCCTTTCCTTGTCATTTTAACACTATTTTTTGATACGCAATTGTAATTTAAGTGTTAAATTAGGGTAGCACCACGAGCTTTCAGGGTTCGAGTCGGGGTTTTTACCTAGAAATTCGTCGGGGGTCGAGGTTTCGGGGGAGGAGTGCTACCCAAGTTTAGTCAATGTAATTTTTTATAAATAATAAAAAAAAAGCAAACTTTATTCGAAGAATAAAAATTTACAAAATTTATCGCGCAGAAGTGTGACTGAAGCTGCAGACCAAATGGTCACGTAACTTTTTGTCTTAAAAGAATTTCGCGTTAAAATTTTAATTGGCATTGTGTTTTTATTTTCAAGATGGACATTAGAGTCGAGAAAATTTCTATTTTTTCTTGAAATGTTAGAGGAAATTTTTTTTGTTTTTAGACTAGTGTTGTTGGTTCTTGGAAAATCTTTGAATATCCGGAACCTAATCAAAGAACCGAACTGGAAAATGATCGGCTTTTCGGTTTGGTTCGGTCCAGAACCTACAACCTTATTTTAAACTGTTTAGCAAATTTTCTTAATAAAATTTTAGGTAAAAAAATAAAAAAAAAATAAAATGGATCATTCTCATCACGCCCATCACGACCACCATTCATCTTTACCAAATGATTCAATTAATAATATTATAACAAGTACAGAAAAGACTTCAATTGTTCAAAGTTTTTTTATTTGTAATTTTTTTAATAGATTTTGTAGCATTACATGAACATTCTTCTTCTTATCACAATATGAAAATGTATTTCCATGGTGGTTTTGATGAAATTGTTCTCTTTGATTTTTGGCGTATTAATTCTACTTTGGGTATTTTTTTATATTTTCCTTATAAGGAATATTTTGTGGGTAGGTTTAAATGTTTATGATTAAATATCCAAAATTTGGGGTTTGTAAAGTTTGCGGGTGGAGGTCAGTCAGACTTTTTTATGGACTTCCTTCTCTTGTCAATCAATTCCTGCTGTCGCCAAACTCATGTTTAATTTTTTCATGAAATTTTGTTAAAACAAAATCATTTATAATTATGGTTCCTTATTTTAGAAATATAGCCCCCTGAAATGGGGAACAGTGAAAAAAATTGGAGAAAGTTGACAGGAAAAATGAATTTATATTCTCACCTTCATATTCTCAAATATTCTCAATTCTAGCGCATACTTCATTTTTGCCCCTTGAAATCGACCCCGCTACGCCTAGGCAAAATATAACAGTACTGAAAGTCGCAATCTCTTGCAATCTTTACAATTTTTTTATTTTTACAATTGCCCTAGAATTCGAGACACAAATTCAATAACGAAATAAAATCAATAAAATTTATTCTATTCTGAATATTTTTTAATTTTTTATTTTAAGGTCTCTTCACTTCATTTATTCTAATTTTCCTAATGGGAGCTGCTTATGAAGGCTTGAAATGGTTTAGAGTTTACTTTCAACTTTGGGTTTATTATAACTTTTTTGACCAAAAAAATTTTTCAAAATTTTTTTAGACATGTGAAAGATCCAAATCTTCCGATTTTTTGTCGTTAAATTCAGTCTCCCGTAGAGTTGAAGGAAAAAACTTTAATGGGTCAGAGGATCATTCTTTGATTAAAAATAATAACAAAACTTTTGCGTCTTCGAGTGGATGTTCTGAAAATTGTGGAAATTCGAATACTTTAAATAGAGAAGTTTATGCACCAACAGTTGTTATTTCTGCTCCACAAGTTTGTACTAGCAGTATGCAAATTAATCGGTGGACGTTAGTTTTAATTTTTTTTAATTTTGAGGTGGGTGTATGGGGAAGGGATCCTTCAAAATGCTCCAAATTTTTGTCTAAAAATTAAAGATTTTTTGAGAGGGATAAGAAATTAGGTTCTTACAAGGGAACATCGTTTACTGTTAGGGCGAATTTGATAATTTTTTTATACCATTCGATAGAGGATCCTTGACTTCTAACCTTCTCTTGAATTGTTTTTCTTTTAAAAACTTCCTTAAACCTTCCCCTTATTAAATTCGGCAGTAAACTTCCCTGCTCCCTTACCCTTACATTAGTTAATATAATTGTTAATTTTCCTTTAAAAAATCTGTTTTTAGTTGGATAATGATGTATGTTAATCGTAATTTTTCTCCGTCCACTTGTCAATTGATTGAGACTGGTATTTATGCGTTTCAACTTGTTTTGTATGTTTTTTTTGTTTTTAAATCAAATAATTTTTTTAATTTATAGGGCTTATTGGTTAATGCTTATTGCTGTGAGTTTAATAATTTTTTAAACGTTTTAAAATAGAAGGATTTGGATTAAAAAATTTTTTTAATTTTGGGAATTTACAAAAGCAAAAATTATTTTTAATTTTTTGGAAAATTTTTTTGGGCTTCTATGATTTTTCTCTTTTTTTGATAAGAGACCTCCTATACTTTTATAAGACAGTGGAAACAATTTTTAATCGGCCCTCTACTAGGATTTGTTTCCTCTAAAGTGGAGTTGTTCACGACCCGTTATAGTTCTGTGGTGGTTCAAATGCTCTTATTATTGCATATTTTATTTGACCTGCCACGGGCAAAAATTAACCGGTCGCCAGCAATTCTACTCTTTAAGCTAAAGTTATTTTATCTTATTAAAAAAATTTTTTTTTAATTAATTTTTAATTTAATAAAAGATGACTTTTAATGTTTGGCTTACTTTTGCTGTAATTTTGGGAGCTGCTTTTGGTCATTGGTTATTTGCAAATATTAAATGTTCCCCTCCACGTCGCTGTTTTTGTCAATCTTGTGGAAATGGTGGAGGGGCTACTAGCAGTAATGATCCTGAAAATATTGATAATTTTGCTTCGGATTTGTGTCATTGAAAAGAAATTTTTTGGAGGAGGAGGAGGCTTGCTTTTGGAAATTATTTGGAGGTTTTGATTTTCTTTAAATTTCTTTTTTTTCACTTTCCTTTTCTGTTTATCGTTAGATTATTGGCTGGTAGATTATTGGCTCCCCTTTTTCGACCTTTTAAAACCTTATCATGTTATGGGATCTCGGAGTGCTGTTATATCGATTTTTAATTAAAGGTATATAAACAAATAAATATTTTTTGGGATTTTCTCGTCCTAATTTTTTATTTTTGTTTACGTTAAACAAAATTTTTTTGTAAAATTTAAGTAAAAAAATTTTTTTTTTATTTGTTTATATATCTCTTCTCTCTATCTTTAAAACACGATAAATTATAAATTTTTTTTTCAGATCTCCATTTAAAAATGAAAAATAAGTAAAGTATTTAAGAAAAAATTGTTTTACTTTGCAGTATTTCTCAAAAGATTATTTTTTAAAAAAGATTTTTTTTAAATTATAAAATTTTAATTTTTAGATAAAATACTGCAAAGGCATGAGCTTTATTATAATTTTTCTCTCTAAATTGAACTTATATCAATCAATTTTTTATTCTGCCACAATACCTAAATTTATTCTTCCCCCCCCCCCCCCCCCAAATTTCTGCTTAATTTAAATTTATTATTTTTTTTTTCAAATTTTCTGTTCTTTTAATTATTTTTTGTTTCTTCTTTTAAAAAAATGATGCTTGAATTGAATTTTTAGAAAATTTATGAAATTTAAAATTTGCAATATTATAAAATTTATTTATGAGCTTTATCCTTCTCCTTATTTTTTGGTCTTTTTTAAAGGATTTTATGCAATATCAGGAAGGAATCTTTTATTAAATTTCAGACCTGATCTATCTTGAAATTTAATTTCTAAAGTTTTTTTCTATTTTGATTCCCGATTTTCTCTCATTCAAAAAACCTTTTCTTGGTCTTCTTCTCGAAAGGTTTTCGTCTTCTTTCCCTCCATCCCAATACTTTCCGTCCTTCCTATCCCCTCTCTCCTTAGAAATTTCTTTTTAATTTTTCAAGCATCATTTAAAAAAAAAATATTTTTTTCCTCAAAGTGATATAAATAAATTAATTATATATCAGCCAAAAATCTATAAAAATATATTCTTATTTTCTTTCTCTTTTTTCTTTTTTTTTCGCTTGGGTGTTTAAAAATTGCATAAAAATGTTTCTGTTAAAAGAAAAAAAATTTTTTAATTGTTATTTTACAAAAAATTTATTTATTTTTTTTTAATTTATATTTTCGTCACGAAAATATTTTCTTTTATTTAATTAACTAAAAAATTTAATAAAATGTACAAATAAAAATAAATGGTTTCTGATACGTCAATAATTAATTCAAATAAATGGACAATTGGAGACACTGTGAAGATTGTTGAAAGTAAAAATAATAATGATTATTGGCATATTAGAGAATTTGTTTTGGAGGATTTACAGGATGTTTGTGCTCTTTGTCGGTAATTTATTTTTTGAAATTGATTAAAGGAGGGGGGGGGAGCTTAAAAAATTTTTTTATTTGATTTTGTTGGTTAGGGCATGTGAGACTTAGGTTTATGTGTACCCAGGGGTCTAACCGACCCGATTCCCGAAAATCGGGAATCTAATTTTTGTTGGTTAGATCCCTGTTATGCACTAAGGTTGGAGGATCCGGATACGAAGAAAGGCCAGATATTCGGAAGTTTCCGACTATCCGCCAACATTATGTACATCTTTCATATATGGCGCCAAAAATTGTGTTCTGGCACAACCATATTCTTGGGTGTATCGTTTTATCAGCCATACATTAAGCATGCAATGGCTTGCCTATCCAATGGCCTGCCTATTTTTTGAGAAAATTTCATATCAAATAAAATTTTCATTATTTTAATTCCCTATTTTGAATAAAAAAATTTTTTTGACAATTTAATTAAAAAAATATTATTTTAGAGAAGCATTTCCTCTAGAATATCCAAACGAGTGGTATATGGATGTTGTAAATGGTTGTTATATAAGCTTTGGTTTATATCAGTAAGCCAAAAATATTTTTAAAAAATTAAATTTTTTTCTAGTAATAATATTTTAACTTCCCTTTTGGTTGCTGAAAATACAACAATTAGAGATTGCGATCTGGAGGTATTATATAATTTATTTTTAGTTAATTCCTAAGTGGTTTAGATTAAAATTTAAATAATCCCCGTTATTTTTGCCTCTGGTGTAGTGGGAAAGTGTCAGGTTTTATGGCCATGGTTCGGCCCCCATTCATTTAGAATTTAATTTATGGTCTGTAAATGCGTCCGAAACGATTTTTACTTTTTTAATTAAAAATAGGAAATTTAAAATTTTTTTTTATTCTTAAGGATAAATCACTGCATAGTGATCCAACAGTAAATGTAATTTATATTTTGAGTTTGGCAGTTACACAAAATTATAAAAGGAGGGGATTAGCAACTATTTTACTTAAACATTTGATGAACATTATAAATTCAAGTAAAAATTTTTTTAATTTGGAATCTGTTTAGGAATCCATAGAAAGTAGAGGAATTAATTTTTATTTAGAAAAGACTCTAGTCCTCATGTTGAAAAAATTTTTACTTTCAAATCCACGGGAGTAAATGTAGTAGCGACATATATTTATCACTTCTTTTAAGATTTTAAAATCCCAGACTCATTTTACGATACCAGCTGATTCGCAACTAAAAATTCACACTAGGTTATGGCCCTGCAACTATGTTGGCTAGGATTATAGGCAATAAAGTGTGGTTTTTACTTTTAAAGTCAATGCTTAAGTTCTATGAAACTTAAAAGAAAACTCGAAAATTTTAATTAATTAATTTAAGTTCAACAACCTTTACCCAAAATGATATTTCTTCATGTTTTATGCGATAACCACCCAGCAATCTCTTTTTACCGAAAAAATGGATTTTTTCATCACGCAACAATTTCAAATTATTACCAAATTGGAGATGCTTATTTTGATGGTTTTACGTTTGTAAAGCATTTAAATACTTCAAATTATTATGGATCTTTTAATAATTTGCTCACTTCAATTTATAAATGTTGTACCTCGTTAATTGAATTTTTGGCATCTCCTTTTCGGCGTTGTGGTGGTGGGGGTGGTGGTGGAGGTACTAGTAGAAAATCTTCGATAAATAAAAAAGAAAAAAGTGATGATAAACTTGTCAGTATTTGTAGTAACCGGTGAAATTAACTAATGTCAAAACTTCACTATAAGATAGACCTCTATTTAAGATACACCCAATACTAGACACATCTCTATTTTAGAGACGTTTTTTAATTTTGGTTAGCCATTGGATGAGCGGAGGACCCTCCAATAAGGGAGATTTTTTAATAATGAATATACACTCGATTTAGGGTACACCCCATTATAATATATGAATTTTGAAGGTTTATCTTATAATGAGTTCCAGATACTATTTATATTTATAAATATTTTTTTAAATTACTAGTTGCTTTAATTTATCACACCTTCTAAGTTACTTGATCATTTCCGTATTATCTCATTCTCTTCCTCCAAAGCTTAACTTATTTTCCTGATTGATCCAGAATTATAATTGTTATTTAGCTTGAAATAGCGCTAAAAGGTGTAATAAGTTAGAACATCTGTTTTATATAAGTTGAGTCCTGTTCCAGTGCCAAGGGTTTTCATTAAATATTAAAGTTAGGTTCGGATTTACTCACAAAGGATAAAACATGAATGTTTGGTGGATGTGGTGTAGTTGGTTAGTGCGCCGACCATGAGCAAAATAGGAGGAAGGTTCGAATCCTTTCAGCGAAATCCTTTTAATTTTTATGTGACGGTTTTCTAACTCAATTCTTACATACAGGGCTCGACTACCTCTAAATTACCTAATATATTATTTGTATATTACCTATTGTGCTTTTATAAATCTTTTATTATTAAGTCATTTACATCTCTATGTATACTCAACATAAATACATACATATTAATAATAAAAAATAAACATTCTAAATGATTTTTTTTATTTTCAATTCTGTAGAAAGCGCGAGTTAAAGGGGATTTTTTACGTTTTTAATTTTTTCATAGAACCTTCTCTCCCTTTCATCAACATTTATTATTTTCTCTTTTTTTATATTTGGCCAAAAAGAAATTATTTTTAGTAGCTGGCACTCTCCTTTTTTTCTAATCAATTGAAGAGAAGAATAGAGGAAGAAAAGAAAGAAAAACGATGAAGAAGAGAAAGTTGGAGGGTTGTCAACGTACTACTATTTTCCTTTACCCGCTCGGTAGTTAAGATGTTGAATGGATGAAGGGGAGATGAAAATAATGGGGAAATGAAAATACTCTATGAAGGAAAGGGGAAAAAATAAAAAAAGAGGAAGAAAAGAAATTTTGAAAGAAAGGGGAAATGAAAGGAGAAAAACATTGGGAAGTGGACAAAAGATCGATTCTTTAAAAGATCGTCACGGCCAAAATTGGTCAAAACGTCGACTCATTAAATTCTGGCCTAGTCGGCCTTTTATTGAAACAACATGCTGACTAGGGTTGTCTGATCCGTCTCGACCCGACATCCGAATTGATTTTTCGGATCTGGATATTCGGATCGTCAACCCTGATTCCGACCCTGAAAGATCTTTTAAAAATCGACCTTCTAAGAAACGACCTTTTGTCAGGGGACAAAAGGAAGGAGAGAGAGAAAGGAAGATTATGTCTAGCTAGTCAGAGAACCTAAAAAAGAGAAGGAAGAATAATAAGGGGTTAGAGGAAGGAGAGGGTAGAGGGGGAGGAGTGGTGAAGAAAGAGGGAAAGAAGTGAAGAAAAGAAGGGGAAGAAGAAGGAGGTCTTTTATATTGACGAAATCGACAAGTCGCCCACGTAGCATCCATCTCCTTTCTTCTTTTATATTTTCTTCAATTTTAACTCCTTCCATAATATTTTTTGATGTTTTTTCCGTCGATATATCTTCAACTTTATACTTACTAAAATTCATAACCTCAATGGTTTTTGGGTAAGGAATAAGACCTTTACTTCGTCTTCCTAAGCTCCGTCCGTTGTTTTGTCTGGCGAATTTTTTTGGCAAGCCGGATTCTTGTTCAACGGATTTTTGTCCGACAGATTTTTGTCTGACGGATTTTTATCTGTCAGATTTTGTTCTGACACGAAAGTTTTTAGCAATAATTTAAATTTTTAAGGGATTTTTTAATATAGGTAATCTTATTTAAAATATTCTCATAAATTCAAAAGTCGTGTAGACAACATAAGAAGATGCCTGGCCGAAGAGGTAAAATTATTAAATTTACTGAAAAAAATTTTTGTAAGCTAAGGCTTGCGTTTTTTGCGTTAAAAATTTTTGGCGTTTTGTTGCGCACACCTTTAGATTAATTTATTAATTTCTTCAAAATTTTAGGAAGATTTGGATTAAAACGACCGGCAAGTGGAATATGTCAATTCTGTTTAAAAATTATATCAGCAGCGAATTGGAGTCGACATCTTCAACAAATGCATAGAGGGGAAATTGTGGAAATGAGAAAAGGAGGGGAGGTAATTTTGGGGAGAAATTTCTTATTTGTAAAATCAAAAATTCATTAAGCTTACTAAAAAGGACAAAGATGAAGATCGTTTGTCTCCAGAATTGGCACCCATTAAAAGACAAAAAATAAAAACAACAACGATTTTGGATCAGGACAAAACAGAAATGTAAGAGAGAGAATGGCACGCGGACATATCGGGATATGTACGAACAGTTACCCTACTGATTTCGGGACCTACGGCCACTGGGTCTTGGATAGTATATATTGTCCTGTTGAGGAATAGAGTTTTTATGTTTTAGAACAAACGTAAACATGCAAGAAATTATTTTTGTCACCCCAGTCCCTATACTATGTATGTCCATCCCGATATGTCCGCACACCGAGAGAATGAGTATTTTTTAAAAAATATTCTCCTTTTACAGTAGTGAATTCGATACAAAGATTGACAATGAAAAGGACAAGGAAGAGTTGAAAACGACAGATATTCCTTTAAGAAGAAGCAAGAGAAATGTCAAAAGTGGGTTTGATTTGGATTCAAAATTTTGTCTAAAGAAACGATTCTATTTTCGAAATTCCATTGGTAAAACGAAAAATTTATGACAAATAGTCACTTGAGTATGGAGTTTTTGACAATTTTGTTAGATAGGTTACTTGAATTTTGGGGGTTCTTTTTTGGAAAATAAGGCATTTGAGTCTCGGATCTTTCTTCGCCAATTTCGAATAATAGGTCACTTGAGTCTGGAGTTTGACAATTCTTGATAAGTATGTTACTGAGTCTTAAGTACCTAAATTAAATATTTGCATCATTTAGTTTATTTTCAGCTGTAAAACGAAAGATGACTTCACGTTGCACCATCAAACTCCCCAAGTCCGGAATTTGTCCTCTCTGCTTTTACAAAACTCGACAAAGTAATTGGGCTCGTCACGTAAAGAGACACCATCCAGAATTTACAACACCCATTTACAATGAAAATAAAAATAGTTCTGAACAGGTTGAAGAGTTGAATGTTGTGGAGCCTGCCCAAAGTTCGTCCAAATCGTCAGAAATTGATCTGCCAATGTTGCAATTAAAGCATTTTTTAAATCAACAGATTCAACATAATAATTTATTTGCGGTGGATAATGAAGATAAAGAAGGCTTGGGAGAGGAAGAGGAGGATGAAGAACAGATAAGAATTATTAAGGAAGTTGATGGGAATAATGGGGAGGAAGAAGGAGAAGAATATAGTGAAGAGGCCCAGAAGGCTGATGAATTATTATTTAAAGGTAGTTTTCGATGGGACTAATATCCATTTCAAAAATAATAAAGGGATATTGTGTGGGGTAAGCGCAAAAAACACTATCAGAAAACGCAACGCTAGGCCAAAAATGACACAATGCGCTCACCCCTAGCGGGGTTCTGTAATTAAATTAGGACTGAGTAAGATAATAGAATCTGGGAATAAAGTGGATAACCATGACAGATAAAACATTATCTGGATAGATAAAAAACACCCCGATACACTCGATCTAAGTGTATCACTCGATCTAAGTGTACTCGATTTTCGGCTCCAAAGGCGTATATTTAAAATTGGGCTCCATACACAACAGCCCTAAATTAAAAATTTTTCTGCCCTAAATCAAAAATTTTTCCTTAGAACTCTTCCCCGGTCGTCGAATCATTATACGTCGACCTGCCAATGGAGTATGTCAATTCTGTCTCAAACAGATTTCAGCATCTAATTGGAGTCGTCATCTTCGTTCACTCCATTTACCTGACATTTTTGAAATGAAAAAACAAGAATTAATGGTAATTCCAAAAAGGAGACAATTAAAAAAAATTTTTAATCTTAAATTAAAGTTAAATTCATCAAAAAACGATTTACAACAAATTCCCCACAATTCCCAAAATAATCTTGACTCAACACAAATATTAAACGAAATGACTTTGTCTGCTACAGCTACTGCTTGTGAAACAAAAGAAATAAATATTGAAAGTTTTGAAGAACAAATTGAAGGGGAAGAGAATAATGAAAGAGAAGATAGTGTAGATAAAACAATAGCTTCTGTTATTGAAAAAATTAAAAATGATGGAAGGAGGGGGACGAAAAGGAAATTAAATGGTGAGTAAAAAAAGATTTTGAATTGAAAAAATTAATTTTAAAAATCAGAAATTTTTTTAATAAGCCAGTAAAATACACTTAAATAAGATACATCTAGAGAACATTCCACTGTTCTCCTTATCCGATGAGGTTCCGGTGAGACTCCTTATTTGGTGAGAGTAACTCTTGTTAGTACTGTAATATAGTTTTTAGTTTTCTTTATTTAAGGTAGTATATAGTTGTTTTGGTGCACAAATATAGTTGTTTTGGTGCTCGGTCTCGGTAAAAGATCCTATACTGGGAGAGGGAAAATAATAACCAAGATTTTTTTTTAATAAAATCAAAATTAATTACAAAATTATAATAAAAATTTAAAAACTGTCCTTTTTTAAGCAACAGAAAAAAGGCAAACAAAAAAGAGTAAAAGTATTATTCGTCTACCAAAAACAAATATTTGCCCTTTATGCGAACGTCAAGTCTCTCCTGGAAATTGGAGTAGACACTTGAAAAGACACCATCCAGATTATGCACTATCCCCGGAAGAAGAAGATGAACAAATTAATGGGGAGGATAATTTGGATGATTATAATGAAGAGGAGGAAGAAATGGCAACTACTAATTCAACCTTTCAAAATGAGACGCCAACTGAAGAGGTGAGACGGTTTGGGATGCAAAATTAGTTAGCAATATTGTAAAGGGGTGTTGTGATGGATATTGGATAAGGAGCGATATCGAGGGAGGTGAATTTGAAGGGATTGACGAATATTGTGAGATTTGGTTGTGTAGAGAGATAAAAGGATTTGGGAAAGATATACTTATATTCTACATAATCCCTCCAAATCACCTTAATCCTTACAAATCAGCCGGTATCCTCTTTATCCCTCCAAATCCCCTTAATCAATGCAAATCACCCGATATCCTCTTTATCCCTCCAAATCATCAATATCCCCCGTTTACCTGTAACAGATATTGTAAGATTTGGGTGAATAAGGGATATAGAGTTTAAAGGATTTGGGAAAGTTATCGAGGGTATTGTGAAGGTTAAGAACGATTCAGTGGGGTTGGAGTAGATATAGCCTTATACATATACTTATATTCTACATAATCCCTCCAAATCCCCTTAATTCCTTGAAATACCTGATAATCTCTTTACGGCTCCAAATCCATCTATATCCCCCATTAACCCTTCATGATCCCACGATATATGTCTTTTAATCCTTCCAGATAGTACACCGACATCTTATTTAACCCTCGTTGTAATATTCACCTAAAAACTTTTTTAAAGCAGGCCTTACTTTGGGCTCTATGTCAAGAAGAACTTGATGTACAATCTTCTTTAGCTAATGCTAACAAAAAAGCTGAAAATATTCGAAAAAAGATGGAGACATTCCAAAATGTTTTGTCTTCTGAAGAAGTTAAAATACGAGAGGTATTTTCTTCTGGAATTTTCAAAATTTAAAATAAAAATTTATTTTAAAGTTGAAGATAAAGGCTGAACAATTAGCAGAACGTAGGAAAGAATTATTGCTGAAACGACAAGAAAATGTTCAAAATGGTAAAAGGGAGAGAAAAAATCTTTGCTTATAAATTTATATTTTTTTGACTTGATTCTATACAACCGGATCTCATTATAAGAATACATCCAATATTAGATAACAAGGATGTGTCGAAACAGATTTTAAATAGCGAGGGAAAGTCATTTAAAAAAAGCGAAAAACGGAAGGCGAAATGGCACATCCCTGTTAGATAACCTCAATTTTTTAAAATTTGGTTGGCACTGGAGAGGGGGGGGGGGGGGAAAGTTGCCTAAGCTCTGGTCTAGTTTAATAGTCCAATGAAAGCTTAGATATTAGTCCATTCAATGTTTATGATTACAATGAAGATTTATGGATCCATTAAAGTTTACGAGTCCGAATAAAATTCTATATTTTTATCAGCATTGAAGATACTAATTTCAAGTCCGAAGGTCATATCCTATAATGAGATCCGATTGTAATCTTTTTTGATTTTATTAATCGATTCTTCCTCATTTAAAAAAATTTTTTTTTAAATTCAAAATAAATTTTTAACAATTTTTTTTCTCAAAAAAATCTATTTAACAACTTCCCTATTTTCTCTTCAGGTCAGACTAATCCCTTTCATATTCGCAATAATACTTAAAATGATTGGGTGTTCATTTTAATGAGTATAATAATTTTAATGTTCTTTAAAATTAAAAAAAGAAAAGAGGGAGGTCTTAAATTGAAAAACAAAAATATATATTTAATAAACACTAGGCCAAACATTGATTTAAATAAATTTTTGAGATTTCTGAAAACCCCCCAAAAAATGAAAATTTTTATTAATTTGATAAGGCTGGTTAAAATTTTTTTTGTTAATTCTATTCTTCTACGGCTAACGCTGTTAATATTTGTTTTTAAAATAAGTATGTCAAAATTTTATTATTTAAAGTAGTCATACATATTATGATGATTGAGGTAATGAATTAGAGTTGGTCGGAATTATATGAGTTGGTCGGAATTACAAATTTCGAATTTTGACCCTATCGAAAATTGAATTTTCTAATGAGTTAAATTCTATGAATTTTCTAATGAGTAAATTTTCTAATGAGAAAAATTACTCATTAGAATTGAATTTTCTAATGAGTAATTCACTTCATAATTATATGTAAAAGAAACTTCTCAAGTTAATAATTTTGTTAAATATTTAAAGCAAACAGTGCTTATCAGACTTGGAATTGCCCTGATTTTGATAATTCCTGCCGGTGGCACAATTCAATATGGCCGCCATCTTCGATTCTTTGGTTTCGAAGTTCAGTGCCTATAGATGCTGTTGAGTTGCAATTATTAACGAATACAAATGTGCTTCCAGGTGCTTTTTATGGAGTTTTTGAAAATGACGTTTGCCGCTAATTTTTGGCGTTTTGTACTTGGCGTCTTTTAAGAATTCGAAAACAGGCGTTTCTTAGGATGTTTGGGTACTGGTTGGAGACGAATATTGGTTGGAAGCCGGGTTTTGTCTATCAAAGTGATACCTTCTATTTAAGATAAACCTCATTAAAATACACTTTCTACACTAAAGAGGATCTCTTATAACGAGGATCGAACGTGTAATTAGGAAATTAAAAAAATTCTTTAAAAAATTTTTAAGACTTATACTATGCCATATCTGCTTTCGGACCAGTAAACAACACTTCAAACAACAATACAGTTGTAGCCACACTAATTAGTGAACCGATAGATTGTCAGAGAGGAACCGGAAATTTAACATTCAAGTGAATAATTAAATTAAATTAAAACAAATTCTTCTTTCTAGTTATTGGGTTAGTCCTTTTGTACAACTCACAGTTTGTATTAAATTATCGGGTCAACCACTAAATTCTAGCAATGATTGTCAAAAAGTGCCAATTACACATCAAGGACCTGGACCTGCCGTTATTATGATTCCTGAGCCTAGAGGACAGTTTCAGGTGATTATGCATACATAAGACCTCAAGATACATCCAATAGTTTACTAGGACCAGGACTGAATTCTGTCTGACTATTTTGTACATTTAAAAATGGGGTCTAATGGAGAAACGAGAAGAGTACTCTTCACTATAGAATAAAAATTTTTCAACCCCAAAGAGGTGTATATAAAATAGAGGTCTTACTGGATTCTAAAATTGACAGTTTTTCTTATGGAAGTTGACTAGAGAAGTTCAAGACTCGTGATCCTTAGTTTTGACTCAAGACTATTTGGAGGTTTCTAGGTCTTGGTTTAGTCTTGGGGTCTTGATTCTTGAATAGTTTCAGTCTTGGAAATCTCTATAGTTGACATAACTAAATAATTTATTTTCACATAGTTGATCATTGAATCTTCCAACTTTGTTTACTCAAGTCCTCAACTAAGCGGAGGTTTTGCTATTCTAGACAATATTAATTACACCTCATATTTTTGCGATGCACCTGTAACATCGGCAACAACACAATCAACTACAATATCCTCCCTTACTGGAAACTTTACTGCAACTGATACCTCCTTTCTGTTAACACAAACAAAAACAACATCAAATCAAATAGCGCCATCTTCAAGAAATTTGTTTTTTGTTGTAAGCGATCAGATTAATTCTACCACAGTTGGACAACTAAATAATAGTACGGTAACCCCTGCAATGTCTGTTACTAATGCCAGCACAACTCCAAATTCTCAGTTAAACGTCAGTTCTCCTTCAAATATGACAAGTTCAACAACAACGTTGCCTACATCAGCTACAACTTCTACCCCACAAACTTCAAATACTTCTTCAACTGGAGGAGGTCTTCCAGTAGCTAATAACCTTGTTTTACAAATGGGCGGTGCCTCTATTATGAGCGATCAAGCAGGAAACGTTTCAACTTCAACTACAATCAGTAGAAATACAACTCAATCTATGGTTAATTCAACTAGTAATTCTTCTACAACTCCAAATCCAACAATTGCATCAACACAAAATTCTGTTGTAAATTCTTCTAATTCGACTATTCAACCAACTTCAGCTACTAACTCAACCTCAATTTCGAACACTACAACTCCAGCAACTATAGCATTACAAAGTTTAGGACTAAGCTCATCCATTAGTAGTACAACTGCAGTAATTAATTTAACAAATAATTCAACAAGTTTAAGCAGTACAACTCTAGCAACTATTTCGTCAAATAATTCAACAAATTCAACAGGTTCAAGCAGTACAACAGCAACTTCGTCAAATAATTCAACAAATTCAACAGGTTCAAGCAGTACAACAGCAACTTCGTCAAATAATTCAACAAATTCAACAGGTTCAAGCAGTACAACAGCAACTTCGTCAAATAATTCAACAAATTCAAGCAGTACAACAGTAACTTCATCTAATAGTTCAACAAGTTCGAATAGTACAACAGCAACAAATAATTCTTCAAATAATTCAACAAGTTCAAGCAGTGTTTTTCCAACGACACAACCATCTATTAATTCTAATAATTCAATAAATTCAAGCAATGTAACGGTTTCAGCCCTTACTATTCAGACAACAACAATGAGCTCTGTTCTATCAATCGGGCTTCCAATATCTTCAAACATTTCAAATTCAAGCATTTGGGGGATAATGCAAATGTCAACAGCTGGAGTATTAAATACAACAAGTATGACTCCTTTAGCCAATTCCACATCAACTAATTCAAGCAGTACAGGGTCTCCAACAAATTCCAATTCGAACCCAAATCCGAGCAGTACAAATGTTTCAATGCAAACAAACACAAATTTGGCTACTAGCCCGCCCTCTATTCTAAACAGCACAAATGGAATAAATAATTCATCAACAAATCCAAGCAGTACAACCCTAGCACCCACAGCAAATTCAAGCAACACAGGTCGATCAACTGCAACAAATTCAACCAGTTCAAATTTAGCAACACAAATAGTTACAAATTCTGCAACTACTTTGTCCACAAATTCAAGTAGTACAACGACATCAATACCAATGTCAGTAACTAATTCTTCCGCAAATTCGAACAGTATGACCTCCTCTACATCACCCTCTGCTTTATTAAATTCAACGACTTCAATGCCTATGAATGTAACAGCAAATGCTTTAAGCCTACAAACAACAACTATTAGCTCTGTTCTATCAATCGGGCTTCCAATATCTTCCAACATTTCAAATTCTAACGTCTGGGAAATAATGCAAATCCCAACAGTTGGATTATTAAATACAACAAGTACAACTCCTTTAGCCAATTCCACATCAACTAATTCAAGCAGTACAGGGTCTCCGACAAATTCTAATGTCACAATTCCGGCAACAACACAATCGACCATAAATTCTACTAATAATTCGAACTCAAGTTCGAACAGTATCACAACTGATTTGATACAAACAACCACAAACTCGACTACTAATCCGCCCTCTATTCTGACGAATTCAAGCAGTACAACTCAGTCAACCACCATTAATTCAACCAGTGCAACCTTAGCAACGCAAGTAGCTACAAATTCTGCAACTACTTCGTCCACTAATTCAAGCAGTTTACCTGCATCGAACAGTACAACGACATCAATACCAACGTCAGTGTCTAATTCTTCCTCAACTCCGAACAGTATAGCCTCTCCTACTGCATCCTCTGCTTTATTAAATTTAACAACCGCAATGCCTGTGAATGTAACAGCAAACGTCTCAACTCTTCAAACAACAACCACGAGCGCTGTTCTATCAATCGGGCTCCCAATATCCTCCAACATTTCAAATGCAAATATTTGGGGAATAATGCAGGTATCTACTGCAGGGCCCTCTAACTCAACTTCGGCTTCCTTCACGAATTCATCTACAAATTCAAGCAGTACATCTTCTACAACTGCAATTCCTTCAACAAACTCAAGCAGTATTGCTTCACCAGTCTCTAATTCAACCTCTATTTCGGTAAATTCAAGCAGTACTAATGTAACATCAACCTCAACAAGTGCAGCTACAAATTTGTCTCCAAATTCGAGCAGTACAGCTGCTGCAACTACAGCTATTCCATCAAATGTCATTCCAGTTACAGGTTCCTCCACAAATTCAGGAAGTATTTCCGCAACACCAAGTACAAATTCTTCGGCAAATTCAAGCAGTACTTCAGTTCCTCCCACCACCAGAGTGATCGGTGTCCCCTTAGCCCCTATTAATGGCACAAATATTTTTGGCATAATGCCAATACTAACAACTATTTCGCCCACAACAATGAGCGGAAACTCTTCAGTAATAAACACGACGAATTCCATTAATGCCACAGCCGCACCAATTAATATACCAACTACGTCTATGCCTATTTCCAACACTTCATTAATCAATCAATCGTCGGCTTCAAGCAGTACATCTAATTCAACTACATTGCCAACTACAACAATGCAAGTCCCCAATCTGACCACAAATTTTAGTATAATAACAACCACAAATGCATCAATTATTGCTAATAATTCCACAAATTCAAGCAGTCCAGGCATAGCAACTACAGCTAGCACAATTATAAATACGACAACAAATCAAAGCAGTATTGCGGCCACAACTGCCAATTCTTTGCTAAACTTCTCGATAAATCCTTTGACAAACTCCTCGTCTAATTCGACCAGTACACTCCCAACTATATCTACCCCTATTTTACAGACAACTACAACCACTCTGGCTATTGGCGTTCCATTAATTTCTAATAACTTTTCAAACATTTGGGGTATTATGCAGGTGCCAACAACCACACTTATACCTGTTACAAATTCTTCAGCAAATTCAAGTAGCACATCGGCTACTGTATTATCAACAGTTTCTTCCGGCAATTCAAGCAGTGCAGCTGCCGTGACTACACCTCTACCAATAACAGCTCTGCCAGCTACAACTTCGTCTATAAATTCAAGCAGTACACCAGTTAACAATACTACAAGCATACCTGCAACAGTGATAAGTTTGAGCAGTACAGCTGCTGAAAATAATGTTATGCCAGTTACAAATTCATCAACTTCAACCAGTATATCTGGAAATACAATTTCGCCAACAAATTCGAACAGTACAACTATTGCAACTACAATTTCACCCGCGAATTCAAACAGAACAACTATTGCAGCCACAACTTCACCCACAAATTCAAACAGTACACCTACAACTACAATTTCAATCACAAATTCAAACAGTACTTCTGCAACTACAATTCCGTCCACAAATTCAAACAGCTCAGCTACTACAACTACAATTTTGCTTACAAGTTCAACCAGTACACCTCCTGCGACAACAATTTCGTCCACAAATTCAAACGGCTCAGCTCCTGTAACTACAACTCCTACCAGCAATTCTAACAGTGCACCTCCTGCGACTACAATTTCATCTACAAATTCAACCAGTATTGCTTCACCAATCTCTACGGCAACCTCTGTTTCGACAACTTCAAGCAGTACACAGTCTATTATAGGTCAACCTTCTTTACCCACAACTACCACACCCACAATAATTTCAGTCAATCCACAAATCCCTAATGAAATTAATGGCATTTCTCAGATTCTTAATCAAAATTCTGATACACTTTATCAAGAAGGTTTACCTTTTTACTACCTTTAAATGATTATTTAATGTGTTTTTAAGCAATGCGTCAAATTACCATTCAATTACAACTTAACAATCAAACACAGACAAGTCAAAATGTTACTCCATCTACGAGTAATAATATTAAATTATTCTATTTTATAGAGAGGTCCCAAAAACGACCCTAGATCTAATGTAATTCATCTACAATTTTGGACTCCCGTGCCTTTCTGATTTATTGTTCAGACTTTCATAGGTTAAGTAGATACCTTCTTCCGCTTAGGACCTCCTTAGCTTCAAGTCTATACATTTTTTATCAACTTTAACTCTCTCCTCACATACTGTAGAATTAAGGCTGGCTTACCATAACAAGTCACATGGTCACATTTTTAAATATCCCAGAAAACTGAAATTAGAACTACATACATATAATAATTTATTTTTAAATACAGCTACCATATTGAACAATTCAACCATCACAACTATGCCAACAAATTCTACCTTACCAACAACAACAATGACAAATCTTGTAATTAGCAATACATCAATGCCTTCTACTAACAACACAGGCATTTTGCTAATATTCGGGACAACAAGTCCAACAACAACTTCAAACAGTACATTTTTAGCAACTACAATGCCAGCAGTAACAGCAGCAAGTCCGACTGCTATTTCACCTTCAAAGTCTAGTAGTATATCATCCACAACCTCAACAAGTTCATCTTCAAATTCTTCGACTTCTAGCAGTACAAATGGTTCATCTACAACTTCAGCAACTATTTCATCTAGTGCATTATCAACAACAGCAAGACCGGCTACTAATTCATCTTCTAATTCGAATGTTACAGTATCTGTAACTACAACGGGCCCGTCCTCAAATTCATCAACTTCAAGCAGTACAAATAGTTCAATTACTGGATTACCATCAGCAATGTCAACTGTTTCTTCATCAACATCAATGCCTTCAATAAATTCATCATCAAATTCAAGCAGTATATCAACAACTCCTCCAACTTCCACAAATTCAAGCAGTACTCGAACTAATCCACCTCCTCTTACAATTTCAAGTGATGTACAGTTAGCTATTTTAAGATTTATTGGAAGCGGGGCAGTGATTTTTAATTTGAGTCCGACAAATTCAAGTACGAACGCAACAACATCGTCGAATAATGGAACATCATTAGCTGTACTTACACCAATATATAAATGAAAATATAAAATTAGATTTAAATTTTTTTATTTTTTTTTGTAAATGAGAAATTAAAAAAGAAATAAAATTTATTAAATTTTTTAATATCTCAAAGAGAAAATTTTTCTTCCAAAAATTTATTTTTCAGTCTCTGATCCCCAATAGATTCTATCGAGCAGTATTTCTTATAATATCAATTTTATCTATATTTACTAAACTTTTTGATTTTTGTACGTGTATTGAGAAAGGCAAAACTTTGTTTGATGAATTTGGATTTTTACAGAATAAAGAGGAAATTTGAGGAAAACATTTGTTGAAATTCTTTCTGTAGTCGTGACTGAAAGAAAATTTTTGAATTAGGTAAAAAAATAAAAAAATTTAAACTAAAATTTAAATTGTTCGAAAGTCTCGATTAATTACTCTAGGTAAACTATCGTTGGAGGGGGAAATTAATTGAGAGAGGCAATAATTATTCGAGCATCCTCGAGCATTAGAACTATAAATATTTTTAAGGGGTTATTTTTTCGACCTCTGGATGGAAAGGGTATGGAAGGGGAACCTCAATTTTTGCAGTCCCGATTTTATCTAATCAGGTAAAATCGGGTCCCGCTCTGACATAATATTTATAAAACGTCCCCTATTTTTCGAATGGTCTTTCAATTTTGAGTTTTAGTTTCATAATGAAATATGTTTTGAATTTCGTAAAATTTTTGTAGTTTGGTTTGGGTTCGATGTCAGTTTTTGGAAAATTTCGTTAAAAATATTTTCCGTTAATTTAACTCAAAAGATAACCTAAATAAATATAAAGCTAGAGCATCCAAAGCTAAAGCCACATATAAAGGAAAAGCTCCAATATTCCTAACAAACCAAGAAGTTATTAAGTCCAAATTAAGATAAGTAATAACTATTTGTAAAATTTGGTTATTTAGCCAGCCAAATAATTGTAAAATCATCATAGAAAAAACTGCCTTAAATATTTGGCATATTGTCTTGTTATATTGTTGATCTTTAAAAAATCAAGATTTTTTTATGATTGAAATTTTGGAAATTTTTTGAAATTTTCTGAAATTTTTTGAAATTAAAAATTTTTTTGAAATTTCGGAAATTTTTTGAAATTATTTTTTATGGAAAAATATTTTATTGAAAAGAATTCTTTTTTGAAAATTACCTGGATTTATTTTAAATTTAAGCATTATACCAACAATTACATATAATATAGGAGTAACCAAATTGAGTAATAAACTCATAGAAAAATAAGATTGAGGAAATATATCTGTTGCTAGACATATTACTGGCCTAAAATTGGGGAAAAATTGTTTAGTGAACACTCAAATTTATAGGATACACCCAAATTTAAGACAGATTTCTTAGAAGTTGGTTACATATACGTACTTGGGGGGGGGGCTGACTAAAAGATATCCCCTCCAAATTTAAGCTATACTTCATTATAAGGTAAAAGCATATCACTTTCAGCTCCTGGCATGTATCTTATAATGAGATCAGATTACAATCTATGACGGAGACCTTCTTGTCTACCTATTCCTTTTAACAGAGTCTCAAGATTTAGTTAATTAAAAACATACTTATTTGGATTTTCTATAACTCTAATAAATTTCACAACAACAGAATAAGCAGAGAAAGAGTAGCAGAGCAACAAATAACCTATTAGTACGAGGAGACTATTCGAGCAAGTGTTGCAATAACTAAAGAATAAGTTGAAAATTTAAGAAATATATCTGGCACTAGATTAGGTAAGTGACAATATGCCTGGCAGGGGAGCAGGCCAGTTTACAGCCGAGCTATAATAAATAACTTTGTTCAAAATTTTCGAATCCGTGGCGCCCTGGTATGGTTCGATTCAGCTAGTCGAACCGCATCAAACCTTACCATCGCCCCAATGGCTTTTAGAAAGAAAAACATACAAAATAGGGAATCCAACAGCCACAAGTCTATCAACTCCAATACACAAACAAAGAGTGATTTGAGAAAAAAATGCAAACAGGGGGAGCCATTGAAACCAAATACAACGACTGAAGGTTATAAAATTAATTCCGGAAATTACAATAATTAAAGGGGGTAATGTTCCAAGAAGGAAAATTGACTAAAATTATAAAAATTTTTAAAGAAATTTTTGAAAAATCCTTGCCGTATTTAACGAATTTAAAGCTATAAGCAAATTACAATTTCCAAACATTTTACATTTAAAAGTAACCCATAGGAGTGACAAAGCAGAAATAAATGCCAGAATGGCAAGTAATACTTTGACAGCCAAAATAATTAAAAACGAGTTCAAAATGCCCATATTTTGATTTACGACGAGGAAGAACTAGAAATTATTTTTTAGTGCTAGTACTTTTTTATTTCGGTCCACATTTTATATTTTCTGATTTCCCTAACAGAAAAAGTTTCGAATGATCATACTGTTAAAGGGTTAGTTTGGAAAATTAATTAGGATCTATGGCGATAAGTACCACCTATGGTTCTATATTGTGTGTCTAGGTGAGTGCATCCATTTCCAGTAAAGATTTTATGTCGGAATCATGATACCAGCTGTTGACAAAGGACAGAATCTTCTTATCAACATTGATCTCCAATATTAATTTTTCCAAATTACTTTACTCCTTTACCAGTAGGTATATTCCTCTGACCCATATGCACTTTTTAAGATAAAGGAAAAAAAAGAAGAAAATAAAATGGTGAGAAATAACGCAAAAGTACCACAATAGGTATTCTAAAATTTTTAAGCCAACCTGATCTTCAGAAGAATTATTTAACGTTTTTGATAGTTGAATATTACTCATCTTAGCAGCAATTATTTTTTAAAATTAATCTCGAAATTAATTTAATACAGCTTTTTTTTTGGTTAATGAATGGCTTAACTGAAATTTTACAAAATTCAAGAATGGTTCTGTTAATTTTGTGGTAAAAATGGATAGCAAGAATAATGTTGAAATGGAAGCAAAATTAGCTTAGCGAACACATTATTAAGCAAAAATTCAAAAAAATATTTAAAAAATAAATAATAATTATATGTACTAAATTATCAGTAACGATTACAAGAATCTCTCAAATTTATAATAATTAATATCTACTAAATTATATTTAAAATAATATTCTGTTGAATATGATATTTCTGTTGTAATACGTAAATATTCAATTATAAATTTATTTATATCCTTTATAAGGTAATAATTATCAAGGCAATAATTATCTTTGATTACTTGATAGCAGTGACATTCTTAGTGTTAATATACTGTATATGCCAATAAATGGCATATCCAATTAAATGAAAATTTTTATGTATTGAGAAGGGGGAGAGGGAACTTAAGAAATTCCATAACACAGACAAGTTATGGAACTATCAAAACGCGGTCCAGAAAAAAATCTGCATTTTCAAATTTCTAAAAATCAAACGGCAGTAAAAGGTGTTGAAGTAGAAATCGTGGAATCTGGTGGATTCATCGATAAAGTCCTCGCAAGGATATCGAGGGATGGGTGGATTAGTGATATCAGGGTGTAGAGGGATTAAAGAGGATACAGAAAAATGGGGGCGTGATATTGAGGAATCAATATAAGGGCAAATTGGTGGATTTGGTGATATCGAGAGATATAGGTATGTAAGAGTATTTGAAGCGATTTTGTGTTATAATGTGAGATTGGGAATTTAGTCGGGTTATCGTGGATTTCCCCGATATTACTACAAATCCTCTTTAATCCCCCGGTAGCTCCCCAACCCCCCATAATCCTTTTTGATTAATATAGTTTCCAAAGGTCATCTTTTTTCATTTTTGATTTACGGGCTAAACTGGAAGTAGCAAAATTGAAAATGCTAATTGTTCTGTGTTTTGGTCGTTCCGTGTAAGTTTGTTTCGTATCTTGTCTGTTCTCGAGTTAGTCTGACCTCATTGAGAAATACATAGAATGGCGGGCATTCAATCGGAATAAATAAGGTATATTTTTCTTCTATCGGATAATTTTTCGTTTCGTATCGAAGATTTTCATGGATTTTTAATTAATTTAAAAAATTTATTCGGTTCGAGTTTTATTAAAGAAATATTTTCGATTTTTTTCGTTTCAAAAATGGCGAAATAAATTAATTTAGATAAAGTAAATGATGAAATATTTTAATTATATATGTCCCTATAACTCTACCACACCGAGCCACAGGCGAACTTTACACGAACCACAAATTATAAGCTTTAGAAAGCTACCAAATAATTTTTAATTTTTAATTAAAAATATAAGGGTAAGAATTGAAAGAACAGATTTTTAAACATAAAAAATAAATTTTTGTAAACAGAAGAAAATTTATAAAATATTTATTATGACTATTTTGGCAAGTGCCGTTCGTTTAATTTTATTATGAGAATTTTTTTTCAGAAGAAAATTTTTCTTTTTAAAAAATTTAATTGGTTAAATAAAAAATTAATTTATATTTTAAGGGTTCTACATAAACACCTGCCCATTTAATTTTTATTAGAAAATATATATTAAATAATAAAATAAAAATAAATATGAGAGGTGTTATTAAATAAAAAAATTAAAAATTAATTTAATTGTCATGCTAGTTTTTATGTAGTAAACAAATAAATTATTTAATAAACTTTACAGGGCGGAAATTACTTGAGGAAAGTGATGTGTCTCTGCACTTGCAGGGAAAAATAAAAAAAACACTAGACGGTCTGAACAAAAAGAGTTAAATGATGTATGGGCAGGGCTCGTATATCCAGATACGAAAAAGTCTGTTCAAATGTAGGGTTGGTCCCCGACGGGGGTGGGGGCACGGGGAAAGGTTTCGGGGGGCATCCTCAATCCCTTCGCCTACACATTGTTATTTTCGCCTACACATTCATTGGATAAACTGTTATTATTGTGCACGTCGACAACAGTCTCTCGGCTAAACCTTCGCACGTAACACTTTCTAGCAATACAGTCACTTTAAGGTTTACTACTGCACGGTAAAAGAACAGAATTAAGGGCAATGCAGCCCTGTCATTTACAAAAGCAGAAGACGGACGGAATTTTTGTATGGGCATAGTTGAATTTTTTAAATTTTTTTTATTATTTTGTGTTTTTATTTGTTTTTAAAATTATTTTATGTATTTTCAAATTATTTAGATAGAAAAAATCACGTGAATTTAATTTTATTTTTATTCAATGCCAGACTTGCAAAATTAAAAATTTGTCAATAACCATAACACAAAAATAGCTAATTAGACATAAACATTTTTTGTCGGCTTTAAAGTGTATAAATGAGTGCCAAAATTTTGAAATTGAAAATCCAAAATCGGAAACCTTGATAAACAACCTTTTTACTAGTCTTCCGTCTTCTGCTTTTTAAAATTCGAGAAAGGAGTTCACCCTACATTAATGGAGGTACATTTCTATATTCTGAACAAAATTGAGACCGTGTCTTCTCAGCATGCCAAACCTCTCCCTCCCCTCCGCGGAGGCTAAAACTTTTTCTGAGAAAATATAAAAAATGATTGGTAATTAGAAATGTTTTTTTCAAGCCTACTATGATATTAAAGCGGTTAAACCTAGTTGTTTAAAATCCTTCCTAGCAAATCCTTCCTATTAGTCAACAATCTCTGACTGATCGAGTTTTATTTGTTAGGCTATATGGGCGGGGGGACCGATTTTGCTATTACTGATGTTATTATTACATAAATACATTCTTGTACATAAATAATTTTTGAAATTTTGTTTGTCTTAAGAAATCAAACACCAAAACTAATAAAAAATAAATTAGAGTCTTTTTTAATAGACAGACATTTGATAGACGACAGCCTTTAAATTCACTATATAAAAAGGAATCAATAGCCAAAAATGGTACTTATCCCTTATACCACACCCCCCAAAAGTAGGGTCCAAAATGTCATATATGGGGTAATAAAGGGTGCTGATCACGATTATGGTGTTTATTTCTCAATATAAGAACCCCCTCACCCATAAATTGTCATGGTTCATAATGGTCAAACTTCAAGTTTTTATTTAAATAAATATATAGGCCATGGCAAGACCATGGCAAGCAATTGCCGGTATGGCGATGTCCAACAAAACATTGCAAAGCTATTAAGGGTCTTAGACCCGATACGTGGTTTTTCTCATCCCGACTCCCATTCCACAAGATTATTAAGTTTATTTATTGGTGGTCACAGACAAATGCTGGACAGCTATTTGTGCGAATTTCTCTGGCGAAGTGATGTTAAAAGAAGAGAAGCTGATCCATTTGAAGAAATCATAAAAGCTACATGAATTCTTTTTAAGAATTTATTTTAGACCTTTTTTTATTAGAAAATAAGGTCTTTAAAATGTATTTTTTCCTCTCAATAATTTTTTCGTTCCTTCTTGTATTTGATTTGCCGCTGAATTTGGTGAATGGAATGAATGTACTTCACCGTAAGATTAAATTAAATTTAAAAAATCTCTCGGTTACCGAACGGTATATGACTTAGCTCCTTTATTCTAAAACCCAATACCGGGTGGCCAACCCAATACCGGGTGGTCTTTCTATTTTTGGAGAAAGTAGAAAAGGCATAAAATTCGGGTGTTTAAAGGGAAAATAAAATGAGGGAGAATAACGAAAAATCACAAAATAATTTTTAAAGCACACCTTCACACCGGAAAATACAAACAACCATTAATCTCCGATAAAGATTATTATAGTTTGGTCGATTTGTCTTTTCTAATACAAATTTTGGACTCGATTAAAGAAAGTGACCTTTTGGATGTTAACAAAGATATTGAAAATCTTCTTGAAGAACATGCGGGAAAAGTCCTTCAAAACCTTGGAATCTGGGGAATGCAAGGATTTAATACAATTTATGGAGAATTTCTCGCGGATTTTACACGCAAAATTAAAAATGTAAAATTACTAGTGTTTCACAGGAACCGAAATTTTTACCGGAACCGGATCCAATTTTAGTTCCGGTTCCCGGAACCGGAACTTTAAAAAAAATTTTTTGCTAACAAATTTTTAAAAATTTGTATTTTAAGTAGATAACGGAAGCTCAGGTCAGGTATGAGCTGTCAATAATTGATAAAATTTTATTTTTTATTTTGGAATAACTAAAAATTTGTTAAAAATTCATACGCAAAGGAAAAAACCATAAATATTTATACTCCGAATCGAACCTAAGAATCGAGGTGTTCGTTTCCCGTTATCCAGAGACTCTCTAAAAACCGTCAAGCTTACACTCAAAGCCTAAAACTAAAATATTTTAAATTATATTTAGTTAATTGTCTACTATAAAATTCTCCGAATGGCATATTTTATTAACCTTGAACAAATAATGCAAAGGGAAGGTTAGTAATTAATACGAAGGAATTCTTCGGCCTCTCTACAAGATAAGCCATTGGGACAAGAAGTTGTTCACTTATAATGAGATTTATATCAGTGATCTAGCCTACATTGAAATTAAATTCCCAATTTCAGAAAATAAGGAACCTGGCCCAAAAATCCCGACAAAAATCGGGTGATCTCAACTCAAAAAAAATTCAGGATTTTTGGAAATCGGGTCGGCTGATCCCTGGTGTATATCAAGGATGAGCTGTCAGTTTTATGTTTTTCAAAATTCAGGATAGCCCATTGGAGGGGGTGGGGGGGGGCTCCCCCTGTCTTATGGTCAATCAAAATTTAAAAATTTCTTAAATAGTGTTGCATCAAGTATGTATCTAAAAATGATATATTGATATTAAGATGATAACCAGTGATACGGAAGTTCCAAAATTTTGCCGGTTCCAGTTCCATACCGGTTCCAGACATTCATCGGTTTCACGGTTCCGGAACTGGAACTCCCGCATCACTGATGATAACTCAAAAGTAATTTTAAAATCCTCAATAATTTCTAAAAAAATAATCATTAAAATACCAATATTTTATTTTAAAGTTAAAGAAAAAGTTAATTTTGCTGTTGAAATACTCTATGATTATTCAAAAAAATTGCCGCATGAATATAATATTCTTGCGAGTAATTATCATATAAATAAGGAAGTGGAAGAGGATCCCAGCCATCGTTTATATTTAAAATTTGTTAAACTTCAAATAAAAAATTCACTACACAATTTACAGTTAATTTTTTGATTTTATTTAAATTAAAAATTATTTGAGTAGAATATGAGTTACTAGAAAAGGTTTTATCTCACTGTTCTGATACCTAAAATTAAACTGTTTTTTGGAAATATAAAAATGAGAAGCTTTAGAAGCCAAAATTATTCTTTTTTTAGCTCTACAGACAAAAATTTTTGGAAATTTTCTGACTAATAAGCGTTTTGTCCTAAGAATATTATCCATTTTATTTAGTTATCCCTTCTCACCGTGACCTAAAAAGTACGGGAAGAACTATGGGAAAACTTTTTTGCCACTCAATTGTGGAGGGTATAATGTTACTCAAATAACTACTCTGGGTAATTATTGGTATTATTGTTCTCAAATAACTACTCTGGTCGGTTCTGGACCGAATCGAACCGAAGAACCGAGGATTTATCGGTTCGGATATCCGGTGTTGAAACAATAATTACCCAGAGTAGTTGAGTAAATACGATATTTAAAATTTTGTCTTAAAAATTGTTGAGAGATTTTGTATAAGTTTTGGAGCTTAAAGAGCGCCAATAAGACAATCAGTGGGTACACCCAGATGTTTGTACCGCCGAGCTATAACTTTGTTAAAAATTGTCGTATCCGTGGCGCTCTGGTATGGTTCGATGCGGCTCGACCAGCTGAATCGAACCATACCAGGGCGCCACGGATTCGATAATTTTGAAAAATGTTTTGGCTCGGCGGTACATTGGGCTCGCGGTACACTGGCCTGCTCCCACGGTATAGCATCTGTTGAAAGGTGTCAAAAGCCTCTATGATGTTGTAGTATTTGTGACTTTCCGGGCTTAACCTTTATTCTTTCCTACAATAATTGATGGATGATCTTCATTGTTTAACAATAAAGTAAAAAAATATCAAAAGGTTCTAATCTGAGCAGCATTTCAGTGATTTTTTATTTTTTTTAAAATAAAAATTATCAACTTTAACTAAAGATTATATACTAAAAAGAAATTTTTTTAAAGGAATTGACCAAACCAACATTTTTGCTTGGTCACAAACAACAACACAACCAACATTTTTGGAAGGTACTCCTCATCAAGTTAATGTCTATAAATTTTTTTATTCTCAATATCTCACAAATAACACCTCTCTTCGAGATTATTTACAAGAATATCTTATAAATCGCCAATTGATTGAACAAATGGAAACTGGAAATATTATTTATCAGGGCAATCTTTGTTATTTGATTGATATTTTTAATTATCAAAATGGGTCAAATCTCCAAATTCCTCCACACAGACGCTTGGTAATTTTGAAATATTTATTTTTAAAATAAATAATAAGACATTCCTCTCATTATTTTTAATTAAACTTTGACATTTCGAAATTTTCAGGACATTTTATAGATAGTATAATTTTAGTTAGGATCAGAGATGCGTCGAAATAAAAATATCTTCGAAATTCGGAAATCGAAAATCGAAAGAAATCCAAAAATATCGAAATCGAAAATCGAAATTTTATTTAAAAATTCGAAAATCGGAAATCGAAAATCGAAAGAAAAAAACGTCGAAAATCGAAAATCGGAAATCGAAAATCGAAATTTTTTAAAATAACTAAAAGTGTATTAAACAATCCGCAATATGGAGATATAAGGGTTAATCTTGAGATATAAGGGGATTCCATGGATTAAGGATAGTCTTAAGGGATATCAGTGATCGGAGGGATATGTATACAAGATTAGGGGATATTGATACCCGTGATATCCCATCCACCTATATCCCTCTTATTAGTGTAAGGCAAATGGATTAATTGAGAGGCTAATTGAGAGGCTTATTTTGCTTGGATAAACGTAGAAACTCCGGTTTTTGCCTCAGCTACAGGTTTCAGAATTTAGACCCTGAGAAACCCTGGACTTAGGCAGTAAAAAAACTTAGGTAGTAAGTTTTAGGTAGTAAGTTTTAGGTAGTAAAAAAAGACTTAGACTTAGGTAGTAAAAAAACCCTAACTTATGTAGTGACTTCATTACTGTGTAATATAATTGAAAATTTATAAGAAATATAGGAATACATGATTAATTAAAGCTTAAATGTATGCCATTTTTATTAATTAGATCAACGTTTATTTTGATCAATGCAATGTTGGCGATATTGGATATGATGCTGGTGAGAGCAATATTGGTGAAAGCAGCCAGCCTGGAATTGAAAGTTATACGGAACAAGTCCATCATGAAAGGATTGATGTTGGTCAATATTCACAAGCCGAAGGTCATTCTGAACAAATGGGAGGTTATCGAGAAGGAGATGTAGGGGAAAGAAGTCATTATAATATTGGAGGCGAAGGTAGTCAAACTCCCCATTCGGAAACTGGAGATTATGGGAGTGATCAAGGAAGTCAACATGAAGGGATTGAAGAAATGGGCAGTGATCCTCGTGGAAGTGATATTGGTAGTCATAGAAGTCATCATGGAAGTAGAAGCGATGTTGGTAGTCAAAGGAGCCATCATGCGAGTGGAAGTTCTAGCAGTCGAAGCAGCCAAGGAAATGGAAAAAGTGGTCTCTTTTCTTGCTTCGGTTTCGATTGCTTTCGTGGCAAGAATGGGAAATCTTGAGGAAGAATGACAAGATTTTTAAAGAAATTTCTAATCTTAGTTTAGTTTAATTGGTTGTTATTGGGATAGATTAGTTAAAAAACCACAAATCTACACCTTCAAAGTGAAAGCACATTTAATTCCTAAGGCTATGCGGTAGGCGGCGTGGTGCAATGGATAACACATTAGTTCGGTCCCAGCCGCCGAATAACCTTTTGCACTAGTTAAAGGAGAGAAATAAATAGCTATAGCCCAGCTGCATTACTAAAGTTTTTTTCAAATTTTAGTCATTTCGGTGAAATTTTTTAAGAAATTTTATTTTCGTTAATTTTTGGTTATATTTAAATTAATTTTTAGTCACTAGATAAATTGATTTTATTTTTTTGAAGTTAGATAGATTTTAAAAGTTTGGAACAAAATTTTGAAAATTTTTCCTCCCTTTGGAAGGTGATTGAGACTTAAAATTAGAGCTGGTCAAGTTCGAGGGGTCTTAGTGCATCAGTCTCGGTTCTCTCCAATATCTCATTGAGGCCGGAGGCTAAATATATACCTTTAAAAATTGTTTTTTGCTCAAAAAGTAGAAGATTAGGATCTTAAAAGATTAAGAAATGACAAGTACCTATACCAAAATCTAAAATTCTTAATATTTTTTTTTAAACTGCAAAAATTCTTTTGCAATTTTTTGGAAAATCTCAAATATAATTTTTGCAATTTAATTTAAAATCACATGTAAATTTTAAAAGCAAAAAATAAAAATAATTATTTTAAAATAAATAAAATTAAAATTAATTTAGCTAAAAAAAAATAAATTTGCATAAGGTTCCATTAATTTTGCCAACACTTTTTAATTTCTAATTTTCTATTTTTTAGCCGAGCTCCTCGTTTTGTTTATTCGGGAATTTATATTTCTATTATTTTCCTCCCGGCCCAAGAATTGGTGGGAGTTGTGCGGTTAAACAATCTTTGTAGATAGAATTGTCGGTTTCAAACGGAGCCTAGCTTTTCATTTTGGGTAGGTTAATCGAAGAATTTGGCAAAACTGAAGTAAAGTAGCTGGGCTATAGCTATTAATCTTCTTTAGCAAGTGCAAAAGGTTATTCTGCGGCTGGGAGCGAACCAGCATCTTCAGTAGACCGGGCTGATGTGTTATCCATTAACCACGCCGCCTACTGTTCCATTAACCACGTTATCCAGTAACCACGCCGCCTACGCCTTAGGTAAAAAAAATCTCGAGTTTTCTCGAATTTTTCTTCTCGTTTCCATTCCTAGAAATATTATTTGCTCTAAAATAGAAAAAAAATTTTAAAAATTTGAATAAATTCACGTGAATTTGCTTTGTATATTTTATGAAAAAAAAATTTTTTTTATTATAAAATTTAATAAAATATATTTAGGAAGAGCTTATATAAAATTAAATTTTCATTCAGGGGTAACAAATATTTTTAGATTTATTCTCTATATTAAAATTAAAAAGCAATTTTAATAACGATGAAATTGACTTTAATGTTCTGTCTTTTGGTATCAATAGCTCTTATCTTCTACATTAATGAGATTAATGGTGCTAAGGTTTCTTAACTAACTTTTTATCGTTATTAATGAAAATCGGTCCTCAATTTTACATACACATAATCAGAGATAAAGGTACTTTTAAGTTATACGACCGCAAACTGAGTGCAATCCGACTTCGAACAGCTATAGATTTATTAAGTTTAATCCAGTAAATTTTAATCATTCGAAGCCCTTGATAAGCTCTATCTTTTTCTAATAGGATAGATCAAGTCTGATCACTCATTAAAAGTTATAACTTGATAAGTTAACCGATAAGTTATTTGGTGTTTTTTACATTATAACTGTTTAATGAGTGATCAGACCTGATCAATCTTATCTGGTAAAAGATAGAGCTTATCGAGGGTTTTCGAATGATATAAAATTCATTTGTAGTTGATCAAGCAACAAAAAGTTATAGCTTTTCAAAGTCTGCTTGGACTCAGTTTGCGGTCGTATAACGGAAAAGTATCAATAAAAAATAAACCTCAGGTTGGCCATTAAGTATAGATGAAGACTGATTAGCCCGTTACCCTCCCCCCCCCCATATTATCAAGTACACTCAATTTTACAGACAATTCTGCCAAGCCCTCACTTTAGGGTTCATGTAAAATTAAAAAAGGAAAACGAGATAAATACTCTGGAATGTAAACACACTTGATCATATACTTTTTAACAGATACTTTTTCACTAGTAGATTTTAACATTAACTTTCTGAGATAAAAACGAATAAAAATAATACAAAAATTATTTTAGTATGCCGATCCAAGTAAGATTCTAGTAAGTTGCGCCGATGGCTGCTGTGTTGGTGTTGAGACTGTAACTTGTAATACACGCAAACACCGTTGCAACTGTGGCTCGTGTACTTGTCAATAATGAAAATTCGGTGTTACTTGGAAGAAAATTTGAAGCTAAAAGAATTATTTTAAAAATAAAAGACAATAATTCGTTTTATTTACAGTTGGGAATCTAAAACAATCAAAAAATAAAATTTTAATTTTTTTAATTTTAATTTTTTAACTATAAAGAGTGCGGCCAATTTAGGCCACTTTTTCTTTTTGTCATAACTTTCTTCAAAATTAATTAAAATTGATAATTCTTTTTTTGTTTTATTCCCAAAACTTTAGCAAATTTGCTGATACCAAAATTGCTTTTAAATTTTATAAGTTTGATTAATCCTCTCTAAGAGTTTAAGCAAGATTTTTTTGATAAAAGTTGGCTTGGATTCAAGGGTATAATTTCTATGTGGGAAATGTTTCCTTCTCATTTCCTTGATATCCTTCTCAAATGATATCCTTCTCAATTTCTTTTTATTAACACTAGCCAAGGTAATCTCTCAACTCAACAATATCTCCTCAAAATCTCTTAGCCGCTATGTTTTTGTTATTAATCTATTCACACTAGTCTTATCTTTCTTATTACCCTAGCCATTTAAATCCACAAGTATCCTTTTAATCACTTCGCATCTCTCGACATTTACCTATATTTAGTTTACATTGACTCTACTTGAATTGTTAGATAATATCATTCCTCCTTACCCTAATCACTAACATTGACTCACCATCTAAGACTAACAAAAATCCCAAAATTCCCAAAAATTTTCGAAAATCGGGAATTCCCGACGATCTTTTACCGCCCTTTGCCCCCTATCTCTTCCAAGTTTTTTTTTAATCTTAGTCATTTCTTTGAAAATTCTTTGAAATTTTGCAATTTTATTTTAACAAATTAGATAAAATTCTTTTTTTCAAAAATTTTTAAATTTAAATAAATTCTTAAGGTTTGTATACAGAACGCTAGACGCGTGTGTGAGGGACATCATGACCTCCCTCTAGACATCCCCCTAGACACGTGTGGGATTTTCAAACTGTTTCGTTGTTGGGGGGCAAAAAAATTAGAAAGGAGCAAAGTATGGTTTGGGTTTCAAACGGATTTAAATGTATAAAATTCTAAAATATGTATTTAGATAATTAAATTTTAAATTGATAAAATTCTATAAAATTTTTTAAAAATAAATTTTGTCCAGAAAACTATCCAGCAAAGTCGTTCTTGTTTAACCGAACCAACAGCCCAGAAAGAAAATCCTTGGGTTTTGTGTTTGAACCAAAATTGCAAAATTTTTTTATATTTTTTATAAAAAATTTTGCAAAAAAAAATTTTTTTGAGAGATTTATTTTGAATAACTCCAAAGTATACCTTGGAGAATTTTATTTTAAAATCACATGTAAATTTTAATTTTAAAAAATATTTTTATTTTAAAAATAAAATTTAAAAAAAGCTAAAATTAGAGAGTTTAAGTTTAATCTATTAATTTTGCCAACACCTTTTTTATGAAAAAAAATTTTTTTTATTTTTTTAAATTTTATATTTGGTTTATGTAGAGGATTTCTATTAGTAAAATAGCTTTCATAAAAAAATTTTTTTATGAAAAAAATTTTTTTAAGTAAATTCACGTGAATTTACCCTATGGTATATTTTAAATTAAAATATAGTTTGTGATAAAAATAAAATTTTTTAAATATAAAATTTAAATTTTAAATATGATCAAATATTTAAATAAATTTTAAAAAGAGCTTATAAAACTAAATTTTTAGTTAAATAAATATATCATTTTTAGTCTTAAATAATTTCATTGAATACACTAACCGTGTAAAGCATATAGAAAAAATTTTTTATAAAAAATTATTTAATTTGTAAAGGTATGCTTGAAACGAAGTGGGCAATGAATAACAACACATCGTCCGGTTAGCTAAGAATGATGGTTCACTTCAGGGATGGGTCGGGTTGAGAAAAATGTCGGGTCAGGTTTCGTGTGGGGTTTTAAAATTTTCTTGGCTAGGGTTTTGGGTTGAGAAAAAAAGTAGAGGTTCTCTCCCAGCCCTAAATGACCTTTTCCATTAGCTGAAGGAAAAATGGCTATAGCCAAATTCAGCTTTGGTACAGACAGATCTTAATTGTAAATATATATAAGAATTTCTATTTAAAAATGTTTAATAAAAATTGGTTGGCCACTAGGTGACGGAAGTTGTCTAAACGATAGGGGGTTTAAAAACCTCATTGTATGCCTAGATTTTTAAAACTTCAAAGAGTATTTCTAGATATTTTTGAATTTATACATATACACGGTCAGGAATATAGCTACAATAAGACTAATTTAGACCCAATATATCTACTCCACAACATAGAAATTAATTTTAAAGTTAATTAATATTTTATTAATATTTTTAGATTATACTCTCTATTCGAATTAAATAACATTATTTTAATAATGATAAAATTAACTTTAATTTTCTGTCTTTTGGTATCAATAGCGCTTATTTTATACGTTAATGAGATTAATTGTGACAAGGTTTTTTTTAACTTTTTGTTGTTATTAATGAAAATCGGCCATTAGGTGGAGATGAAGACTGTTTAACCCGTTATCCCCCCCCCCCCCAATACTATCCAGTACACTCAATTTTACAGACAATTCTGCCAAGCCCTTACTTTTAGGGGTTTATTAATAAAAATTAAAAGCATTCAAGATTTTGAGTTTTCCGACTATTTTAATAAAAATAAAATTCAAAAAAGAAAAAAGAGATAAAAACATCCTTGGCCATATAATAAAAAAATAATATATATACATTAACTGCCTGAAATAAAAACGAATTAAATTAAATAAATTTTATTTTTGTCTAATAACATCGAGAAGTATTTAATCTAAAAATATATTTTAAATAATTTTAGTATGCCGATCCAAGTACACTTTCGGGTTGCGGCGGAGACTGCTGTGCAGATGGAGTTTGTGTATGCGATGAGTCTCACTGCAACACTTGTACCTGCTAATGAGGAAAATTTGAGTTTTTTGAAGAAAAATACTTGTACTCCATAAAATAAATTAAAAGAGTTATCTAAATTTGGGTATCTAAAAATAACCACATTTTTAATTTAATTATTTAAATTTTATTTTAATGAAATTTAAATGATTTTAAATTTAAATTTTATTTATTTTTTACTAAGTTAAATAGAAAAGAAAAAATTCTATACAATAAAAAAACAAACAATGTTTTATTACAGATTTCTTAACAACAATAAATAAATTTTTTTTGTCACCTCCCAAAAATCAAGAATTATCGAATCCGGCCCTAAAAATTAAGAACTATATGTCCTTGACTCCAATAAGTCTTTTTTTTTTTTAATTAAATAAAAATACAAAAAATTATGTTAATCTTTAAAAACATTAGGATTTTTCGTATTAAAAATTTGATTAAATCGAACATTTTTGCCTTCTTTTAACTTTTTATTCCGATACTTTTTTAATTTTTTCTTTAATTTTAACTCGTGTTGTTTTTTAAACTCGTGTTCCTTATTCAGGGATTTTTATTTTCTATTAGTTTTTATAGACTCGATATTTTATTAAGTCCATTGTAAGACCGGGATGATCCTAAAAACACGTGAAGAGCGGAAGTTAAAAGGCAAAGAACGCCATAAACAGCCATTCCCACAGAGTTATTAGCCGCCCATTATCTAAGCTTAACATCGCTACTAACTTATCTTTAGGAAAGCGATTGGAAAGTAGTTGATGCTATAAGTCCTAAAGAAATAGGCAAAGGCAGATCACTTCTTAATTCATTCAATTTTTAAGGGAGAAATTATTGTTTCAACCTTTCGCTGGATGGGGTAACTAATACAGACGGGGTAATTATTTGAGGGAGGGACATTAATACAGTTTTTACGGTCCATTTAGCGCCAACTTGATCCATTTAGCGCCACAGGCGAAAATGTTGGGAATTTTTTCGGAAATATACCTCAAAAATAATCGGAAATTTTACCAAAATTTCGGAAAACGGAAGGAATCTATCGGAATTCCGACCAATATGTAGATGCGCCATTAAGGAAGAATTTTGATAAAATAAAAATAGAATAATCAAAAAATAAATTCTTAGTGGGCGTATATTTAGTCTATGTATGTCCTCGGCAAGGTTCTTGGCTAGGCCCAAGGCCGTCAATCCGAGACCGAGACTGAAAAATGGGTGAGGACCACGTTCTCAACTAGGCCTCAACCCCATGCCACTCTAATTAAAAAATAACGACAAAAAATTTTTTTAATTAAGTAGAATTCTAAATTTAACTTTAAAAATCCTTGATTTTTATTTCCTATTAATTACAAAAAAAGAATTTTTCATTAAAACTTTATGTGTCCAAACAATAATTAAATATATAAAAATCCACGTAAATTTGCCTTTAATCCACGTAAATTTACCTTTTTTTTAATTTTAATTTTTGAATTATTAAATTATAAGCAGCTTACGTAATTTTAGTTTGAAACTTTTCGGCGCGTTTTTGCCGTGACGTTTGCGCCGACATTATCTTTAAAGAAGGATCTCTATGTGTCTATTAGATATGTACTCTTATAATAAAATGTTGTTTGGACTAATAAGTTTTCATTGGAGACTTGTAAATAAGAAGAGTAGATATGTCCGAGACTCGTGATCTTGAGTCTTGATTCCAAGACTTTTCTTGGGTTTTTCCGGTCTGGTCTTGATCTTGGTCTTGGGGTCTAATCTTGGTCTTGGTCTTGTCTTGGAAAATTTTGGGTCTCGGACGTCTCAAAAGAAGACGTCTCAAAGTCTCAAAAGAAGTTCATCAGAGATAACCCGACTCCATCATAAAAACTTTATTGAAATCCTTACCTTATCGTTTAGTTACTAATTTATTTTAATAAAAAATTGTCATTTAACAGCGCCGCAAACGCTTAATCGCAAGTGTACCGGAAGTATTAAACGTTATCTCTGAGTTAGTGTCTCTAGTCCAGATGTCTCTGAGTTAGCATTTTAATTAATATTTAAATTTTAAATATGTTCAAACATTTAAATAAACTGAGGAACTGATCTATTCCATATAAAAACAGAATGAATTTTTACATATGAACCATAAAATTAATTAAAATATTTTCTTATTTTAAATTTAAAAAAGCAATTTTTTAAATAATGATAAAATTATCTTTAATGTTTTGTCTTTTGGTATTTGTAGCTATTATTCTCTACGCTAATGAGATTGAAGGAAAAAAGGCTAAGGTTTTTTTTAAATTTCTTTCGTGTAATTAAATAAGCCACAAAAGCTATTTATGCCAATAGATATGGATGGGGGATTTTTAGGGATTTAGTGTTAACATCTAGCTAAATCAATTACAGTATTTGCTATGAAATAAACCCCCAGGGCTTTTTCTATCTAACTCTAGAGGGTGCTTAAGTTAGAGGGAGGGCTTCTCTTAGAGGGTGGCCAGTGGAAGACTACATCTGCGCCTTCCGTTAAATGCAAGTTGGACACAGATACCAGGGATGGGTCGGGTTACCCGAAACCCGGTCTTTTTTCGACCCGAAACCCGATCCGAAGAAAATTTTCGAAAACCCGACCCGAAACCCGACCCGACTTTTTTCTCAACCCGGCCCATCCCCATCCCTGACAATTTTCGAAAACCCGACTCGAAACCCGACCCGACTTTTTTCTCAACCCGGCCCATCCCCATCCCTGACAATTTTCGAAAACCCGACCCAAAACCCGACCCGACTTTTTTCTCAACCCGGCCCATCCCTGACAGATACTATCAATTTATTTTTTAATAAATTTTTAACTGGAAATAAAAATCCTAGTAAAATCATCTCTTTTCTGGGAAAATCTATACTTTAAGTATTTAATCTAAAAATATATTTTAAATAATTTTAGTATGCTGATCCGAGCAAACTTCCGGGTTGCGGCCTCAACTGCTGTGCAGATGGAGTTTGTGTATGCAAAAAGTCTTACTGTAACACTTGTACTTGCTAATGAAGAAAATTCGAGTTTTTTGAAGAAAAATACTTTTACTCCATAAAATAAAATTAAAAGAGTTATCTAAATTTGGGTATCTAAAAATGACGAAAATACCTATACACATTTTGCAATTTAATTATTTAAATTTTATTGTAATAAAATTTGAATGATTTTAAATTTAAATTTTATTTATTAAATATACTATTTACTAGAATACATTATGTAAATAGGAAGGAAAAAATTCTTAAAATTAAAAAAAATTAAAAAAAAATTTTTGGCACAGATTTCATAACCACATAAAAATAAATGTACTAGTTGAGAGTTGTCAAACGATCAATGAAGAAGATACCAAAAAGGATTTTTCGGTTCGGTTTCGGTTATCCGAAGATCTTCAAGAACAGACCGGAAAGTCTAATCAAGGCATTATTAATTTCCAAGGTAACTTTAAATTTTCCTATAAATTTTAAATTTGCCAGTACTAGATATAAAATTTACATGAAATTATAAAATTTTTTTAAAATTAATATGTATTTTTTGGAAATCTGCATAAATTTGTTTAATTTTTATTCTCAATTTTTATTTTGCGCCTTATGGAACATCTCAGCATCTGCATCAAAATTTTAAATAAATTTTATAAAAATTAAATTTTAGAAATGATTAAACACTTGAATAAATTTGGAATTTAGTATTATTAAAATGAGGAATCGGATAGCCGTCCCATCCCTGGCCTATACCTATAAGTCTTTCCCTAGAGGCCGTCAACTACTATTTTTTAATTTTCAACAAAAAAAAATCTTTGTTAACGGAAGTCTTTTACTAAGTATTTAACATCTCCTGTACAAATAAATAGACACAAAAATTTCCAAAAAAGGTTTAAAAAAAGACAAAAAGCTTTAGAAAAGAGGATAATTTAATGAGTCATTTAAATTACTCATTTAATTGTTTTTTTCATTTGTTTTAATATTTTTGGGATATTTTAAAATTACAAAAAAATTAAAAATGGATTTAATTTCCTCCCAAATATTTATTTTTATTTTTAAAAATTTTTCAAAAAATTTAAAAATTTTCAAAAAGTTTTAAAATGTTTAAAATAATTATTTTTTTAATTTTAATTATTTATTTAATTAAAATTAAAGCCAAAATTCTAAAAAATAAAAATAATTTGATTGATATTAGTAAAGAATATTTAATTAATAAACCTGTTGAATGCTCATTTTATTCAAAAAAATATTATTGTTATAATGGGGGAAAATGTAGAAAAATTATTTATAATGATGAATTATCTCCTATATTTTGCATGTAAGTTCAAAAGTTTAATAGTTTATTATAGGTTTATTTTAAGTTTTAAGTTTATTCCAAGCTTATTTATTTCAGGTTTATTTTATTTTAAGTTTATTTTTTCTTCAAGTTTTATTTCAAGTTTATTTTACATTTTAAAGTTTACGTTGGCTATTTTTAAGTTTATTTATTTCAAGTTGATTTTTCCCAAGTTTATTTACTTTAAGTTTAATTTTGCTTCAAGTTTATATTTAAGTTTATATGGGTTCATTTTAAGTTTTAAGTTTATTTATCTAAGTTTATTTGTTTCAAGTTTATTTAAATAATTGTATTTTTTACAATTTATTTTTCACAATTTTACAACCAAGTTTACTTATTTTCAAACATTTTGTAAAACATGTTTTACAACTCTTTTAATAACAAAAACATTTAAAGTTGCCCAACAAACTTTCACGGTTCTCGTTGTCAATATTTATTTAACCCAAATGTTTATTTTGTTGATTCTCCCACAACAACAACAACAAATTATTTGTTCAACAAAAACTTGAAAACATTTTTATTTGTTGGTGTTTTACAACAACTATGACATTTACAATTGTAATTGTTTATAAAAGGAGAGAAATAATTTTAACAAATAATAAAACTTGTTCAACTCCTTTACTTGTTTTGTAAATAAAAACTTGGAAATGTTATTTTGTTTCAGGGCTGTGCGCCAAAATTTTAGTCGTCAATTTTTCAGATTTTTAAAATACGCCAAATGTCAAAAAGCAAAATCGGACAAAAATATCTCACAATTAGGGTAGGACGAGACCGTTTAATAACCTCGTTTATTGTGCCCTATGGTGGGTCAAAAAGAGAAGGGAAAAGTCCGTCACAGGGAAAAATAAACCTCGAATTAAACGGTCTCGTCCTTCCTACTCACAATGCCAAAATTCCTAAACGTAAAGCAGTCATGGCGCACAACCCAATTCTTTTTTTATTAAAACTTTAAATAAAACTTTTTTATGTTTTTGTATTTTTTGTGTTTTATTTGTTTTTACTATATTGTTTTCATTATTTATTTATTTATTTTATTATAAATAAATTATTTTATTAATTAGAAAAAAAAAATAAAATAAAAAAAAAAATATAATTATTTTATTAATTAGAAAATATATTAAATTATTACATTTAGTATAGATAAAAATAAAATGGAAATAATAAACTTAATTTCACTTTAGCTCTTTTATGAATACTCTTGAGCCTGAACTATCCTTTATATTAGGTATATTATAATACAAAAGTGAGAGGAACATGTATCCCTTCTTTATCCCTTCATTATCCCTTCTTTATTTTTAATTTCAACTTTACAATATTTATTTATTTCAAATAAATTATTTTATTAATATCAAAAAATACATATATTAAATTATAAATAATAAAAAATTCGAAATAAGATTAAAGCTAAATTAATAGGGAGAAAAATTAATAGAGAGAATAAAGAAGGGATAATGACAAATATTAGGTAATTTTAATTAAAAGGCATAGACCATTTAAAAATAGAGAGTTTGGGAGAAAATTTTTTTGATTTTCAAAAATAAACTCTATACAATATCTCACCCTCGGAAGTCAATTTAGCTGACCCATGAGGGAAAGTGATTTATTAGAGTGAGTCAGATCAGGCCAAAACACCCTCCTCAGAGTTTAACTGAAGGTAACGTTGGAAGAGGGAAGAGTTTAAATCAAAGAGAACAAATGTAAAGGTAGTACGTAGGGTTGTCGGTTTTGGACCGAACCGAAGTTCTTCGGTTCGGTTCCGGATATTCGAAGATTTTCCAAGAACCGACAACCCTAGTCGTACAAGGATCTCTATTTTTAAATTTTAATAATTTTGTGGTTTTATTTTTCTCTTTTAAATTAGAGATTATTTTATATTAATTTAATTAATAACAACTAATTATAGGTAAACAAATAAATAATCAAAAATATTAAAATTGGGCTTGTATGGGTATATTAATTTGGGAAAAAATATTTTTCAAAAAAATTCTGTCAATATGTAAAAAAGCCATTTTGGTGAGTTGACCATTTTGAGATTTTGCAAGATGTGTATTTTTCGTTAAAAGTGCAGTAAAGCCAAAATTTGGTGTTTTTAAGACTAGAAGAGGAAGAAGAGATTTCCCAAAAATTCTTCAAAAATTTGAAGAAGTATCGGAAGAACAACTTGTAGTCGAATAACATTCAGAAGTAACAGAATCCCTTCTATTTTTACTTTTAAAACAATTTTCTTCGTCATCCCCACTTTCCATTCCAGAATCGTTATTTATTGTTTCTTCTTCTGTTTGTTGTTGTTTATATTCTTCATTTTCTTCTTCTTCATCTTCCCATCTCATTTCATCCTTCCACCAATTTTCAGCTTCTGTCCCAGCCATTCTTTGTTTGAATAACTTAAAATAGAAGAAAATTTAGAAAAATTTTTGAAAAATTTTAAAGGAATATAATGCCCTAAAAGACAGACTTCATTATGAGATACTCATCGAAGCCCCTCAATACTAGAGATACACCTCATATAGGATACTTTTTTAATTTAGTTGGACATTGAAAGGGGGAGCTGTGTAGTCTTATGTACAAGGTAATACTCCTCTAGAAAATACCCCCTATTTAAGATACCCCTCAATATAAGATACCACACGATGCGTTTTTTAAGGTTAGTTGGTCATTACAAGGGAAAGAGCTGCTTAAGTGCCACCCTCCATTTAGGGTACCCCTCATTATTAGAGACAATTTGTCTCGATCTTAAGCGGTTTATAATTAGGCTAGATTTTATTTTAAATTTATTCACCTCATCAATTAAATCGCTCTGTTCTCTACTCAGATAATTCTTCCAGTCGCGGGCACATCCTTTACGAATAAATGACTCGTTGTGCAAAGAATTCCCCGGAAACCATCTAGTCTGATTTTGCTGCATAGACTCCAATTGACTTTCTTTAATAATTTTTTCCAAAATTTGACTATTTTCAATTAATTTTGCTGAATTTTCCCCCAAAAATTTGGCAATTAAAATTATCGTTCCTTTCAAATCCTTCAACATATCCTCATATTTTAAAAATAATAAATTTTTGTTGTTTTGTTTTTGTGGAAGCCAGCTCTTTAAATGTTCAAAATAATCTCCAAAAGCCAATTTTCCTTCAATAAAAAGTTGGAAAAATTGGTCGAAATTGCCGTCTGCCCAGTCATAAATTTTGAAATTTTTGTTGTGATGATAGTAAGAAACTAGACAATCTTTTGGGTTTCTACAAGCAAAAATATATTTTGACAAGTTGTTTTGGGGGCAATTGTGGTGAGAAAAGTGTGTTTTTAATAGTCGTGGATGTTGCAATTTATTACAGTAATCGGCGCCGACTCTTTCAATCATTGGGGAGGTTGTGCACAGCTCTGCAACTGGCAAAAATTAATTTTTAATAGATTCAAAAAATTTCTTTAACGTGTCAAAGTGGTAAAAAGCTTAAAAATAATCTGGGAAGCTTAATTTAATATTTTAAAAATGTTTTTACCACGAGAGGAATCGAACCTTCAACCCCTTGATTAAGTCAACAAGGCGAACCCAGCACTCTACCACTTAACCAAAAAATTTTAAAAAGTGTGGTAAGCGGGTGGCCCCTCCCCCGTATTCTCAAGATGAAAAAAACATTTAAAAATATTTTTTCACCAAAAGGAATCGAACCTTCAACCTTAAGAAAAAGTGGCCCAGACGAACTTAGCACATAACCACTTAACTAACTATCCCAAAGTATTAACAACTTATTTATGTACCTTTTCCTTGATGTGGCCCGTACTCGGAACAAAAAAGTAGTTGGGAACAAATGTGTTGAATCCAGGTAGTTCCACATTTTGGGTAAGTACAAACAAACACATCGCTAGGGAGAGGCTTCATAGTCTTTGCAGATCTTTAGAGAAAATTTTTAAAAATTTTCAAAAAATTAAAAAAATTTTCTGTCTCGCACTGAACCGTCCGCATCGATAAAAAAAATTTTTTTTGCAAAAAAAAAATTCAGCAAAAAATAAAATTTAGGTATTTTTTCTAGGTAATTATCAACCACTTTTTTTATGTTTTAAACCTTTTTTTTGTATTAATAGACAATATAATCTCCTCTCTCCTTTCCACAACCGTCATCTTTCCATTTTTAGAATTATTACCCAATTTTCTGCTTGGCTTTTTAAATATAATAATGGTTGAAGAGAGAAGAAATACTAATTATTTTATTAAACAATACCATATTGGCCGTACTAATCCCCCTCCTCATCTCCGAATAAAAAGATAAAAAAAAATAAAATAAAGATTTAACTAGTTGCTTTAGTGAGGAGAAAAGACTTTTTTATTACTAAATTAGGTAAAAGTTGCTAAAATAAAAAGGCTTTCTCCCCTTATTTTGATGACTATAAAAATTTTGCAGAGAATAATTATATAATTAATCCTTGTAGATTATTTAGAAATATTATATAATCCGTGATAAAATTAGCTCGGAAATTGTTTTATTGTGTAATACGCGTTCACGGCTTATCTGAATATGAGGCTTCTTAAGCCTTCTCACTTAGAGTCTCGGACTTATTTTATCAAGCTTTTGATACCGTTTGATAGAGCAGAAAAATAGCTATATAATAGATATAAAATTTAAAATTCTGACTCCAAAAAAAAGTTATGGTCAGAAAACAAAGCTTCGTTCTAATTAAAGTATGAGGTTAGTGCAGTTCGCCCCCCATAACATTTTTTGCCTGCCTTCAAAAATTTTTATTTTTATAAATTTTATAGCTTATTTAATCCTCTATCGAATGACGTCAAAAATGTTTCGAAAAATTTATTTATTGGCAAGTTATGAATTTTCAAATCCCTGTGGTTCATGACTACAGCTTATACCTTTAAATAGCTTTTTATTTCTTTAAATTTTTTCTGTTGCCATTAGATTAAAATTTATTTATGATTTTACACTTTCTATATAGATTCATTTTTTAATTTGTTTTTGTATTTAAAAATGAGGGATGGCACGGTACTAAAAATAAAATTAAAAAAAGTATTCTTTCTCACTAATATTTTTTGTACCATTTTATTTTTGTTTTTCTTTTAAAATTAAACTACACACAAAAAATATATAAACAAATTTCGAGAATGCTTTTAAATAAAAATGGGGATTAGTAAAGTAATACTTTTTTATTTAAGTGTTCGTGTCATGCAAAAAATTATTATTAATAATTTTTGTGGGGGTGGTGGAGAAAGGTGCTAAGCATGAAAAACAAAAATTTTTTTTTTGTTTTTATTTTTAAAAAAATTTTTGTTTTTATTAAAAAAAATTTTTGCATTTTTTGTTTACTAAAAAAATTTTTTTCCAAAAATAGTAAATTAATTTTTTAATTAAAAAAATTTTTAACAGTCGAGGTCAGTTCAGTGCGGACACTCAAAAAATTTTCAAAAAATTTTTTTACCTAACAGCCTCAACCTCAAATACAGGGGGCCAAATTTCACCATCTATAATAGCCTGTTTTGGATGTCCTTCTGGCTGATAAATAGTTTTTTTAGTTGTTTTTTCGTGAATAGTTAAGTTGCCTAAAGGCAGGTGGACTTGTTCGACGTTTAGAAGGTGTAGGAGATTGTTGTTGTTATTTGTATTTTTTGGTGGCATTTTTAGAATATTTTTGGAGAATTTTTTAGGAAAATATTTTTTAGGGAACAATACTTAAAAATTAAATAAAATTAATTTTTTAAAAATTAATTTGTAAAAATAAGGGGTAAAAATAAGGGGCAATTGTGTATGTGAGGGGCACAGTCTAGTTTTTATTTTATATCTCTTGAACAAAAAATTTTCAAAAATATTTTTATACTGTTGGATAGAGAATTAAATTTACTATAAAATAGGATAAATTAAATAATTTTAGAAATTTTTTGTAAAGGTTGTGGAAAGAAAACTTAGTGTGAGTGAGTAAATGCTTGTATTTAAAAAGGTTTTCCGATCAGAATTTTTTTTAAATTTTTTATAAAAATTTTATTTTACAATTTTTTATAGACAATTTAGTCCTCTATTTAATTTTGCCAAAATTATTTTAAAAGGTTCGGTCGTTCCTGACTTTATAGGGCTTTGACTGAACCATGGTCTATGAGTACATAAGGCTAGTAAAAATAAATGCCTAATTCTAAGAAAATAATTAAAAATTTTTTGAATGGCAAAAAGTGGTTGCTTAATGCTTTTTAAATATATTTTGTCATTTTTGGGGAGTGGTTATTCTGTGGATCACCAAACCACAGACTTTTTTCTCCCTCAAAATCCTTCTCTGGGAAAATGCCCTTCACAGGCAAAACAAGGTGTCCATTAAAATTAATTCTTTTTTTAAATTAAAAAAATAAGCAGAACAAATGACTGACACTTTTCGAGGTATTAATATCCAAAAAATTTATTTTTTGGAAATAGGCAAGAAAAATAGTGGTCGTGTTTTGGCGACAGGCAAATATGTAACAAGCAAAAACAAAAGCAACGACAACAATTACCTCTAAAAAGTGGTTTACTGGCGTGGAGAATTTCTTAAAAATTAAATACATATTATAGAAATATTTCAGGATTATTCAGATAGGAAGGGGAGGAATTTTTGAAAAATAAGGAAGAATTTTTGAAAAGTTTTTGAAAGAATTTTTTGAAAATATTTTCACAAATTTTAAGCAAAAATTGAAAAATTTTTACGAAAATTTTTTTTTTATTTTTGAAAATTTTCAAAAAAATTTTTCAATATTAAAAGTAATTTTTAAAAACTTTCATGTAATTTTATACGCTTTAGAAGCATGCGCAAACTGGCTTATTCTTTTAATAATTCTCAGCTTTTATAGCCTCCAAATTGGATATATATTTTTATAACAATTATTTAAGAGTAAAGGGAGGCGGTGCTTATTAAAAAGAGGTAAAAAATATTTTTTTTAATAAATAAAATAAATAATTATTTTTTATTTGTCACTATGTCCTCAAAAAGGGGCGGAGCCTAAATTCCATTCTCTCACTTTTCCCCTTTCTTCTACCACCAAATCCTCTTCTAGCGGATTAATAAAAGTAGTAAAAGATGTAAAAATAAAAAATAAATTTTTTTTTTAATTTTTTAATAAATTTTATGGAGGTAAGAAAAATTTGTTTGGGAAGAAGGAAGAGGATAAACATAGGTGGGGGTGGGGGACATTTTGTATAATAATTTTTTAATTTTTCTAAAAAATATTTTTTTCTATTTAATTTAATAATCTTAACCTTTTAAAATTTTAAAAATAAGAAAAAAAGAATTTTATCTAAAATTTTTTAAAGTATAAGAGGATATTTGATTAATAGAAGAGAATGATAGTTAAATAACTCAAGACATTATTTAAATAATCCGGAATAACTCGAAATCTATTTATTTCAGGAATTGTTTTAAATGACGGAAGAGTATTAATTTTTTCATGAATAACCGTAAACTTGTTAATTTTCTTACGGAAATTAATTTGGAGTTATTAAAATAAAAATTCCAAAATATATTTAATTAATATAAGAAAAATAATTCCTAAATAACCGGAAAATGTTTAATTCCGGAAAATAATTTAATTCTGAAATAACCGGAAATTGTTTAATTAAATTCAGTATAGCCTGAAAATGTTTAATTCCGGAAAAAATTTAGTTAATTCCAAAATAACCGGAAATAGTTTAATCTCCGGAAAAAATTAATTCTGGAATAATCGGAAAATTTTTAATTCCGGAAATAGTTTAATTTATTCTTGAGTAACCGGAATGTATTTAATTAACTTCAGAATAACAGGAAAATGTTTATTTCCGGAAAAAATTTAGTTAAACCAAGAAAAACCGGAAATAGTTTAATCAATCCGGAAAGGAATTAATTCTCGAATAAACGGAAATTGTTTAAATTCTGAAATAACCGGAAAATGTTTAATTAACTTTAAAATAACTTGAAATAGTTTAATTATTCCGGAATAACCCGAAATTGTTTAATTAATTATTCAAACCTAGGCAAGAATTAAATATTTTTCAATTAATATTTATACAAAAATTAATATGTATTTATTTTAAATTTAAAATAAAATAATAAATAAATTTTAAAATTAATTTTCTTTCTAGAAAAATGCTAATATTCCTTTCTTTTATTTTTTTATTATTAAAATATCCGTTCTTTAGAAATTTAATAATTTGTGCTAAAAGGGTTTTGTTTGAAGAACGGGGTTTTATTGTTTTATTATTGTTAAAATATTCTGATAAATTATTTTTTTTATTTTTTGTATTTCCGTAAACATTATTAAAAGTACAATAATTTAATTGATATCATTTTTTAAATAAAAAAAGGAAATGGAGAAACAAAAAAATTACCGTTAATTTATTAAAAAACAAAAAATTTTGTTGTACTTGGAGGTTTAAAAAATTTTTTTTAATTTTATGAAAAAATAAAATAAGGCTGCAACAAAGTTCTCTGGATTAGTATGATGTGTGGGAAGGAAAGGATATAATGCCAATTTATAACGTTAACCGGAAATAAATATTAAAAGGAAAGAAGTTATTAAAGTGTTTTGAAGGTTGACATTAATTGAGTCTAAGCTTTATAACTTAGCTTGGGGTAAAAATTTTTTAAAAATTTTTTTGAAATTTTATAGAAAAGACTTTTGCCTATCAAATAAAAATAAAGTCGAAATTTTAGAGAAGAAAACTATATCCAATAAATTTTAATTTATCGAAAAATATTCACCCAGTCTCGAGTTATGATTGTTTTAGACTCAACCGATACGCCTTTACGCATATAAACTTAAAACACGAATTTAAAGCGGAGGAGGGAATTAAATAAAAATTAAATTACTAACTTTTGTGTTTATTATCCTTTTAAAAAATTTTAAAAAATTGAAGAAAAAATATTTTTTAAATTTTTTAATTGAAGATTATGTCTGGATAAATAAATTTAATGAAGGGTGGCACGTGCCAAAATTAAATATTTTTTAAAAACATTTCTTAAAACTTGACGTTTTTTAAAAATTAAAAAAATTATTTTTATTGAAGGAAAATTTTTATTAATGGATTTCTAATAAATTTATTTTGGATGATTTTTTTAATTTTTTTAAAAAGTAAAAAAAATTATTTTTGTGGGAAATGGTTTTTTGAAAATTATTTAATTAAATATATATTGTCACGAAGATCCGGATATATTCGACAATTCCCTCTTTATCCTCGTTATCTCAGAAATTTTTCATTTTTCAAAACGCTGCTGAAACATGACTAAAGGGATATGAATTGACTTTTCGAATGGTATATAGAAAAGGTCGTATTTTTAGGTTCTTCTCCATAATCTTCTCAATAATAGAGCTTAAGCTACACAACAAATTTTTTTTACAAAAAAATTTTTTAAGCCTTCTTTTTAAATTTTATGCATAATTTCACAAAATATAATACAAACATACACATTCTAAACTCAATTTCCATAAAAGGAAATAATTTTAAAAAATTATTTAATTCGAGAAGGAAAGGGCAAGTAAGGGAATATTGTAGTTGTGTACTAAATGATGTCTTTTAAAAAATTTTAATTTTTGCTAAGTCTTTTTTCGATGGATTTTGAGTTTTTTGGATATTCTAAAATGTTATTTTCGTCGTTTAATCATTAAAAATATTTTTATTATTTTTTATAAAAAATTATTTTTAAAAAGCCCCTTGTGGAGAAGTAGGCTAAAATTAATGTCAACTAGCTTCTTTATTAATTCTATAACTTTTTTATTTCCAAAAGAATTTAAGAGAGTTTGGTATCATTAAATAGAGAATTCTTTTAGCTACAAAAAATAAAATAATTTAGATCAGAAAAAGAAAATTGTGAGAGAAGAACTATGGTACACCTCAACTGAGTCACGGCACAACGGAGTCCTTACCCCTTTAACTTATGAAGGGGATGGCCAATTTTTAATGTTCTTGGTATTACTTGATAGAGAATTAAATAACCTATAGTATACCAAAAAATCAAAATTTTCGGCCGACTGATAAAAAAGTTGTGATCGATAGAATTACGAAAAATCACATTTTTTTATATAAATTTAGTCTATGGATCACAACTTTTTTGTCAATAAGTCAAGAATTTTGATTTTTTGGTATCATATAGGGTATCAAATTCTGTATCGATTGGTATTATTAAAAAGTATCCCACTTTTCTCGAATTATAGGGGATAATGCTCCGGAAGAACTAAAAATAATGGGATCAAGTGTCTAATTTTTGAGAGAAACTTTTTTTGACAAATTAAAAAAAATTTTTTTTATTTTTTTATTGTCACAGAAGCTCAATTTCTAATAGAAAAAAATCAAAAAAAAATTTTTTTAATTAGCAGAAAATTCGAAAAAAAATTTAGGAGTTGCCTACAACACTAGAAAATTTAGTTTCAAAATTGTAGTTATTTCCGTTTATCTGTATTTTTTAATTTAATAAAAATAAATTAATTTTAGCTTAATAAATTTATAATACAATTAATATTATTTTAAGCTTATTCAAGCATAAAAACAATTTTTAAAAAATTTTCTAAATTTTCTAAAAAAATTTTTTCTTTCCCCCAATTAATTTATTTTGTTATTTTTTAATTTCCCTTAATTGGGGAATAAAAAAATTAATTGGAATTTTTTTAAATTTTTTTAATTATTTCAAAAATGTCAACGGAAACAGGATTTACGCAAAAAATAATTAATTTAGTATTGTTGCGAGATTATTTAATAGAAAAAAAATTAAAAATTATTTTAGGTATAAATGGCCTTTTCTAGGGTATTTAATTTGTTCTATTTGAATTTTTGTTTCCTTGTCTAACAACGTAAAAAGAACTATAAAAATTAATTTTTGGAAGTAATTAAAAATAAAAATTAATTTTCTTTACAGAAAAAAATTAATTTTGCAAAAATATTTCTTAGAAAAAATTTTTTTAATTCTAATAAAAAGGCATTCTCTAATAAATGGAGAACAATAGTACCATAAATCTTATAATAGAACCACACTTACTAACATAAGCAAAATATAGGAGAGGGTCGAAAAATAGAATCAAAGGTGGTTCCATTAGAAGAGTTGGAACGATACTAGAGACCGGCAAAATAAGCAAAAATTATTTCAAACAAAATTTAATTAAGGATTCTATTCTCAAATAAACCGATCTAATCGGTTTATCAGAGTTATTTCAGGGCTCTGTATAAATCTTGAAAATTCTGAACCCCCTAAAATCCTCAAAAGATTACCAGGTTCAGAGTACTCGAATCTTGAGAACTTTTATTGCCCTTCACTGTTTGAACCAGACTTGCACATGGATACGGATAATATCCGGATACGGGCGGATACGGAATAATGCTCCAAATCTACGAACATATGCGGATGGATAAGAGTCAAAAGCTACACGGATATAAACGGATAGGTATATTAACCCCACGGATATATCCGGATATGGATATCAAAATCTGTGTCCATATGCAAATCTGGTTTGAACTCTAATAAATATTAAAGTTATTTTTAACTTTAAGAGAAATAGTATAAATAAATAATATATTTATTAAAAATTACCCAAGCCTTTTTAATATTTTTTAAATTTATTTTAAGAAAAAGTTTGTAAATAAAAATAAAATAAAAATAAAGTTTAAAATAGAAAATACACATTATGTAAAGAATTAATTCTAAGAAATATTCGAAACAAAAATAGAATTTATATGTAAATAATTATGTAATATATACTATTTATTTACACTTTTTAGAAGAAGAATTTGTGCCCTTTTAAATAATTAAAAATATTTAGAAACAAAAATATGTCATTCAAACCGTGGCACTTTTTTAGAAGGAGGAAATGATTATAAGAGGATAAGCGTATTATTTTATTAAATAACTCTTCAATTAATGACGGTAGTACATTCCTTTTTAAATTTTGTCTGTACTTATATTGTTTGTTATTTTTGTTTATTCTAATTGAGGGGCTTTTGGTATAGGCAAAAAAAGGAACTAGAAGGCCTTTCAAGTTTGGTAGTACCCAGAATCTTGAAAAAGGCTAGTTATTAGCATCCAAAATTTAAACAGCCATCTAACAGATGACATAAAAGAACCAAATAAAAATATTCTAGAAAGACTTGGTAACGATAAAAATAAATAAAGTTGTTTGAGCGAGTAATTTAACACTAAATTTCTAGCATGAATATTCTAATATGAATATATATGTATGAATTTCATATTAAAATGAGGAGCATACTGAAATGTGGGTACCGTGAGCTAGAGCACATGAAACTTTTTAATTCCAGATTTTCGGGAATCGGGTCGGCTAGATTCCTGATATTCCTGATATGTGGCAAAGGTTCAACCATCGGGCAGGATTCTAAACTTCGAAAAAAAAATTCTAAACAGTGCTCGATTTATGCTAGGGTCATTCTTTTAATCCTTTTTTGCCTTTATAGATTCCTCTTAATCCCCACCTAAGCATTATGCAGCTAGATGAATCATTCATACAATAAGAAGCATAACAGAAAAAACTCAACTTTAAACTTTGCTTAATATAAAAAATATTATTTTTTAAGAATTACAGTAATAAATATATAAATATTAATTAACTTTCCATTTTTACGTATTTTTAGCAACAGAAAATAAATTTTTGTATTTTTTTGATATTTTTTTCTTATTTTTTTTCTACTGTTTCCGGCGTTTCCTCATTAATTTTCCCTTTTTTTGTTTATTTTTATTTTCGGCTAATCTCGTTATCGCGCATTCCTAAAAGAGATTTTGTATTAACAAATAAATATATATTTTTACAGAAAATTTTGTAACAAATAACGGAAATGGTGTTTTGACGTTGGAAGGGGGGGGAGATTAAATGTCCAAGTTTTTATTTTTGAAAAAAAAAACAAAATTAATTAATATGCAGATTATTTAGAAATTAGCAAAAAAATAATTCTCTTAATAAAAAAAAAATAAATTAGCAACAAAAAAAAAATTTTTTTCTGTAGTTTGTAATTTCTTGAAGACAAAATTTGCAAAATAATAAGAAAAAGTAGAGTCATGCCCAGCTTCTATGACACCTCTCGTGTGCGGTTAACGACTAGGGATAGATCTAGTTATCCGATAGCCGATCTTTTTTCAATTGACCGAAACTCGACCCGGGAAATTTTCCAAACCCCGACACTTTTTTCTTAACTCAATTCAATTCAATTTATACGTAATAAAATACGTGACATTCAGATAAAACAAATTTAAAATATAAGTGAATCATTTGTATTTGATGGTCTGGGGAATAAATGCTTTTACTGTGATAAATTTTTGTCTAAAATGTAAGATAGATCGAAGGAGTTTAAGAGCTTAGGAAACAGATCGGTGGATGCTTTTTGAATATCTGTAGGGAGTTAACCCGCTCCATCCCTGTCTTGCATCTGAGAATCTCAATATCAAATTCTTTGCTTTACTAACAAAAAAGCTGCTTTACTAACAAAAATAAATAAAGTCAAATTTCTCGAAATAATTGAAGAACAATTTGTGTTATTGAAGATTTCGTTAAATCGAGTATTTGTACTAGAGCCCGGCTCGATACGATTTTTCATCGATAATTATCGATATTTTTCGATATTTTTTTTCGATATTATCGAAAAAATATCGACCGACAAAATTTTGACTTTTTCGATATTTTTCGGTATTCGATATTTTTTCGATATTTATCGAAAAATATCGACCGACAAAATTTAAAAATCGAAACAATCGACCGACCAAATAATAAAAAATCGAAAAAAATATCGAACGTCATTTTTGTCAAAAATCTGACATTTTCGCGCCAAAAAGGATGCATTTTTGCTTCTTGCCCAACGGAAATTCAAAAAATTTGCGCCTGCGGCGCAGAAAAGGAGAAAGGTTTCTTCTATATTCACGATTTAGTTTGCCAAAGCCAGATGATGTGAGATAATATATGGTACATAACACTGATATGAATTAAAAAAGATTTCGGTAGATTTAGGAAGATTTCAGTGGGTTAAGAGTAACTTGATAGGATATCTGAAGATTTGATGGGATATTTGAGATATCCAAGGATCAATACGGATATTATTGATATCCGGGGCAGTGATGGAAAGTTTCCGGTCCCTTGATATCCCTCCTGATCTCATAAATCCACAATAGTCTTAATACCATTGAATCTCAATCCACAATACAGTCTTCCTTCAATATCATCTTTAATTCCTTAAAATCCATTATCCCCAGTTAAAATCCACTTATATCCCAAATGATCCTTCGATATCAAATACAAGTCTATTGATATTACATTTAAACCGTCCAAATCCACCAATATCCCATTTAATCAATCTTAATCTTATTAAACTACTAGGTCTATTGTGTTATTCATTTGTTATAGAAAATTTTTGAAAAATCGAAAAATATCGAGACTTTTTTTTCGATATTTTTCGGTTTCGATATTTTTCGATATTTATCGAAAAAATATCGACCGAGAAAATTTTGATTTTTTCGATATTTTTCGATATTCGATATTTTTCGATATTTATCGAAAAATATCGACCGACCCCTCCGGCCGGGCTCTAATTTGTACCCTTAAGTATTTTGTAAAAAATTTTTTCCAAAATTTCATTAAAATTGACAAATTATTATATATATTTTTATACATACAAATAATTTGCAAAAATAATAATATGCAAAAAAAAAATAAATTTTTTAAAATTATTTTTAACAAAACATACAAAAATAACTCTAACTTTAAGCACAAAAATAATTTTAAAATTATTTTTGCAAAATACAAAAACAAAATATATTTTTCAAAAAATTAAGATTAAACTAAAAATGGACTTTCAATCTAAAAATGGTTTCACGAGGAAAATTTTTTTCGTTTAAATTTTGCACGTTAGCTAATTTTTCGTTTGTTTTGCAGGGACAAAAATTAAATATAGAAAGTACATAAATAAATAAATAATTACTTTTTAACACCACTTTTATCTCAGAAAATTATATTTTTTATTTAAATATTCATTTTGTGACTAATATAATTTTTTGAGGATTAAAAGTGTATAAATATAGTATTTATTTTTTGAACAAAAGAGTAAGAAAATGGAAGTAAATATATTTTAAAAATAGAAATTGGATATATATTTTTAGCTAATTATGTGTAAATGGTGTTTGCAAAGATTTTATGTACTGTACGTATTAACTTTTTCTTAAAGGTTCCATAAATAAATTGGAGCACACCTAAATGTACCGCAGGTTCAGCTATCGCGAATTTGATAATTTTCAATAAAGCTATTTCTAGACGATAGGCCACGCGGTACTAGGATTGCTCCCAGGAAATTGACCAATCTGTAGTATTCTTGAATTTTAAAAGGGCATAATGAAAGTTCACGTCCGCTCTTTGAAAATTTTATTTTTTAACTTTTATGAGCTCATGTCAAGGTCTTCATCGATGTAAAAACTCTTCATCAATGTACTATCAAAAAGACCCAGTGGCTAAAACCAGAAGGATAATTTCGTAAAAACTTCCGATAGGCCAGTCTGTCATTCCGTTTAATTTTTCTTAAAACCTACAAGATGAAAGTTTGGTTAAGTTGGTTGTGTTTTTGAATTTTTAGTAGACATGATGACGGTTCGAGTTCGTTCTCGGAAATTTTATTTTGTTGCAAATTTGTACTATTTTGGTACACTTTTTTAATAAAAATTATATAAAATTGAGACTACAAAATTTTTACTTTATTAAACAATTTACTGTATGTTTTATCTCAATCACAATAACTTTAAGTCTTATCTCACCTCAAATATCTACAAAACCATAGATATCGTATTCCATTTTCCTAGACAAATTTAATTCTCACTAGTCGACGAAATGTAATTTTTTCATAACTTACCATTTTTAAAGTTTACCATTTTGACTATTGGTCTTAAAGTTTAGGGGACAATTCAGTATCAATGATGCAGTCTCGAGGCCAATTTTTGGGTCATATCTTATTTAATTCTCAACCAATTTAAATAAATATTATATCTTTCGAAAGCTATGAATGTGGGGATTATTTTATCTAACAGGAATGATTTTATTAGATCATCCTACTGAAAGTTACAACTGGATAACTGCGCGCAATCATGATTTTTGAGCTTTATTCGACTGTAACTTGTTGTAGGATGATCTGATCAAATTAGTCCTGTCAACTTAAATAATCCCCTCTTCAAGAGCTTTCGTTTGGTACAATAATTATTTAAATCGGTTAAGAATCAAAAAAGTTATGGTTCAAAATATGGCCTCGGGACTGTATCTGCAATACTGAAAAGTCCTTTATCGGCTTTAAAATCATCAGCAGTCGGCTTCAATCAATTGAGAACAACAGTTTTCTTTTCCACAAATTAAGCTTTTATTTTACGTTTACTTTATTGTTTTTTGCATTTTTCAAAGGAACTTTAACTAAAAAAATTAAATTATTTTTTAATTTGTTATGCAACAGCCTCCCCAAAAGATGCGAATTAGAGCTTTTCCTGTAAGCTTTTTTTGAATATTTTTATGCTAATTTAAAAAAAAATTAAGTCGGCAGTTGACGATTCATATATTTCTTCAACTTGGGATTTATTGAAGAAGGCGATTCAAGAAATTCAAAGGAAAAACAATTCTGGGCTAAGTTTTGAAGAGCTTTACAGGAATTCGTACACAATGGTTTTAATTTTTATTGGGGTTTATGGGGGATTTTAAGGGCTTTAAGGATCTCTTTTTCATTTCTTTCATATTTTTCTTTACTGCCCCCTTATAACTAAAAATAAGTCGGAACGAGTTAATCTTGTTTTAACCAACTCAAATCAACTGAAGAAGATTTGTTTTATTAAGCAGTTGGCCAAATAGATGTTCTTCTGTAATGTTCTATAATAAGTAATTGTTCGAGACAAGATCAACAAAATGGGGGCCCTTAAAGTTTAAACTAGGGTATAGCACTCCTAGCCTTCGGAAGCGGGATCATCGGGGTTTGCCGGGGTAGAGCCTTTGGGGGTCGGGTCGAGTTTTCGAGGGACGGGGTGCTATCCAAGTTTGAATTTCCCATTTTCTGTTTTCAA